>WOXC01012391.1:0-384471 GCA_011680675.1 Gymnobelideus leadbeateri | reverse complement strand
CCCGGCCTCAGAAAATGAGCATCCACACATAAATAATGACTGGCCATGTAACCTTGAGCAAATTATTTAACCCCAATTGCTAAAAGGCAATGGGGAAAATGAAAGCAAACAAAAAGAATAGCAAAAAAGTAGATTCTCTTTAACATCATATTTTAAAATTATCCTGTGTTATTTGGGACACTTATTTAGCAGAAGTGGATAAAATATATATATGCACCTCCCTCTAGCAATATTTTATTAGTATTAAAGAATGGGGACTTAATAATTATTGCAATCAGTTCTTCAAATATAGTAGAATGTATATATAATGTTCTCTTGGAAGACAAGTCTAGTATTTAGCATAATGGTTAACTGTGTTATATCTGACTTAGAGCTATATTGAGGGAGGAATGATTTGGAGTTATTTTATAGATTAAACATCATCTCGTCCAAATCTATCCTCTTTACAGATGAAGAAACCAAGGCCCAAAAAGACTGATTTGCTTAAGTTCAAATGGTGGCATATATAAATCTATGTGGATAATACACTGTCGTATAAGGGGCTTCTACTATTCAAAATGTAGAGGCAGAAAAAGTCAACTCCACCTCATGTAATTTATATTCCAAACAACTTGTTTTGCATGTTGTTTGCCATACCCTGCTCTTTGTCATCTTGGCTCCAATGCCTGGAACACTCTTTCTCCTCCCTTCCATTTCTTGGAATACTTACATCCCTTTAAGGCTCATTCAATTGCCATGTCCTACAAAAAGAGACCTTTCTTGATTCCCTCACTTGTTAGTTTTTAACTCACTTCTGAAATTATTTTTGGATGTATTTTATACTTATTTGTGTAAAATATAAGCTCCTTGAGGGCAGAGACTGTCATATTATTTAGGTAGCAGGGTATTCCTCAGAGATCATCAACAGCACTTTGTACAAATCAAGTATTCTTTTTTTTTCTTTTAAAGCAATTGGGGTTAAGTAACTTGCCCAAGGTTACATGGCTAGGTTTTTGTTTGTGTGGATTAAGTGTCAGAAGCCGACTCCGAACTCAGGTCCTTCTGACTCCAGGGCCAGCGCTCTATTCACTGCGCCACCTAGCCACCCCCAAATCAAGTATTCTTAAAAAGGATTCTGTGGTTTGAGTTTGTTTGTAAAGAGATGGATGTAGAGACAAGCAAAAATTTGAAGAAGCAAATGACTTGATTTATTAAGAAACAAATTTTATTCATTAAGAAACAAATGCCATCCAGGAATGGTAAATGAAATTACTATTGTTTTTATTTGAATACATTTTGTGGATTAGTATGACCTCTTGTGTTGAAAAAGGAAACTCCAGTACTTTTGCACCTTGCTAGGAAGATCAAGGAAGCAAATCTTATTTTCTGAAATTTATATCACTTTTCTCATTCTTCCCTTTTTATGTCTCCCTCAAATATTAATTAACTACTATGTGTAAGGTATTATCTATGAAACTGTATTGTTTATACTCAAGCATAGACACATACATACAAATTATATACATGACATAAATACAAAATAAAGTAATGAAAAAAAGAAATGGAAAGCAGTGTAGAGCTGACAATTACTTTGTAAAGATTTTTCATGTCAACCTTATGTTGACTGAAAATAGAAATAACAAAAATATGAATATTCTAAACTTTACATCTAATAATATTATAAGTCAACACTCAATATGACTATATTACTAACATTTTAAGTCATGCATTACTGTATGACAAAGTTATGATGACAGCATAAAGCAATGAAACACTAAGTTATTAATAGACCAATAAGTATCTCATCAATACTATAGTAATACATTTTCAAAATATACAGTACTCAGATCTTATCAACAGCTAAAGGTACAATGTCTGAATTACATTTTTATTTCTTTTTTTGGCAATCCATAATAACATCTTCTTATTCTCCTGTACACATGTTGCATCCTATAATGAAAACTCTATACAGTACTTATATTTTAATACTTTAAAAATCTATTATTTTATTGGTATGGGCATCCAACACAAATTTTTAACCTTACTAGGACTTCAGGAGTTTTCAGCTGAAACAAACGTTAATAACAAAAATATTATCACCACTTAGTGGCCAGGCTTAAGACCACAGGGCTAGTTTAACAGATAAAAAATTAATTTCCTGGTGGTATTCAAAACTTTTCAGAACCACCAGGACTTGTGCTCGAATAGTCTTCCTTAACCCAGGATCATATTCATACAACAATGAGGAATCAGATCAGAACTTTGATGAAGCCTTATCAATAAAAGTAAATAACAAGCACCTCCTAGGTTAAATTGCAAAACAATAATTCCTATGCTGTAATAGAAAATATAAGTGGCAAAAGATAATGAGGAGGGGTGGCTAGGTGGGACAGTGAATAGAGCATCTGCCCTGGAGTCAGAAGGACCTGAGTTCAGATCCAGCCTCAGACACATAACATAACATTTACTAGTCGTGTGACCTTGGGCAAATCACTTAACCCCAAATGCCCTGCCTTCCCCCTCAAAAAAAAAAAAATAATGAGGCTACTATCATCCTGTGCAATAAAGAGATTTTTTTTCACAACTGCATCCACCACTCTGGAAATTGTCTGACACCAAGAAATAGTCACTCTTTTCCCTAAGAAATGTTATGAGATATTGAAGAATCTGCCTACTATAATGCTGTAAGATATAATGATGAGAATTTTTTTGATTTCTACAAGCTCTTTCTTTCATCTTTGATTCTGAAAAGTTAAGAAAATACTAGTTAATTACGCAAGACAACATCTCTGAAGTATTCAGATCTTTGGAGATGGTTCTATTCAAGCACATAGAATAACTGAAAGAATACTGTGCCAATTTTATTTTAATTGGAAAATTAAACAGAGTGAAAATAGGTTATGTGTAGGAAAACCTCTTCTCCATTTAGATGCTTTTATTTTTAAAACAAGTTACTGAACACAAAAATATTGTGGATATTTGTTTTTCATTTATTCAGCATTCAGAGCTTACTAAGTTGATCCAAGATCTTGTGGCTTTTCATGAATACTAAACAATAACAACAAAACAATGCACATAGATTTTCAAAATGAGAGGGAAGAAAGTATTGTAGCCTACAGAATTTGATCTCCTGGCTAAATGAGTTTGATTTAAAAAAATAATCCTTTGAAAGATAAGTATTGTTTCCTATTAAAACCTTTGGTTACAAAGATACAGAAAGCAGATGGTCCTAACAACATTTGTCACTTAGAAATTAATAGAGCATACTTGCTATAGTCAGATATTGAGGGAGAAGATATTTCCTAGATCAAATTGCTCATCTGATTATAGAGTTCTAATATCTGAGAAGTATGCACTGGGGATAGCCAAAGGATCCCCACCAATAAATTGTGGGTGTCATATTTTGGACCAAGATAATGGGGAGAAAAATTCTGATAGTCAATGACAGTTTTTAAGTGGGAATAATTTGGCTAGTTCTCAAACATTCTTTTAACCATTTATCAAATGCAAGAAAGACAGAAAACCAACTCTTCAATTCACATATTACATTTGCTAAAGGATCTACTAAAATGAATTATTCACTTTATACTCTTGGAAAAAACACACAGAGAGAAACAGGCAGCAGGTGACCAACTTTAGGGATGTTGCAGAGTAGAATATCAAGAAATTGGATCCAGCTTAGCAATTCAATTACTTAATGAAAGTGATCCTCTGCTCAGGTTATTTTTGCCAATCCATTAAAACAAATCTCCATCATGCTTAAAGTCACTGTTTTCAAAGCAAATTTCCCAAAGGCCAATACAGGAGTTTGCATCTATCTGACTTAGCCAGAATGTTAATTCAAAAGAAAGTCTGGGAGAGGGGCCAAGGAACTGCCACATTTAGAAACCAGAAGGTCAGTCAATAAGAATTTATTAATTGCTTACTATTCACTGAGCATTGTGCTAACGTTTGGGTCTCCAAAGAAAGGCAAAAGATAGTGCCTGTCCTTGGGAAGCTTACAATCTAATGGAAGCAGAAAGCAGCAAGCAGGCTGGGAAAATAAAATATTGTAATTTTTTAATGAAAATTTATAATATTAAGTTATTTATAATTAAAGTCCATAACTCCAGTTATTATTCATTGTGAAAAGAGTTAGCATTACTAAAACGATCAATAATCTGGTGTGTGGCTACCCCTTCCTCATTTGCTCGTCAGCACTTTGCTCCTCTCAGTAGCTTTGCTCTCAATCAAAACCAGTTTTTGCGGGAGAAAAGCTTCTAAACCCTAGGGTAACCACTTCGTTCTCCTTGTGACTGTGTTGCAGGTAGGCGGGACCAGCAAAATGGGAAAAGGAGGAGCTGGAGCGGGAGCTGGAAGTACCACATCACTGGGATCCAGTCTAAACTGAGATCTACTTCCCTGGACAGTTCCCCACGTGGGCACAGTCTTCCCGGGTGCAAGGGAAACCTAGTGATCCTTCCGGAAGGCAGGCAGCCAACTCGAGCCAAGGAAACCAGACCGAGTGGCCTGGGGCACCACCTCCTTGATGTTTCTAAGAGGGCGTAAATGTAAGGACGCCGTTACACTTTAGTGTTTTGGGAATCTCGCCCCAGCCCTGTCCCCCTTCCCAACTCCAGCACAGCCCAAGCATTTGTGGCTCCTCTATGGGATCATGGGCTTTAAGGGGGTCCGGAGAGTTGCTTTGGAGGACCCCGTGCCATTTCCAAATCTCTCTTCAGCTCTAACAGCTAGACAGTTAGTCTTTCCCGTTTTCCTCGTCAGTCAGATTGAAGACTGGTATCTTAAGTTGGTTCTGAGACTGCTATAGATGGGGGAAACACGCCTAACCAAGCGCTCATCTGGAAGGAAGACCTGAATCAAAGAATCAAGGTTACCTGTGCCCAGAATTAGCATGTGTAGAAGGTTTGGCACGGCCACTGGCCGAACTTTTCTACCTAGTATCTGGTATCCTTGCAGTGACTACTAAAACTATATCACTAAGGACAGTCAGCTTCTCTTTTTCAGGAGCGTGACTTAAGACAAGATGGGGGCGGCGGGGGGGAGGGAAAGGGAGGAGAAGAAGTCTAGGTTTGTCAGTAGAGGATCCAAATAAAGTGATTCCCATCCACCCCACCACCCCATACTCCAATGCATACTTACATACTTCCTTTTCTGAGATCCCGAGGGCTTCCCCCTTCTGATAAGAGATTCTGAGAGCTAGAATGCATTGTAAATTAAATCAGTCAACCAGCAAGTATTAAATGCCTACTATGCACCAGGCATTGGGCTAGGAGCTGGGCATCCAAGTAAAAGAATGATAAAAATCTTTACTAGCAAGAACTTACATTCTAACAGAGAGAAAAAATAACATATAGACACAGGATAAGTTGATACATATAAATGTACACAAAAATTAGTTAATACAAGTTAATTTGGGAGGGAGGGCATTAGACGTTGAGAAGATGTAGAAAGGCTTCATGCAGAAGATGGTCCTTGGAACTGCATTTTAAAGAGGTAAGGAAGGGGTGCATTTCAGGCACATGGGATAGCCAGTTCAAAAGCACAGAGATCAGAGATGGAGTGACGGAGGTGAGGAACCGAGAGAAAACCAGTTTGGCTGAATGGAAGAATGAGGATGGGGAGACATGGAAGCAGGTGATCAGGGGCTCCTTGCATAACTTGCGCTACTCAAGGAGAGAGGCTAGTCGGGTGGTAATCCTCACCAGGCCTCAGCAACCACCCCTGAAACTCCCTCAGTTTCCCCCTATCCATCAGTATTTAAGCAAGTGAAATCACCCGAGCCAGAGATCAGAGCCACCTTTCTCACTCTTCCCGCTGCTTCTTACAGGAGATGTGCGGTGCACCACTGGTATCCCTCCTCTCTCCCTTCCCCGCCTCTCTCTTGGCAACCCAGTTCCATCAAGTCCCCTTCCTCCCCCTCCCCCTCCCCTCCTCTCCTCAAAGCCTAGCACTGCAACTCGCTCTCCTTTACCCGCAGGTGATGTCATGCCCGTTGTTTTGGTACGCCCGACCAATAGCACTCACCTCCTGGATTCTACAGGAGCCGGGATGGGCCCTTCCTCTCACCAGCAGCAGGACTCCTCTCTCTCTACCATAACGCATTGCGCAGGGTGCACCACCGCCAGGTCTCCCTGCAGCTTTAACAGTTCTGATATGGAAACCCCATTGCAGTTGCAGCGAGGCTTCTTTCCCGAGCAGCAGCAGCAGCAGCAGCAGCAAAATCAGCAACAGCCGCAGCAGCAGACCCAAGACAAACCGTGCCTCTCCTTCCAGCAGCACTCAAAGCAACAACATTACTACCAGCAGCAGCAGCAGCAGCAGCCGCCGCCACAGATACACCAGTGGCAGCCGGGCAGTAGCGGCAGTAGCTCATGCCTTCAGTGCAACAGCTGCGCCTCCTCCAGCGCCCAGGTGGCGGGGGGAAGGGTGGGGGATAATCTGCCTCTGCTGCTCCGCACCTCGTCACCCGGCAGCGCTTTTGGAACCCGCAACTCCTCGCCTGTTTCCACCTCATCCTGCTGCTGCTGTTCTTCTCGGAGGGGCAGTCAGCTCAATGTGAGTGAGTTGAACCCATCTAGCCATGCCAGTGTCCCCAGGAAGCAGCAGCAGCAGCAGCAGCAGTTCCCACAGTACCAATACTCTTCCCAATACCACCAGTGCAGCTTGCAGCAGGCTGCCAGTCCCACTAGCAGCCTCAGAAGCAGCGGCGGTGGCAGCGGGCACCTCCACCACCATCGCCATCACCACCAGCAGCAGCAGCAGCTGCAGCAGGTTCGCCGGGAAAGCAACCCCTTCACTGAAATAGCCATGAGCAGTTGCAGGTACAACGGAGGAGTGATGCGTCCACTCAGCAACTTAAGCTCCTCCCGCAGGAACCTGCACGAGATGGACTCAGAGTCTCAGCCCCTGCAGCCCTCAGCCTCTGGTGGCTGTAGGTCCTCTTCCCCAGCTGCAGTCATTCCTCCTCCCGCTGCTGCCCCCTCTCCCTCAGCCCCGGAGATAGTAGTGTCCAAACCCGAGCACAATAACTCCAACAACCTAGCGCTGTATGGGAACGGTGGGGGTGGTGGTAGTGGAGATGGAGGAGGTGGGGGTGGGAGAAGCAACGGGACCAAGTCTAGCAAGAAGAAAAACCAGAACATAGGTTACAGGCTAGGCCTTCGGAGAGCCTTGTTTGAGAAGAGAAAGCGGCTCAGCGATTACGCTCTCATCTTCGGCATGTTCGGGATTGTGGTCATGGTCATTGAGACTGAGCTGTCCTGGGGCGCCTACGACAAGGTACACTCTTCCGCCTCAAACACACCCCACTTACTTCCCTACCCTAGAATGACTGGGCACACACAAAACCACTAACCACTCTTCCTTTGAACCCTTACACTCCTTAGGTTAGATAGGCAGGGTCATATATGGGGTGGGTCTGTGCTTGGAAGAGTGGGGACCCTAAGACATTTGGGCCTGCACAGCTCCTTCCTTTCCTGGAGCTCTTTGCTTCAGGATACCTACTCTGATCCAGAGAGCATTTTGGAAGTGCTTCTTGCTGTGCCGCCCAAGGTTCCCCGGTATTCCTGCAAATTAAATAAATAATCCAGGGTCAAGGGGAGGTCTACTTGTGCCACTGTGTTTGACTTTGCTTCCTTTCTCCTGCACCTTTAAACTCATAGTAACTTTTTTCCTGGTTTCCTCGTGTTCAGTTTTCTTCTGTAGTTTTGGGACCTATAACTGGGTCTCAGAGATCACCTTCTACCTCTTTATTCTCATCACCCTAGTCTCTGTTTGGTCCCAGAGGCAGAATGAAGGGCAGGTGGGGAGAGTTCATTTCCATTGCAGAAATTGCTTGACTTCGTGTGTCATTATAGGGGGTAGCAGTGAATTGACACCCCGTTTTACTATGTTTTTAAAATAAAGTTCTTGTCTCTATTTCAGGCATCCCTCTATTCCCTAGCTCTGAAATGCCTTATCAGCCTCTCCACAATTATCCTGCTTGGTCTTATTATTGTGTATCACGCCAGGGAGATACAGGTAACAAATATACTCCTTTTTGTGAATTATGAAAATGCTCCCCTAGTAGAAATGAGTGAATCAGTCAGACTTAAAAAAATTGGGGGGGGGGGGGTAACGGGGTTACAAGGAGATAGCTTACAAGCCTAAGAGAGTAAATTAATCTTAAAAAAAAAAACCTTAGTGTTTTGAAATATTGGTGACTTTCGGCTTAAAAACTGAATGGAATGTTTCTTGTTTTCCTCAAAAGAACTGTAAATATCTGTATAGGAATAGAACTACTTGGTTGGGCAGTTTGACTCTAGGAATTCAATTTTTTTAAGTTATTAAAATAGGTTCTTTCTCTTCTCCTTCCTCTTCACTCTCCTCTTTTTCTCTAATCTTTAGGGTTTCTGTTTCTTCTCATGACCTTAGCATGTTAGATGCCTTCTCGTTTCACTTCATATTCAAGGGTTTGTTTTTTTTTTTTTAATGAATTTTATCTGTTTTATTCCTTTTCAAGTGTGAAAGGGTATGTAGAGGAAATCATAGCCATCTAGTGGACAAACATCAAAAGTAATTCTCAGTGAGCCAAGTATTAAAAGAAGGAGGAAAAAGTTAAACAATTTTTTTTTTTTAAGTATGGCTTTTCAGCCTAACTTTTCTGCTATTGGTCTAGTTGATGACTATTCTATAAATTATAATAGAACATTCTTTCTTTCTTTAAATTGTTGCATCCATAGAGAGGAAATTTGGCTTAATGTTGGAGTCAGGAAGATATGAGTTCAAGTTTTCTCTTGACATATGTTTTTGTGTGACCCTGGGCAATTCAGATAACTTTTCAGTGTCCTAGACAACACTCTGTAATAAGTTGCAGTATACTTATGGTTTTTAATTGGTATAGGAGAAATTTTCCTCACTGGGAGTTCTCTACATCAATGAAACAAGGGCAGAGAGTCATAGATTGTAAACACAGTTCCATTATTGACACATGGATGTTTTGAAGTGAATACTTTTTATATTGAAGAACTAGAGAGACGATCAATTTCCAGTATTTCTTGCATAAATGTATCTTACGATTCTATGACATTGTTATAAATATTTGTTTTAAACATCAAATCCTCAAATTTATGCTGATGAATGCTTTCCTTTGGGAGCTATCTTCTTACTTAGGGTGCCAGTTAGCACTTTGATCTGAATAAATTCGTATTTATTTTAAATTACTATATAGCAAACATGCACTAACATTGAAAGGGAAAAATTTAATATATTTTTAAATGCATATATAAATGTAAATTATTTTGGGAGCTGCCAAGGAGAAATGTGTCATCACTGCTAGTTTTGAATTAATCTTGAAAATCTTAAGCTATCTGGAATAAAGGAAGGTCACATTTTGGAAGATGGTAGGGTTAGGGGAGAAGAATAGAGGTTAGGTACAAAGAATGAATGAAATTTTACTGGCAGAGCAACCTCAATAACCTCACACAGTATAGATTATGTATTTATTTATTGATTTTAGAACTTTGTTCTTTGTTCCTAGGTCGTATCAGAGTGAATTATTCTAATTAGGGAAAAAGTAGTATATTGATATTTTATGTTTTAAGGTAAGAAGCAATTTCTAAAATTGAGTATGTTTTCTTATTCTTGTGATTGGATGACACATCCCCCTAAAACCACAAAAACGTTGCTGAAACATGAAGTTTTTATTTTTCAGTTCAATTTTGCAAGTATCTTGATCAATAAAAGGCAAGATTTCAGTAGTAAATAAAATTTCTTTTTCTCAACTTTGAGATTTTGTTTAAGAATGACTTTGCAATTCTCAATGATTTCTTCCCCTCTAGTTAATGTGGTCATTAAACAACTTCATCTAACATTCTGCTTTCAAACCTAAAGCACCTTAGTTTCATTAAATTACTCTATAGTCACATAAGACTTTTACAGGGTCACAGGTAACTGCTACATTTCATGATTTAGTATTTTCTGCCAGTATGTTTAATTTATCCATAGCAAAAGTATCCTATTAACTAAAAAGTTTGAATTATTATGATTATTGCTTTTCTGAATATGAGAAATAAAACCATACAGAAACCTAAAGCATGATGACAAAATATTAATTATGTATCCATGATAATTTTGATTAAAATAGTCACAAGTACTAAAACTTGCAAAAGTTACTCTGCTAGAATTAGGGGCGTGTATTTGCTTTACCTGAAATGTAATAGCTTCCTGAAGGACAGTTTGTCCTAATGAAAGTGACACTAACATTTAAATAGGGTAACATTTCCTTTTTCCTATTGGAATCACTTCAACATATGGTATTGCCTCTGTCAAGTCAAGGCAACAAACATCTATTAAGCACCTTTTATGTGCCAAATACAGCTCGCAGGCAATGTACACAACATATATTCAGTATTAATTGGAGACAACTACAGAGGGAAATACTATCATTAAGGATTGGGAAAGGCTTTTATAAGTTTGGATTTTATCTGAAACTTGAGACACAAATCACAAGATTTTTGTAAAATTCAGAATAAGTATTAAACCATATCATACAACTATCATGTGTACAATATAGATATGCAGCTTTTAAAATTTCATGTTTTAAATGTTTTTTCTTAACTAAAAATCATTTTACCTCTGATGAGATTTGTCTTTTTTAAAAAGCAGATTTTTTTCTAAATTTCTATTGATAGATGCTTTTTATATCAGCTGGTAATAAGGAAGGAGGGAAGGATGGAGGGAAGGAAGTAAAGAAAGAAGGAGGAAAAAGAGGAAGGAAGAAAAAAAGCTTTGAGTCCACCAAGTTAGAAAGTAGGGGACTATGAAAGTGTCATGAAATTTTCTTTTAACCCTAAAATGGATTCTTTTAACCCTAAAATTGCATGTATGCAAAAAATTGCTTATAAATCTGCATTGTTAAATAATAAGGAAAAAGGTCCATTTCACTTTCTGTTGTTGTTGTTCAGTCCAACATGATTGCTTCATCAACTCTATTTCAACCGACTCTTCTTGACCCTCTTTGGGGTTTCCTTGGCAAAGATACTGAAGTGGTTTGCCATTTCCTTCTCCAGCTTATTTTTATAGATGAACTGAGGCAAACAGGATTAAGTGACTTGCCAGCTAGTAGGTGTCTGAGGCCAGATTTGACTGGGATGTTAAGAGACTAATTGACTTGCTGAGCATGACATGGCCAGCATATGTCAGAAGTGGGGTTTGAAGCTAGGTCTTCCTGACCCCAAAGCCAGCTTTCTTAGTACCAGCCATGTTGCCTCTCAGCAATACTATTATACTTATTTAACTGCATCCTAGATGAAAGTGAATTCAGATGTAAAACTTCTTTGACACTGAAAAATTATAGAAATATTCATTATAAAAGTATGAAGAGGATGAAGAGTAGAATTAAAGTCATGATTCTTATTAAAGTTCTAAATATTATTTGAAAGTAGTATTTTTTTTTTTTTTTGCTTTTTGGAGGGGGGAAGGCAGGGCAATTGGGGTTAAGTGACTTGCCCAAGGTCACATGGCTAGTTAAGTGTCTAAGGCCATATTTAAACTCAGGTCCTAGAGATTTGGAAGATTGCAAGGTGAGTAATAACAATGGTTTGGCGATAGGGTAAGAAAATAATTGGACACAGCAACTCTTTAAGATTAAGTAATTGAAGGATTATGATATATTTTGGTAGAGGAAGATTCCTTATTTTATGGATGAGAAACTGAGTGTCAGATATAAAATGACTTGCCCCAGGTAACACAGGTAATAAGTTGGAGAGGTGGGATTTGAACCGGTGCAACCAACCCTCCTGCCCCTACTATACCTGGCTAGGTCTTACTTCTGGGGGAAAAATTGGCCTTACTGACTAATAGGTTTTTCCCCTCAAATATTTTATTTTTTCCAATTACATGTAACTATTTTCAACATTCACTTTTATAAGATTTTGAGTTCTGAATTTTTCCCTTCTTTCTTCCCTTCTGCCTTCCCAAGACAGTAAGCAATCATGATATAGGTTATACATGTACGGTCAAGAAGAATCAGAACAAAAGGGAAAAATCGTAAGAAAGAAAAAAAAGTGAAAATAGTATGCTATGATCTGTATTCAGACTCCATAGTTCTTTCTCTGGATGTGGATGGCATTTTCCATTATGAGTCTTTTGGAATTGTCGTGGATCATTGTATTGCTGAGAAGAGCTACGTCTATCATAGCCAATCATCTGCACAATATTGCTGTTACTGTGTACAATGTTCTTGTTCTGCTCACTTCACTCAGCATCATTTCATATGAATCTTTCCAGGTTTTTCTGAAATCTACCTGCTCATCATTCTTATGGCACAATAGCATTCCATTATATTCATATACCACAGTTTGTTCAGCTATTCCTCCAACTGATAGACACCCCTCAATTTCCAATTCTTTGCCACCACAAAATGAGCTGCTATAAATATTTTTTGCATATGTGGATCCTTTTCCCTTTTTAATGATCTCTTTGGGATACAGACCTAGTGGTGGTATGGCTGGATCAAAGGATGTGCACAGTTTTATAGCCCATAGGGCGTAGTTTCAAATTGCCCTCCAGAATAGTTGGATCAGTTCACAACTCCATCAGTAGTGCATTAGTGTTCCAATTTTCTCACATCTTCTCCATATGTTGAAAATTTTTTTAAATGTCTCTGAGCTTCTAGTCATCTGCAAATGTAATAAGTTTTAGACCTTTTTTTGAGAATTGGTCATTTTGACAGTGTTCTGCTGCCGTTTAGTTCAAGAAATCAGAGGTGAGAAATTTGTCAGTTTCCCTTTTGTCATTTGCTTGGCTAACATGAGACTATAAAATTCTTCCTTTCCTTTGCTTTTAGGTAGAGATATCTCTATTAATAGCTATGCTATTGGGTACAATTATGTACAGAGACCCTAAATTTTTTAAAGTTCTATTTTCTCACATTTTAGGGGTGCAGAGTGGGGTATCCATGGTTTGAAAACACTTGGGAAGGAAGGTAGGAGAGGGAGAGAGAGATAGAGACAGAGAAACTCACTTAGTGTTTGGTCTTTCTCCTCTCCCATGTATACTTTCATACCTTGCCCTACCCCCAAACACAGTCAATTGCCATAGCTGGATATCTACCATAGTAAGGATTTTGGGAGTCAAGAAGGAACTCAAAAGCCTACTTATTCACATCCAGGTGTGTAGGGGCACTGAGAATAAGTGGTTGCTTTCCAAGCTGAACAGAAAATACATAATAGCTTTTTTCCACATCTTTCCAACTTCTGAAAAGCTTATTACTTGACTGATGCCTTGTGTGAAATTCTTTAAATAAATGATGATATCCTGTTATAGACAAATAGTCTTATTCCTATTCGTTCACTAATTTCTGATAACCCATCAACGAACGATCAGATTAAGTGCCAATTTCAAGGACAAAACAAACTGAAAGCATGTTTGGGCAGAAAGGATTTTCTTAGGATTGTTCTTATGCCCCTATTATGATAGAATTATAGTGATTATATAGACTGATACCTAGGGGAGATCAGCAAAAACAAAGAAGCATGAAGGGGATATTTTGCTGTGTGGTAAGATAAACAGCTGGTGTCTAGATCATTAGCATATTTCTCGTTACCTGAGATGAGACTCAGTTCTTGTAACTTTTGTAACTTCATGTCTATACACTGTAGTAACAAAATCACTCAGGACTAATTTATTCTACCTACCTGTTTAAAGACCTTTGCATTATTAATGTATTTGGTACTAAATAAAACCATCCTGATGTGTTAACAGGGTAGGATCACAAGTGAATTAGGAATGATAGGTTTTTAGGTTTACTACGAGTGGTTTTGCTTATTCTTTCTTATCTAGGTCACATCACAGCATAGAAAAAAAAGGGCACTGCCAGCGGAAACTTATAAAATTAAATCTGGCAAGCTACTGAAAGAGGCTCTAAATGGATTTAATGAAAAGGCAATGAAATTTGGATACTTTATAAGTAATCGATTCAGTTTAGGAGTTTTTTCTTAAGCCTAATAAATATTTTATTTGGTTTCTAGACATGATTTCACTGGTGAAGAGACATCCTCTTGTGGAAACTCTCTAATGCAAATTCACAGTTTGTCAGTTTATAATCTTTTTTTTTTTTGGAGGGCAATAGGGGTTAAGTAACTTGCCCAAGGTCACACGGCTAGGTTTTTGTTTGTGATAAGTGTCTGAGGCCAGATCCGAACTCAGGTCCTTCTGACTCCAGGGCTGGCGTTCTACTCACTGCGTCACCTAGCCGCCCCCAGTTTATAATCTTAAAGAAGTGAGAGGTTGTGTCATGCCTACTGTCTCACAGCTGTTATATCTACAACCAAGCAGGACTTGAACGTGGTTTCTTCTAACTCTGAGGCTAATACCCCATTTTTGCCTTTCTAAATAATACATTTAATAAAAAGAGCATTTATTTCCATAAATGATCTAGTTTTTTTTTAAAAAATCAAAGTGTATATTTACTTTGGGAAGAGGAGGTTAGACTCTATCATTTTATACTTGAACATCTCACCAATTATTTCTTAAATGCAACTGTCCCTAAGCAGCTTGCAGTGAAAAATACTATAGCATTATCATACAGGTTATGTCTGGGGAAAGTTGTAAAACCATTGTTTCACAGTATGAAGTTTTGCATA
Source organism: Gymnobelideus leadbeateri (assembly GCA_011680675.1). NCBI lineage: Eukaryota > Metazoa > Chordata > Mammalia > Diprotodontia > Petauridae > Gymnobelideus > Gymnobelideus leadbeateri. The sequence goes on along the minus strand of WOXC01012391.1, from coordinate 369,865 downwards.
CTGAATAGAAGAGTTAAACAATGCTTTGAAACCTGTGAGGTAAAAGTTAGGTATCTGCTTCACAGGGCTTTTACAAAAACAAAAGGTGATCTGCCTTTTACTTAAAGGACTTAGAATGTTATGTGATACAGTGGCTAGAGTGCTGGGTCTGGAGGAAAAGAGACCTGAGGTTAAATGCAGCCTCAAATACTTAGTAGTTGTGTCACCCTGATGGGGCAAGCTGTTTAACCTCCATTTGCCTCAGTTTCCTCATCTCTAAAATGGGTATAATAAAAGCACCTACCTCCCAAAGTTATTGTAAGGATCAAATGAGATAATATTTGTAAAACACTTAGCACAGTGTCTAGAATTTAGTAGGTACTATATGAATGTTGGCAATTATCATCACACGTAGAACAATGAGTTGCCATCGAAACTGGGATATATCAATGGGTAGAGTAGGAAGGGGCCAGAATTTAGGAGCTTTAAATGCCAGACAAAACCTCTTATTTGATCATAAAGATAGTTGGGGGGTGGGAAATACTGAGTAAGGGGTTGTTGACAAGTGAGTACTTTAGGAAAATCGCTTTGGTCCTCTCTGGAGGGTAGTTTAGAGCTGAGAGAGACTTGAGGCAGAGAGATCATAAAAGTTATTATAATATAGTACAGGCAGAGGAAATGAGGACTTGAACTAGGGTGGTGACATTCATGAACTAAGGTGGTGTTTATATGAGTGGAGAGAAACCAATTTTTATTGGTGATATTGTGAAAATAGAAATAATAAAATGTGGCAACACTTTGGATGTGTAGGGTGAGATGGCTTGGGGAGGTTGAGGATGACACCAAGTGTGTGTGCATGGGTGACTGGGTATTGTAGTACCCGGTCAGAAACAGATTAACTTTTAAGCTTATCCTCCCCGCTTTGAAAAATTATACTTCAATTTGCACCCAGAGTTCATCAATTCTCTCTCTGAAGGTGAATAGCATTTATTCATCATGAGTCCTTTGGAATTGGCTTGGATCATTGTTTTGATCAGAGTGGCCAAGTCTTTCACAGTTGATCATTATCATAACATTGTTCAATGATATCCCAGTTCTTCCCACTTCACTTTGCACAATGATATCCCAGTTCTTCCCACTTCACTTTGCCTCGGTTCATATGGGTCTTGCCATGTTTTCCTGCAACCCCCCCCCCCATCATTTCTTATAGCACAGTAGTACTCCATCACAATCATATGCCACAACTTGGTCAGCTATTCCCAAATTGATCAGTATCCCCTCTATTTCCAATTCTTTCCCACCACAAAAAGAGGTACTATAAGTATTTTTATACATATAAGTCCTTTTCCTTTTATCTCTTTGGGGTACAGATTGAGCAGCATTGCTCAAAGGGCATGGAGTTTTATAGCAGTTTGGGCATATAATTCCAAATTGTTCTCGAGAATAGTTGGACCAGTTCAGTACTCCACCAATATTTCGTTAGTGTGTCTACTTTCCCACATTCCCTACAGGATTTGTCATTTCTGATAGCTGTGAGGTGGTTCTGGAAAATTGTTTTAATTTGCATTTCTTTAATCAATAGTGACAGAGCATTTTTTTCATATAACTATAGATATTTTTTATTCTCAAAACTGCCTGTTAATATTCCTTGACCATTTATCAATTTTTTGAACATTTATCAATTTTTAAAAATTTGATTAATTTCCTATCTGTTTGAAAAATGAGAAATTTATCAGAGAAACTTGCTATGAAATGTCTGTATTACTTTATTGTCTATGGTACCATTTAGCAAAATGTAGTTTCCCTGATTATCTCTTTTAATTATGTCTATTTTTGCTTTTGCTTTGTCTGAGATCTTGATTGCTAGCTCTGCCTTTTTTACTTCAGCTGAAGCATATTAGATTCTGCTCCAGCCCTTTAACTCTGTGTGTTTGGATTTCAAATGTCTCTCTTGTATACAACATATAGTTGGATGCTGGTTTCTAATCCATTCTGCTCTGTTTCCATTTTATGGTTGAGTTCATTCCATTCACTTACACAGTAATGATTACTAACTATATTTTCTTCTGTTTATCTTTCCCTTTCTCTTTTTACCTTGTCCCTCCTCAAAAGTTTTTTTTTTTTTGCTTCTGACTACTGCCTGCCTTAATCTGCTCTCCCTTTTATCATACCTGCCCCCCTGAGCATCTCTTATCCCCTTCCATTCCTATTTTCCTGTTGGGTAAGATTGATTTTTATGCACAGTAGGTTATGTATATAATTCTTCCTTTGAAGGTTTAATGAGGTTCAAGCATTGCTCACCCCTCACGTTTTCCCCTTCAGTATAAAAGCTCTTCCTTGCACATCTCTTTTATGTGGGAAATTTTCCTCATTCCTTTTTTTTTTTTTTTGCTTTTTTGAGGGCACTTGGGGTTAAGTAACTTGCCCAAAGTCACACGGCTAGGTTTTTGTTTGTGTGTGCGCTAACTGTCTGAGGTCGGATCCGAACTCAGGTCCTTCTGACTCCAGGGCCAACGCTCTACTCACTGCGCCACCTAGCTGCCCCAATTTTCCTCATTCTTACTTGCCCTTCCCCCTTCTCCCATTACATCCTTTATTTCCACTCCTTTATTTTTTTTTGAGATCATCCCAACATAATCAATTAATACCTGTTTCCTATATCTGTGTAGACTCCTACTAACTACCCTAATAATGATGCGGTTCATGGGAGTTTCATGTACCATCTTCTCATAAAGGAATGTCAACAGTTTAACTTTATTGAGTCCCTTATGATTACTCTTTCATGTTTGCCTTTTTATACTTCTCTTAAGTCTTGTGTTTGAATATCAAATTTTCTGTTCATCTCTGGTTTTTTCATCAGGAATGCTTGAAAGTCCTCTATTTCATTAAATATCCATTTCTCACATGAAGGATTATACTTAAGTTTTGCTGAGTAAGTTATTCTTGGTCGTAATTCCTAACTTCTTTGTGTTCCAGAATATCATGTTCCAAGCTCTCTACTCCTTGAAGATGAAAACTGCTTAATTTTATTTTTTGTTTTACTATTTCTGGATGTTTCATGGAGTCATTAGCTTCCAGTTGCCCAATTCTAATTTTTAAGGAATTACTTTCTTCAGTGAGCTTTGGTATCTCTTTTTTACCATTTGACTATTTCTACTTTTTAGAGATTTCTTTTCTTCAGTGAATTTTTGTGCTTTGTTTACCATTAGACTAATTATGTGTGTGGGGGGGGTTATTTGTTTTTTTGAGCATTTGGGGTTAAGTAACTTGCTCAAGGTTACACGGCTAGTAATTATTTGTGTGTGGGTGCTCATTTTCTGAGGCCGGATTCGATCTTGGGTCATCCCAACTCCGAGCCACCCCTAATTCTGTTTTTTAAGGTGTTATTTTCTTCAGTATTTTTGGTACCTCTTTTACCAAGCTGTTAGTTTTCTTTTCATAATTATTTTGCATCACTCTCATTTCTTTTCCCAATTTTTCCTCTACCATTCTTATCTCTTTCTTAGATGCTTCTAGGAATTTTTGTTGGGCTTATATGAGATAGCATTTTTTTTAAAGTTTTTGGTTGTAAGCTGTTTTCTCATTGTTTTCTTTTGAATTTATATCTCAAGGTCTTCCCTGCCACCATAGTACCTTCTCCTGGTCAAGTTCCTTTTGTTGCTGTTGTTTGCTTATTTTTCAAGCTTATTTATTAACATTGAACTTTATGTTAAATTGGAATCCGCTCACTTAGGGTTGGAGTAGCACTGTTCTAATCTGTAGGCTGCTATTTTCAGAGTTAGTTCTGGGGATCTGAAAGTTTTCAGTGCTTCTAAGGTTCAGTGATTCAGTAAAAGGTGTGGTTACTGTTCTCCTGATCTGCACACTGATTTTTACACAGGAAGGCCCCTGTTCCCTTGTAGTCACAAGTGCCGGCACTTCTCTTGGTCCTGGATCTGTGACTAGGTCCCCTACTCTCCTGCAGTCATAAGCAGTATGTTGTGATAAAAATCTGTAGTGGAGAAAAACTGAGGCCTGAACATCAGAACATGATTATTTATTAGCAAGGCTTACAGTTGCCAATAAACAACATCCCAAAGTACCTCAGTGACCAGGGATACATTCGAACAATAGAGAAGTCTTTTATATAATTAGTAAAGGTGTCAGGTGAGCTTACATTTGGCATAATCTTGCTGACTTGCTTGCAAAAGGGGGTTTCCAAAGTCTGGGGTAAGGGGAAAACATAAAGTTAGTCAACATCCTCTGGAAAGTCTGGAGAATTGTGTGTCAGTGACCATGTATACCAAAGTAGTCCCAAGCTAGGTTTATGGCCAGGCAGAACATCTTATGACCTTGTTGATTCAATGAGTATGGGCGGAGAATTGGGGAAGTTAACTATTACAAAGAAGTCAAACCATCTTATAAACTCTAATGTTAAGTAGTCAAACTGTCTTTTAAATCAAACTAATTTGCAAGTACTTATTCTAGTGATTAAAACTAAACTAGACCTAATAATTATTAAACTATCAGTAATTAATAAATAATAGAATAATATCAAAGGTAGTACTCTTCTCTGCCTTGGAACTGTGACTAGGGCCCCTGCTCCATTGTGACCCATCACAAGCATTCCTCTCTGCCCCGGAACTATGACCCAGAACTGTGCATGGGCATTAAAATTCTCAATCACTGCCAGCTATACCCAATGCCAATAAGGGTTCCCCTTAATCTCTTTCTGACCAATTGTCCAGCCCCCTTGCCATCTCTGGACTGAGAGTTGCAGAAGCTGTTGCTGCTGCCACTATCACATCCAAGGTCCACTGCTGGTGTTGCTGACATATGTGCCATGGGCTGTTCCCACCCCAGTGTCCTAGACCTCTCTTGCTGACCTCCTAAGTTGTCTTAGCTTGAAAAAATGTCTCTCTGAGCTTTTGTTAATTCTGCTGCTCCAAAATTTGATTTGAGGAGTTTTACTTTAAAGTTTTTTGGAGGGGAATGTTAGGAGAGTTCAGCTGGATTGCTGCCTCTAATCTGCCATGTTGATTCCACCCTCAATTTCTAAACTTCTTATTCACTACCTGATACACAATAGCAGACATTTGTTAATTAGAATCCAAATGGTTCCAAAGAGTTAAAAGTGAACAAAGGAAATACTTTAAGTAATGGAAAATGCTGGTGTTTAATCATCACTTCTGGGACCAAGAATAGGAAGAATTTTCAAAGGATTATGTTTAAAGATTGAAATGGATAGCCCTTTGCTTTGTTTCTGTTTCTTATGTGATGTTAAAATAAATTGCCTTGTTGACTAGATCCATTGAAATTGTGAGGGTATAGGAGTGTGGGGGAGTATGTCATAGTTGCCAAGCTTCTTGCCTCACTGAATTCTGGAAAAATACACTACCACTTAAAATTAAGCCCCCCCGCCTTTTGTTTTGCTTTTTTGGAGGGCAATTGGGGTTAAGTGACTCGCCCAAGGTCACACAACTAGTTTTTGTGTTAAATGTCTGAGGCCAGATTTGAACTAAGGTCCTCCTGATTCCAAGGCCGGTGCTCTATTCACTGCCCCATCTAGCCACCCCAGTTAAAATGTACACAATGTACATTTTTTAACACAATGTACATAGTGGACTTTCGCATTTTTCAAAAGAATTTCCAACATTTTCCCTAGATTCTTTTCATCTCTTGGTTTATGATCCTATGATCCCTTGAACTTCAAGTGATTTATAGTTTATCCCTGCTAATGTCTAGTTTCAAACATCATACTATTAATCTGCAGAATTTTTAACTTTGATTTCTAAATTTGTATTGGGTAAGTAGGTAAATCTTATCTTCACAAAAACTGGTATTTCTTCACAGCCATTAGCCTCTTTGAATAAAACAAATGATTCGTTTTGTCCCATTCATAAAATTGACTGAAAAAGTTGCTTAGAGCCACACTTTCTTTAACATTTGCCAAAGTAATCATGTAAGCATTAATCATTCTCTTATTCATTTAACTAGCTTTTATTGAGTGCTAACCAGAGCCACTGTGTTAAGTGCTCTAAGATAGAGACTCTGACCACAAGAAGCTGATAGTTTTTAATAAATGCCCATAGCTAACTTATAGTATAAAATAGACAACTTTAAGACAGTTACAATGCATTAAAGGTTTTCAAAGATGTTTTACTGAAAGTAGTTCAGTTAGTTTTCCCAAAATTCAAATTATTCTCTGTCATCAAATTAAGCAGTTTTGGAGACAAATTATCCTTTAAGCCACAATGCTCTTAGCCACTAGAATGCAAACTATTGTTTCTGATTAATTAAATTTTGTATATATTTTTTGTTTTTGCCTAGACTTCTGATTTCCTCGGTACAGCAATTCCTAGTGTGTAAACTCTCTCTGACAATACAGATGTATAGTAAAATTTAATTTATAGTTCAAGAGATTATCTAGGAAACTAGGAGGTTAAGGGATTTACCCAAAGTCACACAGCCAGGACAGGTCAGAAACAAAACTCAAACCCACATCTTCCTGGCCCTGGCTACCTCTGTATCTATGCCATGCTGGTTCTAATGTTGTCCTTTAAAAGAAACTAATGACATTTTATGCTCATTACCAGGCTTACCTATTTATTCTAACATAATTATTTTGAACAGTATAAATTGTCAAGTAATTTTTTTATTAACATGGCTATAGTTTCATATTATTTTCTTAACTATCCATTATAGCTTCTAATACTAAGGGAACTATGGGTGATAATCTTTAAGGTAAAGTTTTTACCAAATAACTTGTGGGGGGCAGGAGATTGGAATTTTTCTAGCACCGAATAGCCTAAATGCAATACATTTTTTAAAAAATTAAAATAAATGAGTTCTTAACTTCTTAACTATACATACCTGGTGGGTTTGTCAAGATCAGTTGAGAAAATTTTGTCTGCAAAACACTTTGAAAACTTTAAAGTGTTAGATATTTGTCAACTATCGTTTTAAACATTTCATAATTACAATAAGACTATACATGTGTAAGGAATGCTATACAACCTAACTCCTGCAACGTATCTGGCATTTCCAAATGTTTATTTTGGTAGTAGTATTTAAGGAAAATTTGATTCAATACTAATCTAGCAGCTAAGAAAGAGTCTTGGTATTAAAGAAAATAATAAAACATGAAGCATTTTTGTCATTTTTGGTTAGCATATTTTAAGCTGAATCTGAGAGCTTAAAAGCATGAATTTATCTATTGATTTTGCATGCAACATTACAACATTTTTAATATTAATGCTGAGAAGACGGCATATTTTAGTTTTATCCTTATTCCTCTAAAACTACTCCTCTAGTGAGCCTCATTAATCTCACTTTTTCAGTATCAAACAAGATATCTAATGAAAATACATTTAGCGTGTGTGTGTGCGTGTGTGTGTGTGTGTGTGTGTGTGTGTGTGTGTGTGTATTTGGGACACACACATACATATATGCATGGTTAATCCTTAAGTTTCAAGGGGGTAATGTTCCTAGAAAACAACACAAAAGTAAAAAATGTGAACAATAAAACTGTAATCTTTAGCCACAGACTGCTGAAAACAAACTTTTCTACATACAGTTCTTTATAACAAAATATTAATTCCAATCATATGTACTTTTCCTAACACATGAAATAACCCATCAAATTACCCACAAAATAAAACTGGTAACAAGCAAAACATTTTTTTCTCATTAGTACTTATCTCCATGTTCAGGATATAACTAATCATTGATTCATTAACAGCAAACTCTCAGCAGCAGCAGCTGCAGACATTCTGTTAAGAAGCTTATCTAATATCTTTATTTTCTCACTAAGCCACTTTGCACATTTGGGCTTGGAATTCAATTCACACTGTGCTTTAGGGGAATAACTGTAACACAAAATATGAATTTTAAAGGCAAACAATGAAAATAATGCAGCAAATGCAAGGGAGGTCTTTACAGCAGTAGGGTGAAAAAGACCAGCTAAGTTCCTAGTAGGATACCAGCTGTTCCACAAACTTGTGGGCATCTTGCTTCTAATTTTTTTCTCCACTGCTTATAGACACTAATGTGCCTGGTTGCCAATATGAAAGTGAAAATGAGGTAACTAATAAAATCACAGGAATGCTGAAAGTTAAAACACACGAATGTTGAGGATTGACTGTAGTGCACACACACACACACACACACACACACACACACATTTTATATATCTGTAGTGTAAAGGGAAGCTTTTCAGATGTTTGTTTATTAAAAAAACTGTTTCCATTCCAGGAGGAGAACTTCCTATGGCTATATTTAATTCCCTTGATATAAAAGCCATTGACTCACAGATTCTTGTAACATTTGAAAAAAGCTTATGTGTCCGGCTGCTAATTTTTCTGTTAATGCTGGAAAAATGTCCTATTTTAGACATTTGTTTTCTTTCCTGTTACATATAGGAAACCATTGTCATGACTAAGTTTTGTCTCTTTGATGTGTGTTTTGGTGTATATATAGAGAAAGTGAAGAATCCAGCATATTTCTTTTTATAGTTCTGATCTGGCTGTGTGGTTCTCTAAATCCAAACTTGTTTCTAAATTTCTAAATAACTCAGGCATCTAATGTGGCTCTTTGCACTTTTATACTAACTCAGGGAAAATATAGAGACTGCTTTTAGTATATCTCCCAATATCCTTATTTTAAAAAGTTAGTATCTAATCAGTTGTTAACTGATTTATGACTGGGTTAACTGCTTTGCAGCCCTTCACCCTCTCTTTTATTGCCCAGCTGCATAGGTGGACAATTGATGACTAATAATAAAGTTAATTAGAACTAGGCAACAAATGAAATCTTTCTTTGTGGGAAATGAACCATAAGGTATGATCTAGAATGAGAACAAAATAGTCAGTAAAGGAATAGCTAATGAAATAAAGCAATTTTTGCAGGGGAAGGGTGACATAAAGTTGGACAAGAGAGAAGAATGTATTAAAGGCGTGAGTGTGTACTTTGACTAAATTCCAACAACTTCTGGATTATTCATACTTTGCCCCTCTATTAGTTTGGATAGTGGACATCAATCAATACCAAGCCACAAATTATTTTAGCAGGTGAAAGTTTCTTTTAAGACAAAATAAAAAAGTCATTGATAGATTAGTTGATTTGAAATGTAATTGTAAAGAATTAGGAGTTTTGGAAAGAAGAGAAAAGTGGATGTTCAAAAATCACTCCATTAAGGTATATGTCTAGTACTAGAAGGGTCCCTTTCTAATAAATATATTTATGTAATTTTCTGGAAGACTTTTAAACTAGTTTTCACTTAGCAGTTTCAGTCAAATCTGAGATTCACACTCAAATGTATTACTAAGGAGAATTTGAGGATTTACAATGATTCCATATATCGAGTCCATAAAGTAGGAGTGCAAAGTGACATCTCACTTCATGTCAGCTTACTTATCAGTGATTTTATGCTGTTATTTTAAAAGGAATTTTCACCTGCTAAAATAATTTTTGATTAAGTGTTAGTTGGTATCCATTTTCTAAACTAATAGAGGGGAGAAGTGTGAATAATCCAGAAGTTATTTGAATTTAGTCAAAATATACATGCATGACTCTACTACATTACTTTCTCTCTTTCCTCCTTATTTCTACTATCCCCTACAAAAACTGCTTTATTCCGTTGACCATTTTTTAAATTGACTTTTTGTTCTCATTCTGGCTAATAAACACTGGACAATGTGTTTATTAACTGTGATAGTTCCAGAAAGTCACTCCTGTTCAAGTTTAAGTGGCAATATAAAAATGGAAGCAGTAAAGATGCTATTATATAAAGATAAAATAGATACCCTTCTGTAGTAGAACTTGTGACAATAGGTCAAGGCTTACTACCGTAGATTCCAGAAGTAGGTATCCAGTTAAGCAGATACCCCCAGTTTAAGAGAGGCAACAGGTTCAAGACCAGAGGATTTATTAAATAAGGAGAGGCAAGGGAATATTAATGTGTCTTCTACCTTCAACCCCAAACACATCTATTCAGATTTGGTGCCTTTCCACTAAGCTCTTTCCCTTCTTGAACAGAGACCACTAATCTATAGATAAATCTGACAGGGATCTCTTTGTTACCTCCCAAATGCAATTACTATGCAGGAGGGCTCTGGAACCCAAATCTTCAAATAATCTCAGGGCTTGCCAGCTGCCATCAGTACCAGGACCTACCTTTTTCATGATTCTGTAATCCAGACATAAACCCCTCATTTTAGGCCTTCCAAACTGAAAAAATAACCAAGAGCTCCCTCTTTTACCCTTCTCATTTCACATCAGCCCCTGCCTTTGGCTAGTATCTTTTCCTTCATCCCTGTATCACATAACCAGGTGGCCCTTCTCTTTGCCAGGACAATCCCTCTATCGGCCATTCCATCCTGTCTTCTCCACCAAATTGTCCCCTGTATCCCAGCTCTCAGTCTTTCCCTCTCTGCTGACTGCTTCCTTACTACTGACAAGTATGCCCATGCCTGCCCTATTCTCAGAAATCCCCCAATTTGATTCCGCTATCCCAACCAATTATCGTTATCATCTATCCTCCCTTTTGTGGCTAAACTCCTTGAGAATGCAATCTATAATTGGAGGCTTTATTTCCTTTCCTCTCATTGTCTGCAGTCTACACTCTATAGTCTGAATTTTTACTTCATCATTCAACTGAGAGTACTCTCTCCAAAGTTGCTGATGTCTTAAATGCTAATACTAATGGCCTTTTCTCAATCCTCATCCTTCTTGACCTCTCTGCAGACATTTTTGATCACCCCCTTCTGCTTGATAATCCCTTTTCTCTTTGTTTTTGTGACCCTATTCTGTCCTGGTTCTCCTACCACAGGTAAGTCCTTCTCAGTCTTCTTTACTGCATCTCCATCGAGGTCATGCCTTCTAACTTCCCTGGGTTAGCCCTGAGCCCTCTTTTCTTCCCCTTCTATACTGTTTCACTTGGAGAGCTCATCAGCATCTATGGATTCAAATATCATTTCTATAATGATGATTCTAAAATCTGCTTGTCCAGACTTAATCTCTCTGCTGACATCCAGACTCACATATTCAGCTCTCTGTTCACCATCTTGAATTCAATGTCCTACAGACATATCCAAAACAGAATTCATTATCTTTCTCTCCAAATCTTCCCCTCTTCTTAACTTCCCTATTACTGTTGGAGATACCATCATCTCCCTTGCCACCCAGATTCACAAACTAGGTGTCAACCCCAACTCTTCACTTTCTCTCCTCCCCTCTCCCATATCCAGTCATCTTTTGAATATGACCCCTTATCTCCTCTGACACTGCCACCGCCCCTAGGCAGGGCCTCATCACTTCATGCCTCAGCTCCTGCAGTAGCCTGATGATTTGTCCTCTGCCACAAGCCCCTACCCACTCCAGTCCATACTCACTCAGCTATCAAAGTTATCTTCCTAAACTACAAGTTCGACTAGGTGACCCTCCTCCTCCCTTCCCCCATACTGACTTAATAAACTTTAATGGCTTCCTGTCACCTCTAGTATTGAATATAAAATTCTCTGTTGGGCATTTAAAGCCCTTCTTAACCAGTACCCTACCTGTCTTTCCAGAACTGCTGGGTGGCATTGTAGATAGAGTACTATGTCTGAAATCAGGAGGACCTGGGGTCAAATTCAGTCTCCAACACTTACTTCCTAGCTTTATGACCCTGGACAAGTCACTTAACCTTATGTGCCTCAGTCTCCTCTTCTGTAAAATAAATTAAGGAAGGAAATGGCAAACTACTCCAATATCCTTGCCAAGGAAACCCCAAATGGGGTCATGGAGAATCAGACAAGACTGAAAACAACTCATCAACAGCAAAAACCTACCTTCCCAGTCATCTTTCAGCTTATATCTCCTTCATGACATGCTCTGAGATCCAGTGACAGTGACCTCCTTGCTGTTCCTCAGACAAGACATTCCCTCTCCCCTTCTGTAGTTTTCACTGCCTTCACCCATAACTGGAATATCCTTCCTCATCATCTGTTGAATTCCCTAACTTCCTTCCATCTCCTGATCTCTCTTAATCCTAATGTCTTCCCTTTATTGATTATTTCCTATTTATTCAGTATATACCTTGTTTGTATCTAGAGTTTATGTTGTCTCTCCCATTAGACTATGAATTTCTTGAAAAGCACATACCCAGCACTTAGCACAATACCCCTGGAGTATAATAGGTGCTTTATAAGTGTTTATTGATTAATTTCAAACCTCCATATTCTTTTATCTTCTTTCCTTTGACCTCTATTTCCTTATTTTTCTCAACACTGTTCTATTGCATTAACTATTTAATGTTTATTATAACCTCCAGCAGCTCCCTGTTACCTTCAGGATTAGATATAAAATCCTTTTTCATTCAAAACCTTCTTACCTGTCTAGTCTCCTTAGTCTAGTCTAGTCTCCTTACGTTTTACTGTCCTCCATAGACTCCAGAATCCAGTGACACTGGTCTCCTTGCTGTTCCTGGCACACAGCCTTCCTTTTCCCAGCTCTCAGCATTTTCTCTGGCTGCTTCCCATTCCTAGGACTCTTTCCTTCCTCATTCCTACCTCCCACTTTCCTTCTAGTCTCAGTTAAAGTTCTGCCTTTAGCTAGAAGCTTTTCCCAGTCCTCTTATTTTAGTACCTTCCCCTGAGATTATCCCCAATTTTATTCTTGCATATTTTAGTTGTTTGCATGTTATCTCCCCCATTAGACTGTAAGAGCTATTGGGAAATTCCTTAGCCCAGATCTTCTTGGAGAGTAATTCCTTCCACTTAGGTTTGATGGGAGATCAGTAAATCAAGAGGCAAGGCTAGAAGAAAAAAAGTTTAATTAGCACCAGCAGATGGAAAGTTGCTGGGTAGCTAGCAACTGTAGAACAGGGAGATTCACCCCTATATAGGGTTTTACACAGCTTTATGGCTGGTGGCAAAAGGAGCCTATCAGGTGACCCTACTCAGCCACTTTCTATATTTCAGAGGTTGAGTAATAGGGACAGGTTGTCAGGTGATTGGCAGGTGGGATAGGGAAAATATCTAATTTTGGAGTAACCGTGAGGTTAACCAAGATCAAGTCTGTTCTAGGTAGAGACTTTCCATATCATTGGGCAGTTAGGTGGCATGGTGGAGAGAGTGTGGGCTTAAAATAAAAAAGAATCATCTTTCTGAATTCAAATCTGGTCTCAGACATTTGGTAGCTGTGTGACCCTGGACAAGTCACTTAACCTTATGTGCCTCAGTCTCCTCTTCTGTAAAATAAATTAAGGAAGGAAATGGCAAACTACTCCAATATCCTTGCCAAGGAAACCCCAAATGGGGTTGTGAAGAGTCTGGCATGACTGAAACGACTGAACACATTTCTTGTAGTGAATCTCTTCAGAATGTCTGGGTGAGACTCAGGGTCTAAGATAGTAGACTTCCTTTTGAGATGCAATCAGGCTAAGAGCAGACCTCTTTGACCTCTGAGGCTCAAATTTCTGGGGAGATGTTTTCCCTAAACTCATAGCATAAAGGTTTGTACATGTTCTTTACAGATTCATGAGAGCAGGGTCTGTTTTTTGCTGGTCTTTGTGTCTCTAGTTCTTAGAACAGTTCATGACACATAGTAGGTGCCTAATAAATGCTTGGAGCAACTAGGTGGCTACGGAAAAGAGTGCAGGGCCTGGAGTTAGGAAGACCTGAGGTCACATTCGATCTCAGACACTTTTTAGCTGTGTGACCCTATCAAGGACACTTACCCCTGTTTGCCTCAGTTTCCTTTATCTGTAAAATGAGTTGGAGAATGACAAACCATTCCAAATGGAGTCACCCATGAAGGAAGAGTTTGATGCTATGGAACAACAAGAAACTTACTGACTTATATATTTCTCATTAATCTTTAAGCGTCACTGGGGCTTAATCTATAGTTTTCCTCATAGCTTTTAAAAAGCAGAATGTTCCTTTCTAACTTTACTTGGAATTCTTTTTTTTTAAAGCAATTGGGGTTAAGTAACTTGCTCAAGGTTACACGGCTAGTCATTATTTATGTGTGGGTGCTCATTTTCTGAAGCCGGTTTTGATCTCGGGTCATCCCAACTCCGAGGCCGGTGCTCTTACTCACTGCGCCACCTAGCCGCCCCAACTTGGAATTCTTAAATTGTAATTTTCCCCAAATTATTAGGGCACTGTTAATTGAGATGATTCAGATGTGAAGATAATATATTTTAGAAATACAAAGCAATAGGAAAATTTGACTTGCTATACCTCCCTTCATATCTACAAATTGGTATGAATGCCTCAAATTTTAATATTAGCTCAAGTTCTTCCATGGAATTGCTGTTTGACTTTGGATAACTCCTATAATTTCTTTATACTTAAACAAGATTGTTTGAGGAAAAATTAGATCAGTTCATAGGCTTTTTCAAGATGGAAGGTTCCTTAGAGGCCAAGTACTCCATAACATCACAGAAGTGCATGCTAAGTATGGATCATAGAGCCATAGATTGAGAGCTGGAAAAAACCTTATAGATCATCTAGTACAAGGCTTCTTAAACTTTTTCCACTCACGTTTTGCCTTTCAGAAGTGTGGGGTGCGGGGCAGCTAGGTGGCGCAGTGAGTAGAGCACCGGCCCTGGAGTCAGAAGGACCTGAGTTCGGATGCGGCCTCAGACACTTAACGCACACAAAAACCTAGCCGTGTGACCTTGGGCAAGTTACTTAACCCCAATTGCCCTCCAAAAAAAAAAAAAGAAGTGTGGGGTGGGTTGTGTGGCTTGAGGACACACATAGTGCAAAGTGCATGTGCTTTGTGTTTGGAACCAAGGCTGCAGTGAATTTGCTCAATTCAACATGGCCAAGTGCTGCCAGAAACACCTAGGATTCACTAATTATTTTTTAGTCATTTTGAGTTCAGAAACTTTTTATTGTTGCCAAATGTTTCTCAATCCCATATGAAGTCCCGACCCACAAGTTTAAGAAGCACTGTCCATTTAAAGAAGAGAAAGCTTCATCCCTAGAGGAGGGGAGGGACTTGCTAAGTGTTAGGGGCAGAACTTGAACTTTAAATTCATCATTTAGCTATACCAATTTGCCTGTAAATAATAAACTCCAAAGGGCTATGAGTCCTTAATGATATGTTCTTTTTAAATTTTTAAAATTACATTTTATTTTTAAGTTATTAAGAATTTATTTTTTCTCTCTTTCTCCTCTACCCCCCACTGGGAAAAAAAAAATGAAACCCTTGTAACAAGTATGTATAGACAAGCAAAACAAATTTCTATATTGACCACATCCAGAAACATATCATTTTGTATATTTAGTTCATTGCCTTTCTGTCAGGAGGTAAGTAATTTTCTTTATCAGTCCTCTAGAAATTTGTTTGATTATTTCATTGATCAAAGTTTGTAAGTCTTACTAAGTTGTTTGTTTTTACAATATTGTTAAAGATAAGTTCTAAAACTGAGGTGGTAGTGTGTTTTAGTAGTATAATGATATAAGGCTTTCTTATATAGTAAAAGATTTTTATTTCAATGAAATCACAAATTCAGTTCCAATCTTAATGATGTAGTCTAGATTGGATTCCATTGGTATGAAGGGCTCTCTAAGTATAGGGAACTTCCAGTATGGAAACAGCCTCCACTAATGCAGATACAGATTGGCAACTCATTGGTAATTTATAGTCTTAGAGAGCTTCCTGGGGAATGAGAGGTTAAAGTGACTTTCCAGGGCAACACAGATAATATGCGTCAGAGGCTAGACTTGGGCCCTGGTCTTCCTGAAAACCCCTCTAACCACACTACCTCTCACCAGGCTAGGATACATAAGAATATAAAGACATGTGTGAATCTCATTTTGTGTGAAAAATGAATGAATAAATAAATACTTTGTTCCAGTACCAGTTACTCCTTTTCCCACTCCTCCAAACTATAAGCTAGGCTTTCTTATTAGTTCCTTTATTAACTGTGTTCCTCTTCCATAGATTAAACAAGGATTTCTTAAGTGTCTGTTATGTGTAGAACACTATAACAGACTGAAAGCTCCTTTGAGGGCAGGGACTATGTTTTAGAAACTTCTGTAGTTCATACATTGTTTGGCACAATGAATTATCTTTTGTTAAGTTCAGTATTTTGACTTCCAACAGCAGTTTGTCAAATTATTTATTCTATTTACTTGTATTACCTAGCATGTGAGGGGTTGGAGGAAAGAAAAAAAATCACCAGTTTCATACTCAGGATTTGTTTTAGGGGAATATGTAAGGGAATATGATAAAATTTATAAGAAACCAAGAAAATAGTTTCATTTCAGATCATGAATTAAGACCTTTTGAAGAAAATAGCCATGTTATTGAATTATATATTATAGAGGGATGTGTGTGTGTGTGTGTGTGTATGTGTGAGATTTGTCGGGGGGTTCCCAGAGGGACACTAGCATTGTGAATCCTGTGCAATCCAGGGAACTGAGAGTTTGGAGACAACTTTTAGGTTAGTCTTTGCAATGAATTTGCTGTGGGTTAAGTCATTCCAGCTTTTCTAGGTCTCAGTTTCTCATCTGTAAAAATAATCTGCTTAGCCTAGCCCTAGTTGATCTTTATGGTGCCTTTCAGCTCTGACTTTGAGTAGACAGTTTACCCTTCAGAAAGAGTGTTGAACTTAGAGACAAGAGCTCCAGGTTCTACTCCCATGTCTGACAAAACTGGTTGTGTGACCCTGAGCAAGTCATTCATCCTTCAGTGTACCTGGGCACCTCTCTCAGACAATTAGTTTCAGAAAAGCTGCAGATCTGAGTGAGAATAAAGTTTGTTCTTCTTCTCTCTTAGTTAGACTATGTTATGCCTACCAAATCACAGTTTCATGGTTTGTTTGTTTGGGGTTTTGGGGGGAAAAGGTAATTGGGGTTAAGTGACTTGCCCAAGGTCACACAGCTAGTGAGGGTTAAGTGTCTGAAGCTGGATTTGAACTCAGGTCCTTTTGACTCCAGGGTTGGTGCTCTATTCACTGCGCCACCTAGCCCCCCCCCCCCCCAACAGTTTCAGATTTTTAAAAGTTATTTGTACTATTTACCTGACTGAGGAAAGTGCTTTGCAAACCTCAAGGCACTATATAAATTCAAGTTGACATTGCTGTGTTGGTGATAATGATGATGAATAGAGTAGCTGGGTGCCAAAGTGGATAGAGTTCTGGCCTTCAAGTTAGAATGACCTGAGTTTGAATTCTGCCTCAGACTTGACCAGCTCTGTGAATCTAGTAGACAAATCACTTAACGTGCTTCAGCCTCAGTTTCCTCATTTGTAAAGTAAGGATGCCAATAGTGTTTTCCTCACAGGACTGTTGTAAGGACCAAGTGAGAAAACTTATGTAAAGTGATCTATAAACCTTAAAATATTGTGCAAACACTTATTGTAATGATGCTGATGACATTTCAGGTCAGTTTTGGGTGGTGCTGAAATATTGCAGGAGAGTGTTATTCATAACTGCAAAAAAGAGGCAAATTTAATTTTATGTCAAAAATACTTGCTTTTTCTCAACTCATTATTTAAACTACACAGTTATAGTATTATGTGAAATGTTTAATGAGACCTTTTAATTTTTTTTTAAAAAGGTACCATAATTGCTTTTATCTAGGTCACAAGGATCATAAGATGTTAGAGACAGAATCTGGTTCCAACACCAGAGAATTTAAAAATGACATGCCAGTGGCTGCAAAATAGCAAATAAGGCTTTGAAGCCAGGCCTTCTGCCTCCATGCACAATAAATACTCTTTCCATTGTCCCATTTTTCAGGTAAGTATTGGTCCAGTCAAAGTAGTCATATGGAAGAGAGGGCAATCCTGTGCTGTCACTCGGAATATTCCAGGATGTTTGCTGTAGTAATGATCTGCAGAGCTTGTAACATATCATAGCACTGTGAAGGATCTGATTTTTGAGAACAACCAACTCTGATGAATTCAACTCCAGTTAAACAATCACTTATTAAGATACTGCTCTGTGCAAGGCATTGTCCTCGATAATAGAGATACAAAGACAAAAATGAAACTGCACCTGCCCAAAAGAAGCTTATATTCTAATGGGGGCATGTTATGTGAGTAAATACAAAGGATGTAGAAGTATTAAAGACTATTTTCAAGGGAAAGAGGCTGCTAATAGCTGGGAGAGATCACAAGAGACTTTGTGAAGGATGTGGAAGCTGGCCAGTGCTTTGGAGTAATCTAGGCATTCTATGAGGTACAGGGGAGGAGGTGGTTCATTCCAGATGTGGAGACCACTTGTGCAATCAGTGGCACCAAGGACTTTAGAATGTTGGGTATGGGGAAGAGCTAACAGGTCTTTTTTTAATCAGGAATAGAGAGTGTTTAAAGGGGAATGATAGCAAATAAAAATACAAAGATCATGGAAAGCTTTAAATGACATACCTAGGATTTTGAATTTTATACTAGAGGCCATAAGGGAATCCCCGAAGATTCTTGAAAGTATGTATGAGGGAGAAAGGAGAGTGCTAATGTGATAAGTCTGTATTGTAAGAATAGCAGTCTGGCAGCTGCATGGAGAACAGACTGTAGAAAGAAGAGTGAGAGGAAAGGAAACCAGCTAGGGACCATTGAATAAGATGACTAATCAGGCTGTGTAAGGCCATTTGAAGTCAAGAACAAGGGAGTTGAATAATTGCAAAATTGAAAATATTGTATAAACTTTAAAGTGACTACTTTGAAGAATCATACTTGTTGAGATGTATACATTCTGGCATAATTATTTAGAGAACCATTTTTTTTTAATTTGAGGCATTATGGTAAAGTAAATATAGTGACTTAGGAAGATCTCAGCTCAAATCAAGCCTCCAACATGTACTATGTGACCAGAGCAAGTCACTTAATTCCTCTTAGCCTCTATTTTCTCATTTGTAAAATAGTGATGATGATAGCATCCATCTCACAGAGTTGTCATGAGGACCAAAATATCACCTTTAAAATTTTGTAAACTTTAAAGCATTATGTAAATGTAATTTAGCATTAATGTTAATATCATTGATTTATATAACATTCAATTCTAATCAGAACATATCTCAAGAACTGTGTTTAGTTTTGGACGCCACAGTTTAGGAAGAACCTCATTAAGTTGTAAAGAATTAAGGATGGGGGTTGGCTAGGTGGCACAGTAAATAGAGCACTAGCCCTGGAGTCAGAAGGACCTGAGTTCAAATCCAGCCTCAGATACTTGACACACTTACTAGCTATGTGACCTTGGGCAAGTCACTTAATCCCAATTGCCCTGCTCTACCCCCTCAAAAAAAAAGGATGATAAAAAGCTTCAAGAATATATCATGAAATCATTTGAAGGGGCTGGGGTGTGGGGAACATGAGAGCTGTCTTTAAGGGAGAACTGTCACATGGATGAAGAATTTTATTCTGCTTGGCCTCAAAGGGAAGAGCTAGGAGTAATGGGTGGAAAGTGAAAAAAAAGGCAAATTTAGTTTTGATGTAAATAAATCTTCCTGTTAATTGGAGCCATCCCAAAATGCAGTATTGACTGCCTGGAGAGCTAGTAGGCTCCTTTTCATTAGATTTTGTCTAACAAATGTTGGCTGACCACCTGTCACTTGTTGTTATGGGGATTCTCAAATTCTGAGGTATATTAATTCTCTGTGCTAACTTTAGAAGCTTATCATCATCATCATCAGTCTCTAAGGCCATTTATATTTCCTAAATATCCAAAAGATTTTTTTATAACAAATTGATACTGAAAGTGACAGGATAAGTCATGAGCTAATTTTCATAGCTGTCTTTGGCCTCCTCTGTGATGTTGAGCAGTGCTATTTCAGGATTGATTTCACCATTTATAAAACAAAAATTAAACTTATGATAGAATTTAGCACTTTGAGATCCCTAGGTGAAAGGCAAGATTTAGTCCCGAAAATAAGCTTGGCATTAAATCTGACCCCTTTTGTTTGTTGGCATTTTGGTGCCCTTTCATCTACATGCTGAACATCTTTTTGGTTTTCTATCTCCATTACCAGTAAAAGGGATTGGGTAGTCACTCCTCTCGTTCTCTAGAGGACAGACAATATTTAGGCCAATATGCTATGCAGATCTTGAGATTAAAAGTTACTGATAATTGTAACCAAGTTTTTTGGGGGGAGAGGGGTGGCATGGGAGTAGAGACATCATTTTGGTCTATTCCAATCTTACTGAACTCTTATCTATGCATGATAGCACTGATCACAGCATTCAATCTGAACATGAACTTGAAAAATGTTTCTAAAGTACAAACTAAAAGATCCTGAGATGACCCGAGTATTTGTACTGTAGAAAAGAGTTCTTCATCTTGAATAACTTGTGATAACACAGACTTTTAATTTTAAAATGCCCTTAGTGACCATAATACCATATTTCCAGTCATACTGCTGCTTGTTTTACCCAGTTATAACTTGTTTTTCCCTCAATCTTGAAATGATGCAATTCTGATTCCACAAAATAGCATATTGGTGTGTTATTTAAGGGGGAAATTGCCATGAAATCTATTCTGTAGTAATAACAAGCCTTGATTGGTAATAGAGGGCTGTTTGTTTTCTTTTCCCCCAATAACTTTTTACTTTTCCATAAGGAAATGAGGAGGCTATTAACAACAGAAAGAAGAATTTTAAATGAATCTGTAAGGTGATTATATACAAAAGTTAACTATGTTCAACATAATATAACTCCCTCCTATTCATAGCTATTATCCAGCATTTGCTAGCTGTGTGGCCATAGGCATGTAATATAACTACTCTGAACCTCTGTTTCCTCATTTATAAAATGCAATTAATGACACTTAACCTACCAAATAAGATTATTTATTGTCAGGGAAGAAAACCTTAAAATACTATGAAAATGTGAGGGCTGTGGTTTTTGCTATGTTGCCATTTGAGTTGCTTTGAATCTGATCTTCCATATACTTTTGTGTCCCAAGATCCCCAAAGCAGAAAAGTGGGAAGAGCTCAAGGAAAGACACAGGATTGAAGGTATTAGAAAGGAACCTAAGGCAGACTGTAAGGGGTCAATCAAGCCATATTATTAAATATTATTAAATAATAATTAATAGTATTATTTTTTAATTGCCTCTTCCTTTTTTCTGTTTTCTTTTTGCTCCTAGTTTGAAAAGTGGTAGTAAGAAAGAAAGTCAAAAGCAGAAAAGATATATGGATATATATGGATATATACCTATACATATATATGGATATATACCTACATATATACACACGCATACATACATTTGTGTATGTACATATATCTCTTCCTATAACAATAGATAGATAACTAAACAAAGGGGAAAGCTAAAAGAGACCAAAACAAAAGGAGAGACAGCAGGAGGAATATGAATAGAGAAAGACATGGGGGGAAAACATCCATCAATTTCTCTTTATGGCCTTGTCTACATTTTTCCCGTAGCAAAATCAGGTTTTGTCCACATTGGTTCTACATGCATTGGTTGAATCAATAAACATTTTAATGGGGGAGACAACACACATAGTAAGTTTTAGCTACAAGTAAGATGAAAAATCCTATTACTGCTTAGAGTACAATGGCAAAGCAGATGGTAATGCATCTTGTTTAAATCTCATTTGCACTGGTAAAACCATATACATCTCTGATGTTTGATAGTGCTGAGAACTTTGATGACAGTTTTATTTTCAGATCATTAGTTATTGTCACTATTGAGATGACAGAGACTATAGTACTTGCAAAAGCACTTAGCAGGTTACATATCCATAGGGTTGGTTTTTTGGATGATAGCTGTAGGGACTGGGCTGGAAGAGAGGCCGGCAATCTGAAGGGTGTTGCTTTCTTGGAGAAGGCCCAAGGTTGTAGACTTTCATCATAGTAGACTGAGGGAAAGTAGTGCTCAAGGTCCTAGTGATGGTTTGGCTTTGCCTGGTAATGAGATTTTGAGAATAAAAAATAAATGTGCCCTAAAGTTTGGGTGTAAACTGTGAATGTATGTTGAGTCTACATAAATAGGTTTCTTTGAGACAAAAATTAGTAAAATATGTCAGGATTTACTGCTTAAATACCTTAAATTCTTGTTATAGTGCAATTCACTGTAGAAAAGAATTTGGAATAGTGAGCTTGGAGCATCCATCTTGGAGCTTGTCCAGTGGCATCTAATTAGTGTTATATATTTAAAAATAAATGAAACTATGCTGGCTGAGTCCATTGCAAAATTTTCAAAATAAACCTTTTATGTAGCATGTCAATCTTATTAAATCTCCCTAATTGCTTTGCTCTTCCACTCACCACAGTCAGCACTATTACAAACCTTTTCATCCCTCCTCAAACTTCCAGTAGTAATTTTAAAATCTGTCTTCTAATCAGAGTATCTTAACTCATATGTCCCTGAAAAAATTGAGGCCATTCTTCAAGAACACCCTCTTTTCCCCTGTTCCTCCTCATCTCACATCACCCAGTTAGCTCCTCTTTCACATCTCACATGAAGATGTCCTTGCCAAGACAAACCCATCTCTATAACCCTTATCCCATCCCAGCGTTTCTGACAGATTTATCACCCTCACTTTCTTGCAAATCTTCTATCTCTCCCTATTTACCAGCTGCTTCCCTATTATTTGCAAACATTCCCATGCCCCCTGTCTTTAAAAGACCTTCACTTGATCTAATTATTCTCACTAGTCATCATTCTATATCTTTATAACTAAATTCCTTGAGAATTGTCTACAATTAATCCCACCGCTTCCTCTTCTCTCCCTCTCTAATAAACCCTCTGTAATCTGACTTGTGGCTTCATCATTCAACTAAAATTTGCTCTCCCAGTTACCAGTGATTTCTCAACTGCTGACGCTAATGATCTTTTCTCAGTCTTCATTCTTGACCTTTCTGAAGCCTTTGACACATTGAGCACATTCTCCTGGATGGTCTCTCTGCTCTGTTGTCTTTTTGTCCTTCGTTCTGGAAGAGGACCATGACATCAGGAAGACGACGCCATAACTTGCAAATGAATTGGATTTAAGTGAGGGAGGGCTGTGCAAGGTCACCAGTCTCGCTTTCTCCTCCTGAGCCATCTGGGTCCAGTGGCAAACTATAGATCAGGATGACTGGAGATGGCCCCCTCTCTCTTCTCTAGGTTTTCATGAAACTACTATGTCCTGGTTCTCCGCAGACCACAGCACCATGCTGTGCCCTTTGCTGGTTCTTCCTCCAGGTCGCACCCACCACCTGTGCATGACTTCCAAGGATTTTGTCCTAAGTCTCTTCTCTCCCTCTGCACTTGCTTGTGGATATCATCAAATCCCAAGTGTTTAATTATCTGATTGTTCTCATTATCTTTTCATTTAATATTAAGCTTTTTCCTGACCTCCACTCTTACATCACTAACTGTCTTTTAGACATTTCAAACTCAAAATGTATTATTTCTCTCCCTCCTGCCCCGTATTCTCCTCTTTGAAATTTTTTTTTTTCTGGAGGGCAGTTGGGGTTAAATGACTTGCCCAAGGTCACAGGGCTAGTTTTTGTGTTAAGTGTCTGAGGCTGGATTTGAACTCAGGTCCTCCTGATTCCAGAGCCGGTGCTCTATTCACTGTGCCACCTAGCTGCCCCAATATTCTCCTCTTCTATTACTATTAAGGGTACTATCAGCCTCCCAAGGGCACTATCAGCCTCCCTTGCACTCATCCCATAAATCTAATCTATTGCCAAGTATTGTCATTTCTGTATTCACATCTTGTGTATGCCCCTGTCACTTTTCTGACATAGCTACCACTCTGATACAGGCCCTTAATCACCTTGCCTGGATTATTCCAGTAGCATACTGCTTGGCATTCCTGCAGTCTTTCCCTCCTCCAGTCTGTCCTTTACTCACCTGCCTCAGTTATCTTCTTAAAGCACTGGTCTGATTGCCTCCATACTCAAGAATATCCAGTGATTCCCTATCTTGTATTAAATATAGAATCCTATGTTTTGACATTTAAAGCCTAACAGAACCAGCCTTCTTTTTGTACTTCACCTCTCTCTCATCTAAATATGTTATCATATATGCATAATGCAGTATATATTATATATTTCTATGCATGTTATACATATATACATTAAAATTGCTATACATACATTATATATGTTATATATCTCTAAATATGTATTATATGTACATATTATATAATGTATACATACATTATATATTATGGGTATATATGATATACACGTGGTGTGTATATATAATATAAAGAGAGATGTGATATTTATGTCTTATATGTGTGTATGACATATATTTAGATATATAATATATGAAAGAGAACATATGTCTTATATGTGTGTATGACATATATTTAGATATATAATATATGAAAGAGAACATATACAAGACATTTTGTGAATATATAATCTTCCATATAGGGCAGCTACATGATGCAGAGCACTGGACCTGGAATCAGGAAGACCTCTTCCTGAGTTCAAATCTTGCCTCAGATACTAGCTGCATGACCCTAGGCAAGTTACTTAACCCTGTTTGCCTCAGTTTCCTCATCTGTAAAATGAGCTGGAGGAGGAAATAGCACACCAGTATTTTTGTCAAGAAAACCCCAAACGGATCAAGAAGAGTTGTAAAAATAACTAAGCAAAAACAAAAATCTTGCAGATACAGTTATTTGAATATTAATTCTTCCTAATGTGAGCCCCTTAAAGGCAAGGGCCATTTTCTAGACCAAGTTCTTGTAAGTATTACTGCATTAATAAGGCAGCTAAGTAATGCAGTGGATAGAGGGCCAGGCCTGGAGTTGGGAAGACTCATTTTCCCGAGTTCAAATCTGGCCTCAGTATCTTTGTCAAAAAAAACCACAAATGGGGTCACAAAAGTTGGACACAGCAAAAAAAAACACCAAATAACTGAACTGGTACACAACAAGTGCTTAATACATGCTTGTTTGACCAGGTATAAAAATAGATAAATCACAGACCTTCCTCTTGAGGTACTTATAATCTAAGAGAGGTGATGCCCCTATGTACAGGTGAATACCAATGACAGAAGATGCTAAGTGCAAAGAAAGTGTCCGGTCAAATTGTCGTCTGGAATTTGAGGTGGAAGAGAAAGAATATTGTCAGTAGAGGCAGAAAGAAGGAGCCTGATGGATCAGGACAAGTGCTTTGGAAGAAATCACTCTTGGGCCTGGAAGGCATAGGGGGTCTCCAGTGGGGAAGTCAATGTGCTTTTGAAAGCTGCAGCATAATGTGTGTTAACCTTTATGGCTGATCATAGTGGATACGGCTGGTCTTAGAATCAGGAAAGATGGGTTCAAGATCTGTCTCTGACACACACTGATGCCTAACTCAGAAAGTCATTTAATGTCTTAGACAACTCTCTAAGAATATTAACTGCAGGGCGGATATTGACTCTATTGGTGGAGGAAGTTGTCTCACTGGGAGTTTCCTACACCAATGAAATCCATAGTTGTAACAAAAATAAACCTAAATAGTCTATTCAGTTCACTCACAAATTTAACAGGTAGAAGCTAATGTATGTTGGGGCAGTGAGGCAGCTCCATGGATAGAGCACCAGGCCTGGAGTCAGGGAGACCTGAGTTCAAATTTGACCTCAGACACTTACTAGCTGTGTGACCCTAGGCAAGTCATTTAACCCCTATTTACCGCAGTTCATCATATGTAAATTGTGGATGCACTGGAGAAGGAAATGGCAGAACCCCCAGTATCTTTGCCAAGAAAACCAGATGAACAAGTCCATAGGGTCATGGAGAGTTGGACGTTGGCTGAGAAACAAGACAAATGTATATGCAATTTTAGAAGAAGAACTTAATGGCTCCAAAATGGGGATGGTTTTCCTTACTGGGACCAACTCTGGGAGAACTCACTAGAAAATTTTTATACTATGAAATATTAGGGTAGGGATCAATCAAATTAATGAATCAATCATCCCCTACCCTTACCCTCCACTTAAAGTACTTAACAAGATGCTAAAGCCCTGATAACTTTTTAGGTGAGAGCACTTCTATGAACTTTTGCCTTGTCTTGTCTGGGCCCAAGGATCCATGATGCTTCCCTGATATCTCTGCACTATGCCTCTGTTACCAGACCATCTCCATCTCTATGTCTGGAAACTGAAAGCTTGGAGTTGTCCCCCAGTCGCCCCAGCTCTAATGGGAGAGATTTTGCCTTGTCTTCCTGGGGCCCAGGCCTCCACCTCACTTGGCCACCATCTCCCTACTCTGATCCTGGGCAGGCATGCTCCTTCCCCACTTTCCAGAACTCTTTTTAGGTTCTTTTCCTCCACTAGAATGTAAGATCTTTGAGTGCAGGGATTTTCTTAGTGTTGCATTTATATCGCCAGTGATTAACACAGTACCTGACAAATAGAAATAATAAGCACTTAATAAATACTCTGTCTGCCGATCAAAAGCATTAAGCAGAGTGAGAATAACCAAACTTAATCAAGGTGGAAAGAAACAGAGTGCTTCAAGTCACTGGATAAAATGAAATGATGTTATAGAAGAAGGGGGCTGGAGTTGGTCAAGGAGAGAATCATGCACTATGAGACTTGTATAACGTAACCAGCTATCAGATTCCAGCATTTGAGTGATCTGTTGGAGAGAGTACAGCTAAGTCCCTGAGAGAAAATTGCTTGGGGACTTGGGAGGTAGGCGGGGAAGGGAGAAGGGGAGTGAAAGTGGACAAAGGATCTTCTCTCTCCTTCGCCCAACACTGAGATTACCTTCAATTTACATTATATATATGTAGTATCTACTTAATTATTTTAATGCTGTATCTTCTCCACAAGATGGCAGGCTCTTTGAGTGAATGCAGAATGGCTTTATTTTTGGGGGGAGGGTTGGATTTTTTTGCCTTTTTTTAATATCCTCAGCACTTACCATAGTTACATATTGAAAGTGCTTATTGCCTGTCTAACTCTAAAAATCACAGGCTCATTGAATCATAAATTTAGACCTGGAATGCATCTTTGTGTGTGTGTGTGTGTGCTTTTTGGAGCGGGGAAGGCAGGGCAGTTGGAGTTAAGTGACTTGCCCAAAGTCACATGGCTAGTAAGTGTTTAATGTTTGAGGCCACATTTGAATTCAGGTCCTCCTGACTCCAGGGCTGGCACTCTACTCACTGTGCCACCTAGTCGCCCCTGGAACGTATCTTAAAGGTCATCTATTCCAACCTCCTTATCTTTTAAAGTGGGGAAATTGAAGCCCTGAGAAGATTAAATGACTTTCCCAAGCTCACCCGGGTAGTAAATGACAGAAGTGGAATTCAGATCTAGCTCTCTAATATACCAGACAACTGCCATCAAAGCAAATATTCTACATCTGTGTTTATCCTTATTTCATCTGTGACAAAAGTCACTTCCAAAAGTGGTTTATTTGACCAGTATATATTTTTAATTGATACCTTACCAGACCTCATTTGTATTAATGTAGACCATTTATTTCACACTAAAGATGATTTTTTTTTTCTATTTTATTTTTCAGTTGTTCATGGTGGACAATGGAGCAGATGACTGGAGAATAGCCATGACTTATGAGCGTATTTTTTTCATCTGCTTGGAAATACTGGTGTGTGCTATTCATCCCATACCCGGGAATTATACATTCACATGGACAGCCCGGCTTGCCTTCTCCTATACCTCATCCACAACAACTGCTGATGTGGATATCATTTTGTCTATACCAATGTTCTTAAGACTCTATCTTATTGCCAGAGTTATGCTTTTACATAGCAAACTTTTCACTGATGCCTCCTCTAGAAGCATTGGAGCTCTTAATAAAATAAACTTCAACACACGTTTTGTTATGAAGACTTTAATGACTATATGTCCGGGAACTGTACTATTGGTTTTTAGTATCTCCTTATGGATAATTGCTGCATGGACTGTCCGAGCCTGTGAAAGGTAAGTTAATTTCTTTCCATGAAAATATCAAGTGTGCTGTTGTTTTTTTGCAAAAATGAACAAGAATTAGGTGCCAGGATTCAGCACATTTAGTCCTTCTTTGTTGTTCCTGACACCATTCTCTCAAATAATTTCTTTCTGATTCTAATACTTAGGTGTGTGTGTTGTTGTTGTTGTTTTTTTAATGACCACAGCAAACCTGCTTTCAAGGTGTATCTGTTTGGTTATATGACTTAGGATAATGTAACCATGAATGTCACTGTTTTCATTTTATCCAGTGACTTGCATGTTTTCTTTCTCATTTACTCTATATAGAGTTCCTGGTCAAGGATTATCTTTGCTTTCTGTGTCATGGTTTATGGCTAAGGAATACATAAATTTGATTTTCACTGAAAATACTAGTTAAATAGAAGTCTTGAGTCATTCCTAGTCCCCATGATCCCAGGACCTTGCAATTCTGCCTGCAACATTTGTGGCCATTGTGGGCATGTCCTATAAAAAATTCACCAAGTTAAACCCTTTTCAGGTTTGCTGATTCCCAACACATGGGAATAACCCCATCCAGAAGGACCATCTCTTTCTTATCTAGTCTAAATTAGGAACCTTAAGTCACCCCTAAAAGGAGATTGGTAAGAATGAGACCTATCTCTGGGAAGTGTGCAAAATCTTAGACTTGCAGAACAATTGGAAACCATCTAATCTAGTCCTTTTCCTTCAAGCAGACATGATCTTAGCCCTGTTTTAAAGATGAGATAACTAAGGCCTGCAGATGTTCAATAGTCTTTCAATTACATCACATTGGAAGTTTGGGCCTACCTCTATGGATTCAACACAGTTGTTTCTTTGTTTTGGAGGAGAGCCAACAGTGAGATAGGAACCATGATGATATTAAACTTTCTACATTTATGCTTGGTGTCAGTCAATTGATAGGGAGTATCTAAAGGAAGTTTTGAATGCTATCAAGTTCTGAAGTAGAGAACTGGTGTGTGCTAATGTTTAAAATGAAAAGTCTTTATTAAGAGAAAAACCTCTGAAAATGCCTTTGAAATAATTTGCTATTGTTGCTTTCACAAGGAGAAAAACTGGTACAGTGTTAAGTGTAAATACCTCTGAATTTTGCCTACTTCTTCCTCAATTTTAGTTATGATAGAAGGACCAAAAGTCAAGTTTTTGGACAAAAGAAATAAGTATATGAAAATTAATTCTATATATTTTGTGATGATCTAGAGACCTTGAAAAATTGAAGAAATAGAGGATTCTCTTATTTGTACAGCCTGTATTCTTTTTTTTTTTTTTAAAGCAATTGGGGTTAAGTAACTTGCTCAAGGTTACACGGCTAGTCATTTTGATTTATGCGTGGGTGCTCATTTTCTGAGGCCGGATCTGATCTCGGGTCATCCAAACTCTGAGGCCGGCGCTCTTACTCACTGTGCCACCTAGCCGCCCCTTTAGGGCAATTGGGGTTAAGTAACTTGCCCAAGGTTACACGGCTAGGTTTTTTTGTTTGTGCGGATTAGGTGTCGGAGGCCGGCTCCGAACTCAGGTCCTTCTGATTCCAGGGCCGGCGCTCTATTCACTGCGCCACCTAGCCGCCCCAATACAGCCTGTATTCTTAAGATATAGTATATTCCTGTTTAGATAGCCAGGGTGAGACTTAAAAATGTTAAAAAAAAAAAAAAGTCCAATAGCCATCCTTGTGGTTTGAGTCAAATCAACAGGCATTTATTAAGTACCTACTATATGCCAGACATTGTGTTAAATGTTGTGGATAAAAAAAAAAAAAGGCAGAAAGACAGTTCCTGCTCTCAAGTGGCTTGTAATCTAATGGAGGAGACAAAATACAAACAGCTATATACAAACAGGATATAGATAGTTATCTGTCTGTCTATGGTAAATTGAGAATAATCTCAGAAAGAAGGCAGTAAGATTAAGGAGGATTAGGAAAGGTTTTTTTTGTAGCAGGTGGGATTATAGCTGAGACCTGAAGAAAGCTAGGGAATCTTGGAGGCAGAGATGAAGAGGAAGAGAGCTCCAGGTATGGTGGACAGCCAGAGAAAATACCCGGTGTTAGGAGACAAAGTGATTCAAGAGTTATTTCTAGTATTCAATAGAAACTTAATTAAAACATTAGCCAAATTGTGTCCCCCGTGTTCACTGAATGTTGTGTATAGTATGGTACAATTATTCTTTTTTTAGTAGTAGCAATATCATTTAGCACTTATCCCCATTTTAGAGATTAACAACTGCATCACTGAGAGGTTAAGTACTCAGTTTCCCAACATTATACAGCTCATAAGTGATGGAGTCCAGATGTAAGCTATAGTCTTTTAATTACAATACTAATACTTTTTTTTTGCTTCACTGGTGCCTCTCATGATGATAACAAATTTATTTAAGTTTTTTCAGGGTGACAAAGCACTTCTCTCATAGCTCGGGTATTTTTTAAAAAATTTTATAAATGTTTAATCTTAAGACTATCTAAAAGGATATATAATTATTGCTCATTGATTGGCTGGGTACCTCACTTTTGTTTTTTTTTTTAATTTTAAATGGTATTTTATTTTTTCAGTTACATATAAAGACAATTTAAAACATTTTTTTTAAATAAAATTTTGAGTTCTGTAATGGAAAATGCTATTCACATTCAGGGAAAGAGCTATGGAATCTGAATGCAAATCAAAGCATACTGTTTTCTATCTTTTTTTTCTTTCTCATGGTTTTTTCCCTTTTGTTCTGATTCTTCTTTCTCAACATGACTAATGTGGAAATATGTTTTAAAAAATAAAGTAAAATTTTGAGTGCCAAGTTTTCTCTCTCCCTCCCTTTCCTCCTTCTAACTAAAACAGTAAGCAATATGATATAGGTTATTTATGTGCAATCATGAAAAAGCTATTTCCATATTATAGCTCAGGTATTTTTAAAAAAAATCTTTAGGATGCCTTTGAGAATAATCAAGTTGCAAAATCATAATTTGAAAGAAATTTCTTTTCCTTATATTAAAGAGTCCTAGATAAGGAACAAACAGTTCTTCAGAAAGCAATCAGTTAATAAACATTACCTGCTTATGGTGTGCCAGACCCTGGACTTGCTCGAAATTGAAGTGATTGAAATTGAAGCAGTCTAAAAGAGCTTATATTCTAATTGGAGAGAAAAGTAAAGAGTGAATAAACACAAAGTAAATACCAAGTAATTTGGGAGAGAGGAAGGGTACTAGCAGTTGCAGTGATCAAGAAAAGCTTGGTGAAGAAAATGATGACTGAGTTCTGTCTTAAATGGAAGAGAAGGGTGGCACTGGCCCTGGAATCAGAAGCACCCGAGTTAAAATCCGGCCTCAGACACTTGATACTTAATAGCTGTGTGACCTTGGGTAAATCACTTAACCCCAATTACCTTGTCTTCCCCCCTCCAAAAAAAAAAGGAGGGAATGCATGCCACAGATGAGCAGAGTGATAGAGATGAAGTCTCAGTTTATGTGAGGAACAATGAGAAGGCTAGTTTGGATGAAAAGCAGAGTGCAAGATGGTGAGTTGTAAAGACAGGTTGGGGCCAGGCTTTCAGACCTGAGCAGAGGAGTTTGTTTTATCCTAGAGGCAACAGGAAGCCACTAGAGTTTGTGAAATAGGAAAGTCACATGTTCAGATATGCACTTAATGAAAATTACTTTGGCAGCTAGGCTAGAGATACAGCCTTGATGCATGAAACCAGTTAGGCTGTTACAATAATCTAAGTGCAAGGTGAGGGCTGAATTAAGGTGGTAAGTGTGTGAGTAGAGAGAAGGGGTTGGATTTGAGAGATGCTGTGGAGGTGAAAGCAGAAGGACTTCACAACTGATTGGATATGTGGGATGAGGGAGAGGAGAGTGGAGGATAATGCTGAGATTGTCATCCTGGGAGTCTGGAAGGATGGTGGTTTTGTGGACAGAAACAGAGAAGTTTGGAAGAGGGAGAGTTTGGAAGAAAAGATGATGAATTTTGTTTGATAATTTTGTTGAGTTGGAGATATTACTAGAATATCCCGTTTAAAATGTCCAATAGGCAATTGATGAAGTGGGAATGAAGCTCTAGGGAGAGACCAGAGTTGGATATAAAGATCATCTCAGTTGAGGTGATGGTTAAACCTATAAGAGTTGTTAAAGTTACCAAGGGAGAGCCTATGACAGAATGTTGTGTAATTAAGGTGTGATGTGGGTGATAAGCCAGTAACAGAACTACTAAGGGAGAACTAGAAGACAGTAGTGTCACAAAAAAAGAGGAACTAAGTATTCTGCAGATAAATTGAAAAGGATAAGTATTAAGAAGAGACCAGGTTTGGTCATTAAGAGAGGGTCAGTCAGGGGTGGCTAGGTGGTGCAGTGAATAACACACTATCCCTGGAGTCAGGAGAACCCGAGTTCAAATGAGGCCTCAGACACTTAACACAAAAACTAGCTATGTGACCTTGGGCAAGTCACTTAATCCCAATTGCCCCCCAAAAAGCAAAAAAAGAAAAAAGATCATCCATCAGTCACTTTGGTGAGAGATCCTTTCAGCTGAGTGATAAAGTTAGAGTCCAGATTGCCGAGGATTAGGAATTGAGTGAAAGAAGAGGGTACAGGCAATGAGTTTTAACAGCATTTTCAAGAAATTTGGTTGAGAAATACATAATGATACAACTTAATAAACATAACTTTACAAAGTTCTTATAATTCACCATCCGTTTTGGTATTTGCAAAGGCTGTCCCCAAACAAGATAATGAAAAATGGAAAAGGGAAAGAAATCAAGCTTCTTCTTTTAAAAGGAAATCCTGGTCCCTGCCAAGCTTCTAGAAAACATAGAGATTTAGGGTCTGTAGCAAGTTACACTCCCTCACCCTCAGGTGAGAATCCATACTGTTCTGGTTGAAAATTCATCCCTGAATCCTTTTAGTATGTAGAGTAATTTAACTGGAAGTTAGGACAAAACATCTTCAGATGTTCTTTCATACACCAGTTATACCAAAATGTCTCTTGAAGTTCTTTAACACATAGGGTAATCTCAGAGAAGATGCAAGCACAAATTTTCTCTGGTTTCCTGCATCATAGAGCTCCTGGAATTTCCCCAAATGATCCTTTTGTGGGGGGTGGGGGGGAGGGAGAGGAAGGGCAGTTGCGGTTAAGTGACTACTTGCCCAAGGTCACAAAGTTAGTGTGTCAAGTGTCTGAGGTTAGACTTGAACTCGGGTCCTCCTGACTCCAGGGCTAGTGCTCTATTCACTGTGCCACCTAGCTGCCCCCCCATTCTATTCCTTAATAGAATTCCTAATTCAGTTCTCAGTAGGACAAGTAGGTGAACTTAAAAAGAAAACTGAAAAGCACCAAGAGCTATGAGACACCCCTCAAAAAGCTATTAAGCCCTTGAGATTTATTACTCAGCTAATAGGCAAACCTCATACACTGGACTTGAAGCCCATAAGGATCTTAGGAAAACTCTCTGGACTCACACCACAATAAAGCAAGTAGTCTACATATGCTCAAAAGTAAAAAAGAGAAAGAACAAGGCACAGAATTCCCCAGGCACCAGTATTTTAGGGGGTGCAAAATCTATACCATTCATATTAACTATAACACTTGCAGTGGACACAGAAACACAACAAATATTAATGCATAACTTTTGTTTAATGCACATGCCAACAAAATTGGTTTGACTTAAAAAGTAAACACATAAAGAAATGAATTGTCTTATTATGGTCTAAAACAAAAAAAGAAAAAAAAACACGCTCATTTTCCCCTAGTGAATCCCTGAAAAGCTAGGATATCCGAGAAGGAGATAGTACTAGATGAAAAATCTCTCTGGGGGTCCCTGAAAATGTGCAAGGGACTCAAGCGTGTCCTGGACCAAGGCCCTATAGTGTATCCCCAATCTGCACTTGCCCTAATTGGCTGTATCCCCAGAAGGTGGCTATTACTTTCTGTTCTAGGGGTAAATCTAGAACCCTAGTGGCTGTTCCTACTACTTTAGCTCATGAACTCCCAATTTTGTGCCCCCCAGTAGAAATAAGTTAGTAGACAGAATAAACTTTTATCAAAAGCATTTAATAATATGGCATAGTAAAAACAGTTGGTATAACCTTCCCCTCCTCCCCAGCAAGAAAGGCATATTCTCCCACCTATACAAAGAGCATCCACAGAAAGAGCGGGCTCACATATAAAGTGCAGGGATAGTGCAGCACATGTGTAGGATACATGTGTAGGATACAAAAGAGAATACATCTTGTTACTTGTAGGGCTCGGAAGTTCTTTGTGTAGTCCTCATGTATAGTCCTGCCTTTTTAGTGCAGTTAATCTGCTCAATGGGCTGTTCAGCCTCCTGGATCTCTCCTTTCTTGAGTCATTTATTAGAAATACTCTCCACAAGAAAGGGTTATGTTCCCTGAATCTGCCTCTTGCCTAAGGAGACTGTCTCTTTATATCCCTCTTTACACTTTTGTTTATTCTCAGGGCATGTCTCTGCTCCTGGCTAGATGAATTGTCTGTTGTTAGTTCAGGAGCTCCAATAACATGGTCATTTGGGTGGACATGGGGTGATGGTGAAATACTACTTCCCCCTTTGCTACTTTCTGGTATGAGCAAAGGGGTCTGCCTCCACGAAGTGTTCTGGGCCTGAAATCCCTCATTGCTGAAGGAGCTGCTTCATTACTGTGTGAGATAATCAACTAAGCGAAGAATGTTTCATGTGTAGTTTCAGATGCGTTCAACCAATGGCCAAAGCCCTAAAATCCTATCAAATTATTTAAGGACTTATTCATAAATTTATTCTGGGGTTGTAGGAAAGTTCCATAATTGCTCCTTGGATCTTCTGCAGTTATGTTTATCTGAGGTGGGAGAGAAACATTCCTAGTTAGATAAGTTTTATCCCCTCTGTGGTATATGAATTAAGCATTGTTTGAATGTTATATTGAAGATAAAATGATTACCTTTGTGCCTAAGGATAGAGGATAAAAAAAAAAAACCAATGCATTTGCTTCTAGAAAATTCAATTTGGTGCCATATGATCAACTGTTCAGATTTCTACTTTGTGGCTTGACTGTGGATCCTTCTAAGCTATGGTAGAACATAAAGACTCACAGCTGTATGACATTAATATATACCGTATGATTTTAAGTTCACTAAATAAAGTTTTCATTTGAAGTCTGAGAATAGCCTCTTTTAAGAATAATTAAATTTTTTGTCTCTTAGCCAGAGTTCAATAAGGATATACATAGCAAACCTAATATCTAGAAAATACAAATTCTTTATTTTTCATTATTCAGTATAAATTGGAAGAGAGAATTTGAAATGGAAGCTACAGTTTAAAATTCAAACTACTTTTTTTCTTCTTTTTAAAAAATTATTTAGTATTGTATTTTTCCCCCAATTACATGTAAAAATATTTTTAACATTCATTTTTAATTTTGAATTCAAAATTCTCTCCCTTACTTTCCCCTCCCCATTGAGGAGGCAAGCAATTTGATATAGGTTATACATGTATAGTCATGTGAAACATTTCCATATAAAGCAAAAGAAAAGATAGACCAAAAAAATTAAGAAAAATAAAGTTTAAAAAAGTACATTTCAATCTGTATTCAGACTCCACCAGGTTTTTCCTGAGCATTTTTCATCATAAATCCTTCAGAATTGTCTTGGATCATTGTATTGCTGAGAATAGCTATCATTCACAGTTGATCATCTTACAGTGTTGCCATTACTGTGTACGATGTTATCCTGGTTCTATTCATTTCACTTTGCATCAGTTCGTGTAAGTCTTTCCAGGTTTTTCTGAGAGCATCCTACTCATTATTTCTATAGCACAATAGTATTCCATCACAACTATACACTACAGCTTGTTCAGCCAATTGATGGACATCCCCTCAGTTTCCAATTCTTTGTCACTAGAAAAGAGGTGCTATAAATGTTTTTGTACATATAGATCTTTTTCCTTTTTGTTTCTCCTTTCTTGGAATAGAAACCTAGTAGTGGTATTGCTGGGTCAGAGGGCATGCACAGTTGTATAGCCCTTTGGACACAGTTCCAAATCGCTCTATATAACGGTTGAATCAGTTCACAATTCCACTAACAGTGCATTAGTGTCAGACTACGTTTTTAGATTATTTTTTAATTTGCTTTGCCAGCTATGACTTACAAAACAATAACCAAAATAATTCCTGTTTTAATGAAGATTAACCTTTAGAGATGCCTCATTTCCTGTGGCTTTTCTTCAGTTTGAACCACAGTTACTTGTGTTTGTTTCTTCAGTCCTTATAGGAACAAATCTTGCATCACTGACAAGCAATCTCAGTGATCCAATGTGGTTATGCTTGCATTTTGATTTGTGGCTATACCTTAAATAAACAGTTCATTTCCTCATTCCTTTAATAAGGTCAAATGTCAGCTATTACAGAAAAAAAAACTTGTGTTTTAAAGTATTTTTGTCAATAAGTTACAAATACAATAAACATTTACTAAGCATCTACTATGTGCAGAGGACTGGGAAATATCTTTGGGGCTTTTAGATCATATACAGATCCCTTCCGTCATAGTTTACAGTCTAGTAGGATGATGGCAAAGCTAGACAGATTTGTGTTATGGTGCATTGATTTAGAATCAAGAAGACCAGAGTCCAGAGCTGATCTCAGATTTTTTTTAACTTTCAATTTTATTTATTTTTAGTTTTCAACATTCATCTCCACAAGATTTTTAGTTACAATTTTTTCTCTTCCCATCTTTCCCCTACCCCCCCCCCACACCAAAACAGCAAGCCTG
Organism: Gymnobelideus leadbeateri; assembly: GCA_011680675.1. Classification (NCBI taxonomy): domain Eukaryota; kingdom Metazoa; phylum Chordata; class Mammalia; order Diprotodontia; family Petauridae; genus Gymnobelideus; species Gymnobelideus leadbeateri. Next base: position 333,319 of record WOXC01012391.1, on the reverse strand, counting down.
CTGAATACCTCTTCCCCCAATCTGTTCTCTCTTACATCCTCCCCCTTCTCCCCACTAGCTTTCTAGTAGGGAAAGATGGGTCTCCATACCCCAGCACCTATATATCCTATTTCCCAGTTGCATATAAAATTTTTTTTTTAATTTGTTTTAAAACTTTGAGTTTCAGATGGGTCTCAGATTCTTATTAGCTGTGTGGCCCTAGGCAAATAATTTCATCTTTGTCTGCCTCAGTTTCCTTGTCTATAAAAAAATAGTACCTATCTTCTAGGATTATTCTGAAGATAAAATGGAGTTCTTTGTAAAACTTTAAAGTTCTGTATAAATGCTAGCTATTTCATATAAAAAATATTGCCAATATCCAACATTACATGACAAATGCATAAGAATTCAATAGGTCCATTTGACCCTGGGCAAGATATTTACCCTCTAAGTGCCCTAAGCAGGTCTTTAAGACTTAATTGAAAGAAGCAATTTCGGCTATACTTTCACTGAGAGCTCCTCATATTAATGAAATCATAGCTCTAATTCAAAAAAATCCACTGATAAGGTAAAGGGAGGAGGACATTCTGGACAGTGAAGTTTATTTTTTGAATGGGTACCAAACATTTTCATGAATAGAAACTAAGGCCATGGGTTAACAAGCATCCCCTCCTACTAAGACACCCTAGTTCTGAGTTCTAACAGACCATGTTTGGTCCTAGGGCCAGTCCAACTTACTTGTTTCGTCTCTGGCCCTTAAAGCTTAGATTTGTCTCATATCTAGGGTCTCCCCAATAAGGATTAACAGGTTCTCTTCTAGAAAGATAGTCAATATATAAAACAGATTAGGAATAGAACAACTACTTATTTTCTTCATCAAAAATCCTTAAAACACAAAATATTAATGGATGTGAATTGACAAAAACTTTAAGCACAATACAATTATCTCTAATTTATATTATATTGTTTTAGAGGGTTGATACTTAAAACATCAAAGCAGGAAACCTAGTGTGACTACTGAATAGGCATTTTGCCTTTAATTCAACTCTGTACAACTCATACCAGGTCCACATTTTTCTTTCTTTTCTTTCTTTTTTTTTTTTGACAAAGGCAGGGCACAGTTTGAGGTCATCTTCACCTCCAAGAGGCATTCTTGTCACATAGTAGTTATAGGGAATACCTCCTGCAAGGCAAACGTCACTGACAGAAGAAATCAGGGACTCTTAAACTCCTAGGGAGCAACAAGGCCTGAAAAGTCCATCTCCTATGATCACCCTTTAACAACCTATGCTCAGATAAAAGAACAAAAACCAAAAGAGACAGGTAAGTCAGGAAAGTCTGTCTCGACCTTACCTATCATATAGATACCATACTCTTCTTGCTATAACTGACTGCTGGGGAAAGGTAGGGATTCCCCCCACCTACGCCTGAAAGGGCACAGAAAGCCTTATAGAGTCCTAAGCTGCTTGCTTAGGAAAAGATCTCAAGATGGAAGATTCATTCCTTTTTAAAGACTTCCCATTGTAATGCTCTTCCCAGCTTACTGTTCAGTCTCCTTTGATTCAGACTCTTCTCTCCCTCATACTACTGCCATGGGGACCAAGGGACAATTAAGGGATTACTGTATCATTCCAAAATGAAAATTGTCTAGTCCCAAGACAGGGTACATATTGTCAGAAATGACCAGGAGAATTCAAGTGAACTCCACAGGCCCATCCGTGTAAAATGAATGCTCCACAGAGTGTAAAGCCCTAACCCTAGTAGATGGGGGGAAATTTCTCTTGGTTGTCTCCATTACATATTACATATAAATCCATCAGCTCTACTGGTAGCCTATGAAAGTTGGGAAAAGAAATGGTGTTAATGCGATGCATCTGCTCAGTATAATTTTCTTTTAGTCTGTGACATTTGAATGTCTATTTCTTTAGTAGCCCCAGACTTGGTCTAAATAGTAAATTTCTACCTGATCTTCAGTAAAGCTTAACATATAAGATTATAGATATAGAACTAGAAGAGCTTAGAGATCACAAATTCAGCATCTTCATTTTGCAGATGAAGAAACTGAAGGTCAAGGAAGTTGAATGACCTAAGTTCAGATAGTAGGGAGCAGGGTGATGCTTCAAACCAAGGTCCTCTGTTTCTAATCCACAGCTTTTTTTTCTTCATTTTTTCTTATAAATTTAGTAGCTATCAATAAACACAAATATTCAAATATAGATTAATAAAATGTGTCCATAAAATTCTATGTTATTTATAATTCATTTAGATCATTTCTGTGTATATGAGCTTTAACAATATAGTGACAGAGCGGCTAGGTGGCGCAGTGAATAGAGTGCTGGCCCTGGAGTCAGAAGGACCTGAGTTTGGATCTGGCCTTACACACACAAGCAAAAACCTAGTCGTGTGACCTTGGGCAAGTTACTTAACTCCAATTGCCCTCCAAAAACAAAACAAAACAAAACAAAACAAAACAATATAGTGACAGACTTGTTCTATTGATTTTCCTGTATCTTATAAATTTTTCTTTAAGATAATTTTCAACATTTCTGTGACTTTATATACTTGTAGTAAATATGTATCTGTTCCATTTTTCTCTTGATTCCCTTATATGCCATCCCATATTTATTAGTATTCATAACATTTTCCTTATTTGTGGTCCAGTAATATTCTTTTGAATGTATATCTATCTATCTATCTATCTATATATATATGTGTGTGTGTGTGTGTGTGTGTGTGTGTATATATATATATATAATTTGTACAGATGTTTCCCAAATATATTATATAAGGTTTTAAATATTTTTCCTCCTTGCTCTGGTTAGTTAGACAGACTCTGGAAAAGAAAGGTTAAAAAAATTTGTTTAGCACACCAAGGCAGCAGGAAGTTGGGTGTGGCCAACTTAGATTCAAACTACACTGCTTTTTATAGACAGGAGTAAATGGTTTCCATAGAAGGCCAAAGGTATGTTGATTGGTACAAGTAATTGATGAGGAGATGAGATTAATGCTGCCTCAGTTCCTCCCTTATCACAGCATCTTACAGAGATGAGACTGCTATCTCCTGTAGGCTGGCTGCCCACATACCCAAAGTCTAAAGAAAGTTTAAAATGGGGTCACTCAGACTGACTGCACAAATAGCTGACTTTGCACACATTTCTTTCCTTCAGTTCTTTCATCTCCTCTTCTATTTTCTTTTGTTCTCTTTCCTTTTTCTTCTGTTCTCCTTTCTCTTCTGTTCTATTTCCCCTTCTCCCTTAACCAACTATAAATCTGAGACAGGTTGCCATACTAGGATAGAATACTGAGCTTGGAGTCAGGAAGACCTAAGTTCAAATCCTGATTCTAACATCTAGTATCTGAAGAGCCCTGTACATATCACTAAACTTCAAAATCCCTCAAGCCAATTGCCTAAAACTTATATACTAAGTTGTAGACAAGTTGTGATTGTTTTGGTAGAGAAAATACCCGCAGCAAGAGTTCCTAATAGTGTGGATCCATAGATAATTTATATATTCATATATTATATGTATAAATTATTTTACTCGACAAAGACCTGAAATTGAAAAGAAAGAAATTGCTCATCAGTTGAACAATAGGTAAAAAAAAAATTGTGGCACATGAATACAAAAGAATATTACTGTAATGTAATTACTGTGCTGTAAAAAAAATGAGATGTGATAGAATCAGATAAGCGGGGAAAGACTTAGATGAAATGATGAAAAGCAAAGTAAACTGAGCCAGGGGGGGGGGGAAGTAATGACCACAACAACATAAATGGAAAGAATAACCACCACAAAATAACAAAAACTGAATATTGTGAAATTATAAAGAAAAAGCTCGGCCCCAAAAAAGAGATAAGTGGATGAATAAGTGAATGGAACAAAAAGAAACATTTATTAAGCCCTCATTTGGTGCAAAGCACTAGGTATACTAATATAAAAGCAAGATAGCTCTTGCTTCCAAGAAACCCATATTCTAATGGGGGAGGGAAACAAGATGTAGCTACAAAAGTCAGATGGAAATAGTCCTTAGGGTACAGTGGCAAAGCAGATGGTAATGCATCTTATTTAATTTTATTTCTACTAATAAAATCATATCCATTTTTATGATGAACCATTTTATAATGCCAAGGAATTTTATGGCAAGAACTTTCTTTTTCTCGTCTTCGATAGCTGTGTTTGCTGAGGAAGTGGGGGCTGTTAGCACCAAAAGAAACAATTGCCTGGTTGCATCTGGCATGTCCGTGATGGCTGTGGGAGACCAGGATAGAAACAGAGCAGTAACATGTGCTTGGGGGAGGGGAGGAGCGTAGTTACTATTCTTTACACTCTTGGGTCCGAAACTATCTCATTTTGGTCTGGAAAGAAAATGGTTGAAATAGTGGTGGTAGTTTGATTAGAATGGTACATACATTGCTGCTTCAGCTAGGATGGCTTGTCTGCCCTCTGGGTATCAGTTGGCTGGCATTTATGGAAAGATCCCTTCCCCCCCTTCTTTGTCTTCAGAGTTCAGCGTCAATGGATGTGGAGCATTGCATACATTGTCAGGCAATTTTGATTTATTGACCAATTTTACCTTTTTTCCCCCTTCTTCCTCTTTTTCTTTCTTTAAAAGAAAAACTTTATTATATGGCTCTCTGGGAGGTAAAAAGGATGGATACAGTTCCCAGGAAATGGTATAAAAACAAAATATATCAATAAAATTATTTTGGAGGAAAATAAATAGTGCCAATAGGGATATTTTTATATGAAGAGAGCTTGTTTCTGATTAATAATATTTTAATGGATGAAAGATGTTATTTCAGAGATATATTAATCTGCAGATTATTGGATTATTAGCATTCAAAGAGTTTTAAAGGTGATTATTGATATTTGTGTTTCTTTTTTCAGGAACTGCCTTCTCTGATCCTTTGACCACTTATCTCTTGGGAAACAGATCTTATTCTTAAAATTTTATATCAGTTCCTTATGCATTTGATCAGACTTCTATCTGAAATATGTAAAGCCAAACTTTTTCCTAATCTGCTGCTTCTTATTTTATTATGGATGGTTGACATTTCTTATACAAAGGTTCTTCCTTTTCACATAATCAGATCAATATATTTTGTTTACCATAATTTCTTCTATTTCTTGAATAGCCAAAAATTGCCTATCTTCCCACAACTGTGATAGATGTCATATTCCATTATCTTACCATATTTTGTTAAATAGTTTTTTAGAAGGAAATATACTTGTTCTTATTCTACTAAAATTAATCCTATACTGGCCTCCACAAAACTAAAAATAGTTTTTATATTATTAACCCAATAGCACTATTATTTCCCTCCTCTGACTTAATTTCTTTTTTTCTCACATTTTCTCTCATTTCTCTAACTCCTTAAATTAAATTATTCTTTTTGCCTCTCTTCTCTTTTTTGTCAAATGGATTTCCAGTATTACAAAGCCATAAATGGTCTTCCGATAGCAAACTAATCTATACAGTATTATTTTACAGAATCCAAGAATTTTGAGAGTTGGAAGGGACCTCAGTAACCATCCACTTCAATCCCACAATATAAGGAATCACTTATGTCACAATATAAGGGACATACCTCTTCAAGGCAGGGAAACCTGCTACCTCGAGGCAGTCCTTTCTACTTTTATATGATTTAAATGGCTAGAAAGCGTTTTTAATCTAACCTAGTTTTCCTAATCTAGTCTAAATTTGCCCCTTTGCAACTTTCACCCATTGTTCCTAGTTCTGCCTTTTAGGAGGAAACAGAACAAGCTGACTCTTTAGATAGCAGAAGGTATATCTAAATTACTAAATATCTAAATATAAATTACATTCCCTCTAAACCCAAGGCCCTTTACTATCCCAGTTGCCCTGTCCTGGGATACTCCATTTTATCAATGTCCTTAAACTGGGCCCCCAAACATAATATTCCAGATGAAATTCTAATGAAAAGAACAAAATGAAACGACCCCTTTCCTATTTCAGAAAGCTATGTCTGTCTTAAGGAAGCCCAAGATTGCATTAGTTTTTCTGACTGCTACATCTCACTATGGCAGTTATCTTTTTCATAACAATTTTATTTCTAAAATTGACTTTTATTCCCAAGTGTAATGGAGAGCCCATTGGAGTTTGAGCTTTGGCCCCATGTGGGATGGAACGGGAGGTTTGTCTTGTCACTAAAGGATATGCCCTCTTGAAATGATATGTAACAGATAGCATTGGTCAAGAAGAGTGTGACCCACTCTTGACCTAAAAAGGAGTGATTTTGCCCTCTGTCACTCCCTTCTGCCAATCATCTAGGGACTCTTCCTTGAATTTCCTATGAGAAGTGGGTATCTTCTCCTCCCACCTCTTTATCCTCACTCCCTGGGAGAGATGCTAACTGCTCACACGTAATGGAGAGAGCACATGGGCTGAGCTGCAACCTGAGCCTGCAACTAGACCTCAAGACTGTGGCTGCCTCTTCTGTTTTGTGTTTATTTCTGTGAGCAGAGGCCACTGAACAATGATCACGAGAGATAGACTTTTCTAGGGTGGCTGTCATGACAGTTCAGAGATTCTGGGTTCCTCACTCAAAACTGACAGACAGCAGGAGGAGTTTTATGCAACCAAACCCTTCTTGAAGAAGATGACCATCGCCAGGAGGATGAACCCAAGCTGTTTGCTGATTTACCAGAAGATTTCGACCTTGATAGAATTGGTTCCAAAATGCAGATTAAGGTGAAAGTGAAATACTTGTTCAGCAGTCCCATGAAAGTTTCACGTTCTATTTTAACCTCCCAAAAGAACATAATAGAACATAAAAGAACATAACCATTTCCTTTTTGAAGTTTTTCTCAATGAACACTTATGAATTGTTTCATTGTAAGCATTTCTTTTGTGGCAAAGGAAATAAATAGCTTTCTCAAATCCAATCTACTTTCTACATTTCTAGACTAGACCCTGTTCATCCCTTTGAGGAGGAACCTAGCCTTGAACCAAACCTAAGTTTCAAGACATTTTTTCCAGGTGCTCTCATGTAGAGTATGTAATAAAGCCACAGACAATGAGAAAAGTTCTGAAATCTTTCTGATCCTGATTCTCTCACTCTTCAACCTCATGATCAGTGGAGTCCATTTTTTTAAGAGGTCTGGCTAGGGTTAAAGATGTAGAGACTATGTAATAGTTCCTATGCCTAAGCATTGTGTTCTGAGCATTAGCTAACTGGTATATTTGACCCTTGAAGATCACAGTGCTTTGTATTACGGTGACAAGATTATCATAGTACAACTACATATGACAAAATTGCTCTTCATGTACAATTCTTATTCTTGATGTGGTGGGTCAGTGGCAGACAGGGTGATGTATAATTTTTGAAGACTTTTCTCATGCATATTGCTTTCAAAACAGTAAATGTATTATATAAAGTATGACTTTTTAAATCTACTGAATTAGACTTTTAACAAGCAGAAACATTTTTACAATAATCTTGTTGGACTACTTTGATGTGTCTCTATCTAAACACTGTACTTCCAAATGCCTTCAAGGAAAACTACACCTTGTGAAACCAAAAATGAAGACAAAACCCCACCATTGTTAGGTGCCAGGATGTATCTGGGCCTGAGACCTAAACTGATCAATGTAAAATTAACTTTAAGGCTTTAAGTTAATTCAGGCTATGGCAGAAGTTTTACATCCTAACTACTTCCTTCAGTATTCTTGTTCAAAATTTAAATTTATTTTTTATTCTGAACTTAATGAACATCTAAAAATTTCCATATATAAAGTAAACATAGGAAAAGATGTAAAAACATGTAAAAAAAAGATGTAAAAACATGTACAAACCTCTATTATCTACTGCTTGTTTTAATATACATAATATTTTTCTAAATAAAAATATACATAATAAATTCAACATGTTAGTTTTAAAACTGCCTTATTTGTGTCTAGGTTCCCTTCTGGACTTCCATATATTCTCATCAGTGCATTTTTAAAACATGCTCCATTTATTCTTTTTTTTTCTTTCTTTTTTTGGTGGGTTGGTTTTGTTTTTGTTTTTGGCAACATGATTGCTAGTTCCCTTCTGTCCTTTCAAATCTCCCACACCTTAAAAAAAAAGCCAGCCCAGTCCTTCTAATGAATAGACCTAGTCAAACAAAACAAATCCCTTCATTTTCCATGTCCAAAAATGTGTCTCATGCAGCTCCTTTGGTCCATTGCTCCTCTCTCAAGAGCTTGGTAGATTGTTTTCTCATGGGTCCTCTGGAATTATGTTATTCGTTGCATTAGAGTTCTTAAGGTTTTTCAAAGTTGTTTGTATTGACAGTGTTCTTGTTATTATATGAATTGTTCAGGTTCTGTGCACAGCTTTTTCCATCAGTTCATACAAGCCTCCAAAAGTTTCTCTGAAGCGGTCCCTTTTGCCATTTCTTACGGCATAATATTACATTAAATTCATACACCATTATGTCATTCACTAATAAAAGAGTACTCCTTTAGTTTCCAGTTCTTTGTTACAACAAAAAGAGTGCTATACATATTTTTGTACCTATGAGTCCTCTTCCTCTTTTTTTGATCTCTTTGAGGTATAAGCTTAGTACTGAGATCACTGAATATAAGGGCGTTGAAAGCATGGTTCCAAATTGCATTCCACAACGGCTTCATCAGCTCACAATTGTACTAACCCTGTACTAGTGTTCTTGTCCTCTTGCAGCCTCTCCAACAACTGTCATTTCCTTTTTTGTCATCCTTGTCAACCTGATAAAGTGTGAGATGGGATTTCAAAGTGGTTTTAATTTGCATTTCTCTATAATTTGGAGTCTTTTGTCCTACGGTTATTGATTGCTTATATTCCTTTCCTTGACTATTTATTTATTAAGGAATTGTTATCATTAAATATTCCATTAAACTACTTTTTGTTTTTTTCTGTGACTTAGCTAGTAGAAATTAATAAGCATTATTTAGGGAAACAGAGATCATAAATAAAGTGTCTCACATACATTATCTCATTTCATCTTCACAGCAGATAGTCTTATTATATGAAACAGATATTTTATTATCCCTATTTTAGGCATGAAGAAATTGAGTCTCAAAAAATTAAATGTCTTGCTTAGAGCCATGTGTCTAGCAGACATATATATATATATATATATGTCATATATCATATGAACAGACTCTATCTCGTATGACATATGAAAGGCATCATAATTGGCCTTCTTTAATACTGTACTAAGTTATAATACTAGCTTCATCAATTTCTGCTTTCCTGTTGGTATAGGTATTGGTTGTTCAATGTAACACTAAACATCTCATGAAATGAGGAGAAACTTAGAGAAGAGTTATTGAGTTTCCATATGTTATAGGAATGTAAATTTTAAAGATCTTCCCTGCTCCTAGGTTAAGTGCATCTGGAGCCTGTGGTGGGAGGCTTGTTTTTCAGGAACACCCACACCTTGGTGCTTTGTGATTGGGCAGGGGGTCAAGAGGGTGCTTACATTCTCTGACCCAGGAGAAGGCTATATAATCCCTGATGTGAGACTTTGTTTTGGGGCGCACTTTGAGAAGTGATGTGTGGTTTGACCAGATGAGACTCTGGGCAGCCATTGAGAGCCCCCTGGCTTTGAAAACCCAGATGTTGATGTTTCCCTCTCTGGTAACTGAGAGGGTTATCCCTCTTTGGTATGGGTGTAATAGTTGGACAGTTGGAGGCCTGTCTGCTTGAAATGTTTCTGTCTATATACTCTGAAGTTTGAGGTGCTGACCTTTTTCCCCTGAACTAGGTAAATGATATGTTTGAATGATTAAAGTAAGATTGTTAACCCATTTTGAGTTGCTTTCCTTTAGAAAAGCAGATCTAAGAACCTGTATTGGCAGCCATCCTGGGGATGCTGGGGTGCTTGCTGCTACAAGTACATTCAGGTTCATCTCTTCAATCCAAAACAAAAATGTCCAAATAAAGTTCTCTTGGGGGGAGGAGGGTGTCCTTCCCATCACACTGCTCCAGCCCCTGCTTCCAAGTTCTGAGGGGCAGCTGCGCAACAAAACCAACAGGGTGGGGTCCTTGGGAGTCCATAGCACTTCACCCCACCCACCATAGACACAAGTCCATCCTCCCCTGGGTCCCAAACTGTGGGATGCAGCAAGGAAACACATTCAGTGCCCCTGCTTTGCCACACAGTCCTCATCTTGTCCTGTGGCTGAATTCCAAACTCCTGGGTTCCTCCTCCTCCTGCAGGAGGCAGCCACTCCTGGCTTCTGCTCAGGTTCCAATGCAGGCAGCTCACTATTCCTGCTCTCAGTTCAGTGAAGTCAGCATGCAGGCCATTCTTCTCTCCTGTTCCATGGCTCCACAGAATCACAGCTACCACAACTTGGAAACAAACAATTATCCCAGCCCCCATACTTTCCTTTCACTCTGCAGATCCCATCCTCATCGCCATTTGTGGCAGCAAGTACCCCACCATCCCCAGGGTGGCTGCCAACAGAGGTTCTTAGATCTGCTTTTCTAAAGGAAAGCAACTCAAAATGGGTTAACAATCTTGCTTTAGTCATTCAAACATATCCTTTACCTAGTTCATGGGAAAAGGGTCATCACCCCAAACTTCAGAGTATACAGACAGAAACATTTCAGGCAGACATTTCAAATTGTCCAACCATTACATCCATATCAAATCACAGTTACCAGAGAGGGAAGCATCAAAATCTGGGTTTTTCAAAGCCAGGGGGCTCTCAATGGCTGCCCAGAGTCTCATCTGGTCAAATCACACAACACTTCTCAAAGTGAAACCCCAAAACAAAGTCTCACATCAGGGATTATATAGCCTTCTCCTGGGTCAGAGAATGTAACCACCCTCTTGACCCACTGCCCAATCACAAAGCACCAAGGTGTGGGTGTTCCTGAAAAACAAGCCTCCCACCACAGGCTCCAGGTGCACTTAACCTAGGGGCAGGGAAGATCTTAAAAATTTACATTTCTATAACAGTATAGTTGCTTGCTAATATACTATGGGAATTCTCACACTCTGACTATAATGTTTGAGGCAGTTTCCCTACTTTAGGGTTCACTTTTGTGTGTTGCTTGCTACATTTACATACATAATTAGGTCCTTGATGGAACTTTGAGCATTGTTGTTCATATTCCTTTCCTCATCTCCACCCTCTCTTATTAAATTCAGAATTCTTGTGCCCCTAGCACATCTTTTCTTCTTATCATTCTTACACCCGAATTACCCAGACTTATCCCTTCTCTTGACTTCCAGCAATATTCTGTGTCTGTGTGTCAGTACCTTATAAATAGTGGGTATTAAATAAATATTTGTCAAATGAATAAAATCTAAATAATAAACATAAGAAACTGCCTCCTGGGGCGGCTAAGTGATGCAGTGAATAAAGCATGGGCCCTGGAGTCAAGAGGACCTGAGTTCAACAGACACTTGACACCAAACTAGTTATGTGACCTTGGGCAAGTCACTTAACCCCAATTGCCCTGCCTTCCCCCCTCCAAAAGAAAGCTAATAAAAGAAAAAAAGAAACTGCCTCCTGCAAAAAGTAGTATCATGACATCAGATTCAAGATTCTTGTTCTCACCCTGAAAATGTTGTGTTAGTGAAAGGGATTTAGTGTTTGTGGAAGCAATGTTCCTATCAACACCCACTTCTGGATTGTTTCGGTTCCATAGGCATCTCTTTGAGTTCTTGCTATGTATTCAAGAGCATACGAGGTGCTTTGGGGGCACAAACTCAATTATAAACTCTTCAAGGCCATGGATCATCCATTCAGAGTTCACCTGTATACCTGCATTCCACACCAGAGCCTAGCAGAGTACACATTATACGTCCTCAGCAAATATATGTTGGATAAACATTCTTTTTTCTCAGTTTACCCATCATTTAAAACAGGAAAGTATTATTAAACAACTTTCTATACTAAAATTCAACCCAATGTAATTTCAGATAGCTCTTATTTTCAAAAGCCTTGTATTCCAATAATGACAATGCTGATCTATTTACCATATGAAGTGATTTAAGAAATAGCTAATAAAAATTAAAATAATATGAAATAAAGTTTTAATTATTTCAACTACAATTGGCCTCTACTGTGTCCTAGTCTATTCCACTCAAACTTTTATAATTTTAGTTAGTATAACAAGTTTAATAAAGCATAATCAGAAAGCATATATTAATTTAAAATCTCTGGGAAGCAATAGAAAAGCAATTCCTGCACTTTGGGGAGTAATTTAAATGGGAATTCTAGAAAGATGAATCTTTCATACTATGAAATGGTCATGCACAAGGAATCAAGAGCTGTTTGACAGGTATGGTATTGTTCTTCTTTCCTTAGAAGTGTTTTCATGTCTCTATTGATGTCGCTGACTTTTTATCTAAGTTCTTTTTTTGGCCATTACTAATGGATTTTATGTGTTCCTAATAACAACAAAATGATGCAAGTTACTTAAATAAAGTCAGAGGGGACTCCCCTCAGGTTCCTAAATGGGCTTGTGCATTACACTTGGCCACTCTCTATGTTGAATGGCTTGGGCAGAACAGGAGAGCTAATGTTCTAATAATGTAGTTTTTTCTCACATATTTCTTTCTTTTCTTTTTTTTTTCTCATGTGAGTCTTCGGATACAGGAAGATTATTGCTCTACAACCTGACTTGTGTCATTCTATGTGCTTTTCTCCATAAATGCTGTCTGAAAGTCAGGTTAATAAGAAAACTAGACAACTCAAGCATTCCTTCAGTCAGAAAAGCTTGGTACAGGGTGGTTTTTCCTAACCAATCAGCTGGAGGACTTCTGAGAAACAATTCAACAGCCTCCTGAGGGAAGGGACCACTTAACATCCAGGTTAAAAAAATCCCTTAAATCCTGTCTTTTGTGAGTCAACACATGTTGCTGGGCCAAGTGATCTCTTTGAAAAATAATGTAAGAATTTTTTGATGGGTTTACCTAGGTTAATTTTTTTCTAGAGACTTTGTCCTACTTAGTACTCTGCTGACCTCCTGTTTACTCATCATTTTCCTAGGAACCAGGACAAAGAAGTGTTTGCAGAGTGAGAGAACAGGTAGAAACACTATTTTCAATATTCTAAGTTTTCTCAGACATTATCCTTTAGCGATGTCAAATTCATTTCAAACTCTATAGTATTATATGGAGAGATTAATTTTTCTGATTTTATTTTGGAGTCAGGAAGAACATCTAAGAAAAAAGAAGTAGTTTCCATAAGCCAAGATGAGATTCCCATTAAAGTAAGTATTGTAGTATATTTTATACTAAATTAACACTGCTTTTAGTGAAATCTTATTTCTAATTAAAGATTAATGATCATTTAAATGGCTGTTTAATACAGTATACCTAATGATTTAAACATTTCTGCTAATTCTTGCTATCTTGATTGTGCAAATTTGTTTTTATATCTGTTAATTGATATGTTTGCATACATATATGTATAGGTGTGTATATATACTATACCAGTCACAAACCATCTAAATCAGGTCATAAGCTATCAGAGAAATGCTTTAAAATTTTAAGGACTAGAGGTAGCTTTAATCTTTATTAAATGAAAGAACTTTTTTTCAGATTCCTGGATTTCAACTTTTATTGGGCTCATATAGCATTAGTGGAAACCCTACAGCGAAATGAAGATCTGAAAAACACGTGAGCTGATATTGTGGATAATATTATTGCTTTGGGATTGGGCCCCTGGCACAAACTCAAATTATCACACCATCTTTCTACTAAGGGTATCTGAAGTACTCCTCACAGGCTCCTGTTCAATAACACTTTAAAATTCAATTGTGAATTCCTTCATTGAAAATATGTTGACTCTCTGCTATGGCTATTTACTTTGGCATTGTATATAGGAGTGAAACTACTTTTATTACTGTTATGTAATCATGAATGTTTTACAATAAAATTCTGTGACTGACACTGCCCTGTGGTCTCTAATTCTGGATGCAGACCAGATTGTACATAATGGAACCTGGGTTAATTGACTTAGAAAAGGATAGCAATACAAAGAGTTTTTCTTTTTTTGGTTTCTACACAAATAATCTTAATAGTATGCTGTTAAGAATTATTTCTTATTTATTTGTAAAGAAGCCCACTATTTAACCATTGTGACATGTATCAGTGATGGTACACCAATTGATAGGACATTACCAGATGAAAATATTCATGGAAAAAGCTTTGGGGGCGGCTAGGTGGCGCAGTGAGTAGAGCGTCGGCCCTGGAGTCAGAAGGACATGAGTTCGGATCCGACCTCAGACACTTAATGCACACACAAACAAAAACCTAGCTGTGTGACCTTGGGCAAGTTACTTAACCCCAATTGCCCTCCAAAAAGGCAAAAAAAAAAGCTTTATATGTGTGTGCATTTAAAGAATAAACATATGTAAAGATCTTGATTGGCTGGGGCATTGGATTGAATCTATTAAGCTGAAATTCAAGAAGGATGAATGTAAAGTCTTGCATTTAGGTATGAAAGATCATCTTTATAAGTATAAGATAAGGGAGACATGTCTAGATAGCAGTTGGTATAAAGTATAACTGGGGATTTTAGTAAACAGCAAGATCAATGTAAATCTACAGTATCATATGGCAGTCAGAAAAGGCAATATGCTCTTGGGCTGCATTAATAGAGGCATAGTGTCCGGGTATAGGAAGGTGGTCATTCCATTGTTCTCTACCTTCATCAAACCTCATCTGGATTAGTGGACTCAGTTTGGAGTGCCAAGGTTTATGGATATTGATAAGATGGAGAGTTTCTGGAGAAGGACAACCAGAATGGTGAAGAGCCTTGGGTTCATATCATATGAGTATAAGTGAAAGGAACTGGGCATGTTTAGACTTGCTTTCTATATGAAGGACAAAGATTAGACTCTGTCCCATGCCTATGAAGGACTGTTATGTGGAAGAGGGAATACACTTGATATGTTTGGCTCCAGAAGGCATAACTACAAGCAAGAGGTGGAAGTTGCAAAGAGAAGAATTTGGGCTTGACTGAACTGCCTTGAAAAATGGTGACTTTTTCTTCCTTGGACTGAACTCAAGCAGAGGGCACATTATGATTTATTGACTATGTTATAGTGGAAATTTTGTTTTTCATACATAAGTTTGAGTGGTTAGTCAGTAGAGCACCAGGTAGGTGGTGAGTAGATAGAGCTCAGGGCCTGGAGTCAGGAAGATCTGAATTAAAATCTGGCCTCAGATCCTTTACTAGTAGCGTGACACTGGGCAAGTCACATAACCTTGTTTGTCTTAGTTAATTTATCTGTAAAATGAGCTAGTGAAGAAAATGGCAAACCACTCCAATATCTTTGCCAAGAAAGCTACAAATGGAGTCATGAAGATTTGGGCACAACTGAAATAAATGGATAACAGAATTAGTTGATAAAGTCCCTTCCAACTATCAAATTTTGTAATTTTGTGGCATACGTATTCTTATGGTTGACAGTCATCACTGTCACATTCAGTTTTACATTCATTATAGGAAACATAGCTCTTGTTACTAATTACCCTTCATCCCATAGGTTCCTAAAATTAGTTGGCCTACCACCCCCTTTAAAAAAATTACTCAATGCCCCCCTGGAAATCTACTTTCTATAACCTTTTAACAGTTTTTTTTTAATTTGCATCATTTCAAAAAATTTTTAAATGACACATGTTAAATTTAATAATTTATTATAAATTTGTGGAGTTTTTTCCTGCACTGAAATTTTGATGATGTGATATTGTATCATGTGACCTTATAGGATCATATTCTAAACAAGTCCTTGCATGTACATATTCTGGCCTCCATTTTAACTCTGTTATACAGCAGATGAAACATGTAGGAATGGAAGTTTTCTTCTCTTCCTTCCTTATGGTTCCACTGCCTCCTTATTTTTATTCAATTTCCCCCAGTTGCACCCAAGGTTACTACCACCCCCATTGTTCCAGTGACTCCAAAGGGGTGGTATCACCCACTATGGGAGTCTCTGCTTCATTCTCTGTATCTGCTTTTATTTGCTCATGTACATAAAACTGAGGTTACTTCTGTGTTTATTCAAATTCCATCCCCAAATTAATGTATTTTATGACAATTTTTAATCTGCTTAAAACTGATATTTTCCCCCCTCATGGGGATGGGAAGAGGGAAAGATGGAGATAGATTGTATATAATTAAATAATAGAATGACAATTAATATTCTGTGATGTTGTTCCTCTTTTAAAAATATATTTATTTTAAATTTTAAAATATATTTATTTAAAATTTACCTAAAATTTATTTTAACCATTCTTTTAAAATTTTGAATTCCAAATTTTCTATCTTCCTCTTATCCTTCCACCACCCACTGAGAAAGCAAATAATATATTGATTATATACATGAAATCATGTAAAACTTATTTCCATATTAGCCATATTGGAAAAAAAGCATGAGAAATAAAGTGAGAAAATTATATTTCAATTTGCACTCAGAGTTCCTCATTTCTCTTTCTTTTTCTAGAGGTGGATAGCATCTTTTTGTCATGAGTCCTTTAGAATTCTCTTGTATCATTTTATTGATCAGAGTAATCAAGTCTTTCATAGTTGATCGTCAATTATTAGAACATTGCTGTTAGTGTACACAATGATCTTGGTTCTTCTCACTCTATTTTGCCTTAGTTCATATAGGTCTTGCCATGTTTTCCTAAAAACGCCTCCCCCACTCCCCGATCATTTCCTTTGGCACAACAGTACTTCATCACAATCATATGCAAAAACTTGGTCAGTCATTCCCCAATTGAGGAGCATCTCCTCAGTTGCCAGTTCTTTGCCACCTTAAAAGAACTGCTATGAATATATATGTATGTGTGTGTATATGCATATATAATATATATTTACAAACAGGCCTTTTTCCTTTTTCTTTTATCTCTTCAGGGTACAGATATTGTAGTGGCATTGCTCAAAGGATTAGCATATTTTTATAGCCATATATAAAATGCATAATTTTATAGCCAGTTGGCCATAGTTCCAAATTGTTCTCCAGAATAATCAGATCAGTTTACAACTATACCAACAGTAAATTAATGTACCTATTTCCTCTCACCCCTCCAACATTTGTCATTTCTGATAAGTATGAGGTGATAGCTCAGAGTTGTTTTAATTTATATTTCTCTAATCAATGGGTATTAGAGGGTTTTTTTAAAATATGACTATAGGTAACTAATTTCTTCTTCTGAAAATTGCCTGTTCATATCCTTTGAACATTTATCAATTGGGGAATGGCTCATATTTTTGTTAATTTGACTCATATCTCTATATATTTAAGAAATTTAAGGTCTTTATTAGAGAAATGTGCTGTAAAATTTTTTATATCACTTTATTGTCTATGGTACCTTCTAGAAAAATGTAGTTTCCTTGATTATCTTTTAAAATTTGGTCTATTTTTTATTTTGCTTTTTCTGAGCTCATAATTACTGTGCCTGCCTTTTTCACATCAGCTGAAGCATATTAAATTCTGTGCCAGTGCTTTATTTTAACTCTCTGTATGTCTTTCTGTTTCAAGTATGTCTTTTGTTAGCAACATATTGTTGGGTTCTAGTTTCTAATCCATTCTCCTATCCACTTTATGGGTGGGTGCATCCTATTCACGTTCTCAATTATGATTACTAACTGTATATTTCCCTCTATCCCATTTTCTTCTGTTTATTCTTTTCTCTTTCCTTTTATCCTGTTGTTTAGTCATTTCAGTTGTATCTGACTCTTTGTGACCCTATTTGGGGTTTTCTTGGCAAAGATATTGGATTGGATTGCCGTTTCCTTCTCCAGCTAATTTTACAGATGAGGAAACTGAGTCAAACCAGGTTAAGTGACTTGCCAAGGGTCACACAGCTAGTAAGCATCTGAGGCTGAATTTGAACTCAGATCTTTCTGACTACAGGCCCAGTACTCTATCTACTGCACCACCTTACTACCTATCTCATCGTTTATGACATATAGTTGGATTCTAGTTTCTAAATCATTTTGTTCTCTGAATGGGTAGCACCTCCCATTTACATTCACAGTTATGATTACTAACTGCGTATTTTCCTCCATCCTATTTTCTTCTATCCTTCTCTTTTCATCCCATCCCTGCTCAAATGTTTGTTGTGCTTCTAACCACTCTTTCATTGTTTCACCCTTTCTTATCCTTTTCCCCTCCATTTGCCTATTAGATAATACAGATTTCTATACCCAACTGAGTTTGTATATAGTATTCTTTCCTCTTTGGACCAATTCCAGTGAGACTGAGATTCAAGCATTACCCACCCCCCCTATTTTCCTCTCTACTATAAAAGTTCTTTCTTTTATGTGAGATAGTTTTCCCATTCTGCCACTTTCTTCTCCCTTTTTTATAGTATATCCCTTTTTCTCACCCCTTCATTTTTTTAGATCATCCCAACATAATCAATTTCACACCCATGCCCTCAGATTCCTTCTAACTGCCCTAAAAATGATACCGTTTTTAGGAGTTACATGTGTCATCTTCCCCTATAGGAATGTAAACAGTTTAATTTTGTTGAGTCCCTTATGATTACTCTTTCATGTTGACCTTTTTATACTTCTCTTAAGTCTTGTGTTTGAATGTCAAATTGTTTATTTAGCTCTCATCTTTTCATCAAGAATGCTTAGAAATCTTCTGTTTCATTAAATGTCTGTTTTTCCCCTGAAGGATTATGTTCAGTTTTGCTAGTTTATTATTGGTTATAATCCTAGTTCCTCTGCCTTTTGGAATATCACATTCAAAATCTTCTGTTCCTTTAACATGGAAGCCACTGAATCTTATGTGTACCTGACTATGGCTACATAATATTTGAATTGTTTCTTTCTGGACTGCTTGTGTAATATTTTCTTCTTGACCTAGGAGCTCTGAAATTCAGCTATAATATTCCTAGGCATTTGCATTTTGGGATTTCTTTCAGGGGGATTCCTTAAATTTCTGTTTTACCTTCTAAATCTGAGATAACATGGTAGCTCTGTATAATTTCTTGAAATATGATGTCTGGGTTCTTTTTTTGATCGTGGCTTTTAGGAAATTTTTTTTACCAAAAAAATTCTAGGAAAATGTAAGGGGAAAAGAACAGTTTTGATTCTCCTTTCTGCCAGTCTGTATAAACTGTTAGTGTTAGGCTATTTGCAAAGAATAATCATTTTTTAAAACTTGCTAAACAGCTATTAATATTGAATGAACAACTTAATATTTAACTAGCCAATAATAGGTTATCAGTGATGTCATCTTCTTCTTTCTCTTCCCCACTTTTCTTCCTCTTCTTTCCTCTACTGATTAAATCTATGACAGCAGCCTAAGTTTGCAGCATTGAGTGATCTTTCAAAAACATGAGAGCAGTGGAACCTATTGAATCCTTAGACTATGGCTTAATGTCTATTTAGGTACTTCAAACTGGCACTTTGATGGCAGAGAAATATATGTTAAACTGAGCCCTGAGTAACCTGGCGATGCATCTAATTTACTAAGTGTGCTATTGTGAAAAATTTCTTCTCAACATCCTGATTTACACAGAAATATAATTTATAATACTGATAAGTTTTTAAAGCTCCATGGTCTGGTCTGTTTCTTTATGAGCTATTGATTGGGTTTTCCCATATATTAAGTGAAATGTGGAGGCTGTATTTATACACATAGATACAACTGAAATCTTCTCCCTGATATTATGATATAAAAGATCTTCTTGAGAAGCAGAACTGCATTTCTGGTTTTCTACCCATGGCTTGTCTTTTTAGATGTCTTTTAGATGTTTTTTTTTTAATTGCACATCGTCCTTTGACTGTTTTATTTGTCCATTTTTCTATAGATCCAACTGGATAAATAACTTTTCAGTAGAAAAAGCTCTGTTTATAGGGTTTAAAAAAATAATAGATGATTCAGATATTTAATTTGTAAGGTTTGGGACCTGACAATTGATCCAGGATATCAAAGGGTCCAAGATACAAAAGGAATCCAGGGCCCTCAAAGACCT
Source organism: Gymnobelideus leadbeateri (assembly GCA_011680675.1). Lineage (NCBI taxonomy): Eukaryota > Metazoa > Chordata > Mammalia > Diprotodontia > Petauridae > Gymnobelideus > Gymnobelideus leadbeateri. Next base: position 313,388 of record WOXC01012391.1, on the reverse strand, counting down.
CACAATAAATAGACAGATGAATAGCAATACCCAGAAGAAGAAAATGGCTAAATATACTCAGGCAGGAAAAAAGAACAATAGAAATTTTTAAGTGAACAAAGTGGAGTGCAATTAGCAGACCTGCATTAGTTTATTATCAAATAGTTATCAGATAATTAATTAGAACAATTGCATTAGTCAATACCTGGAGCAACAGAAACAGAAAAAAAAGAGAAAGAAAAAAATCAACATATAAAAAATCAAAGAATTAAAAGGAAAACACAAGGCAAGATAATATAGGAATTTGAAGTTTGTGGTGTTTTTTTTAAATAACCAAGCAAATCAATCTAAAATTAAAAGATGTGTTAGGGCAGGAAACAATTAGTGATAAATCATTTGTTGGTAGTTTGGAAAAGGGCAGCTAAGCATCACAGTGGATAGAATGCTGGGCCTGCACTCAAGAAGACTCCTCTTCCTGAGTTCATATCTGACCTCAGACACTTACTAGCTTTATGACCAAGTCAAATAGGAAAAGTGTCCAATTCAGGTAAATTTTGTTTTTAAAATATAAAGGAAGTGGGAAACCTCTTTTCAAAATGAAAACAGGAATGAAAAGCCTGTAAAACATTTTGTAAACTGCTTGCAATGCTTACCTTTGCCATAATGAGGTAATCACTCAGGACCTAAGTCCCTTGTCTGGCCGTGCCCAATATTAAATTGTGTTCAGCAATCATTATTAGGTGAGGTGCATTTTGAACTTTCAGAAGTTAGAGAAGAAATAGTTATTGCCTTTAAGGAGTTTATAATATAGAAAATATGGGAGCAAATATAAATAGGAAAGGCCTTTTCATCTCCTTTTCTTTATGAAAGAACACTTAACATTTATGTAATTCTGAAGAATTTTTTTTCTACCTAGTGATAGTTTATAATAATGCAGGTTCATTTTGGATTCTTTGCTTTTTTTTCTATTCAGGAAACTCAGAAACACTGAGGGAATAGCTTCCCATGAGGCAATATTTCAAAATCCAAAAATTTGACATTTAGAGAATGATGAAATGTTCCATCTCCAGGAAGGTTGTACTATCAAAAAGAGGAATCCTAGTTATATATGCTTTATCAGCATAACCCTTTTCAAATATTTTTCTGAGAGAGAATACAGATACTGTTTCTTTAAGATACAAATGGAATGTGGAGAACATCAACAGTGTGAAAAAATGTCTTACTATGAAGTACTTTTGCCTATGGAGTCAGAAAGAGGGTAAATTTGAGCTGTGAGCTGGTATGAGGAATCTGTTAAGACACAGAGGGAGAAGTTAAATGAAATCTATTTCTCATTAGTACTATCTTAAGTTTTATATTACAAGGAACATAAGGAAAAGAGGATGTGAGTAACTAACAAGTATAATACATTCTGGAAAAATCTTTACTGTTTTCTGAGAGAGGACAAAGAAAAGGAACTCATCTAGGTACTTGGACACTGGGACACTGAATTTAACTCTTGGCTTGTGGGAAAATATAAAGAAAGGTCTTTTTTCCCCATAATTTTTTATTTAACATTTTCTTTCTCCTCTATTACATGTAAAAAACATTTTAAACATTCATTTTTAAAACTTTGAATTCCAAATTCTCCCCCTTCATCCCTCCCTAACCTTTCTCACCCGTTGAGAAGGCAAGCAGTTTGATATAGATTATATACATGTATTCATGAAAAACACTTCCGTAATAGTCATGTTGTGGGGGGTAAAAAACAGAAAAAAAACCTTCAAGAAAAATAAAGTAAAAAAATGTATGCTTCAGTCTGCATTCAGACACCATCACTTCTTTGTCTGGGAATGGATAACATTCTTTGTCATAAATCCTTCAGAGTTGTCTTGGGTTGTTGTGCTAAGAATAACCAAGTCATTCACAGCTGATCATGCCACAATATTGCTGTTACCTTGTACACAATACATTTCACTTTGCATCAGCTCATATAAGTCTTTCCAGGTCTCTGAGAGCATTCTCATCATCATTTCTTACAACACAACAGTATTCCATCATAATCATATACTACAATTTGTTCAGCCATTCTCCAACTGATGGGCAATTTCCAGTTCTTTGCCCCCAGAAAAGAGTTGCTATAAATAATTTTATACATATAGGTCCTTTGCCTTTTTAAATTTTTTTTTGGGGGGGGGGATACAGACCTAGCTGGCATTGCCAGTTCAAAGTGCATTCATAGTTTCACAGCCCTTTGGGTATAGTTCCAAATTGCTCCACAAAATGGTCGAATAAATTCGTAACTCCACCAACAGTGCATTTATGTCTCATTTTTCCCACACCCCCTCCAACACTTGTCATTCTATTAGCCAATCTGATAGTTCAGAATTATTTTTATTTGCACTTTTCTAATCACTAGTGAGTTAGATTATTTTTCTTATGGCTATAGATAGCTTCGATTACTTTATCTGAAAACTGATTGTATCCTTGATCATTTATCAGTTGGGGAATGGCTCTCATTTTTATAAATTTGATTCACATAGACATATAAACATATTTTGCCTTATTATTCCTTTCATTTATGTACAGTAATTTTAATATGTATTTATTGTAGAGAATATAGTTATTTTGTTAACAGAGAAATAAGTGTAATTTCTATTGAGAGGTTTTTTTCCCCCCATTTTGATTAACTGGGATGGGAGCTTGAGTTAATTATTTTTTTACTGAGAAAGAGAAATTAAGTTAGATCCTTATATACTTCTAAAGCTCAGAAAGAACTAATGGTAAAGCAAATCCCTGAATCACTCTAGATAGAACTCATAATGATAAAATTAGTGATAACAGTTTTTAGGAAAGAAAACACGTCAAATGGATCACTGAGGGGCAATATATAAGGGAGCATGGTAAACTCTATAATTGTAATGAGATTTGAAGATCCCATAAACGTGACATTTCATTTCCATTGATCTTTCCTTATAAATCTATATGCAACAAGTATGAGAGACTACTGAAAATTAATGAAAGTAATTTGTATGCTGAATGATTATTTTAATATTATTGGTTTACTAATGTAATATCACTACTTTGGGGTATTAACATGTTTAATATGTATTGTAATGTTTTCAGAATGGAAATTCATAGAGCTTTCCCAATTTGGGGAGTGAACCCAAAGAATGTGAACAAGGGACATTATAAGAGTATCAAAAAGAAATTTCAAAGAAATGTGAGAGTGCAAGTTAATTCAGAAAGTAAGGTCAGATCTAGGAAGTCGAATAAGTCAGTACTATGAATTATGGTTATCTATTGGATCATTCAAAAGTGCCAACTACCTTAAAAGTAATAACCAGTGCTGGGAACTTATTTATAAGATCAAGAAAATTTTGTCCTTAATGAGATAGAGGTCCTCAAAGCAAGATGTTTGAAAATCATATTCCTGATAACAAAGAGTTTGAAAATCATATTTGGAGCAGAAAGCGATAACCACCAGGGAGACAGGCCACAGTGAAGTTCCCAACAGTAGAAACAGATAATTTATCTTTAAATGAGGCTTGAGTTAATTCCATTGACTCATGTGGAGAAATACCACCAATATTTCAGGCAATAGTTAGGTTCCTTGAGTTGCACTGAGAAATGAGGACCTGTGAATGAGTTCCAGCTAAAGTATCTCATTACAAAAAAAAGCCCAAGAGAATAATTTTTTCAGAAGAGTATTGTTGTTCTCCTGAGGAAGACTTTGTAGAGGTATGGACCTTTTATAAAACTGGCAAGCTTCTCATTTGGACAAAATAAATTGTTTGATAGAAAGCCTTAAAGGCTCCCTGAATCTGAATATCTGGGGCCTAAGGAGAAGTAACTGGTTTCTTCTTCTTCCACATATCTGAAAAAAAAAAAAACACCATACATATGTATATATGTATATACATGTATATAGATAGATATAGATATTTGTGTATGTGTGTGTCTATGCATATCTGTGTGTGTACAGAGAGAAAGGGAGAGAAGAGAGAGACTCAAATTATTCTTTGATTCTAATGAACATCCATGATAGCAGCATTTAGTTTGGCAATATCACTAAGACCAAAGAGGAACCATCTAAATTCCTGTTGTGTGTGGACAGCAGTTTTGCCAAACTGGTTGCAAATGTAGTGATTCCCTCCACATAATGTAGATGTGACCAGAATAACCCATTAGCCAATAGACTACAAGAACAGTTTAAGAATATCCTTATGAACATTGAAATATCCTTACAGTATCGAAATTATCACTGAACTATGACTACGTAACATCCATTACTCAAGCATTATCTATGTGTATATACATATATATGTATACATGTTAGTGTATATGTGTGTGTATATGATACTCAATATTGCAGAATCAAAGCAAATGCGCAAAGGAGGGTTATCTGAGAAAGTTCACAGAAAACATGCTGAAAAGTAGGCTCGAGCAAATTTTGTCATTCTGCTTAAATTGTATTTGATATCACTTTTTGACATCAAATACAACCTGGAGTTTTCACTCTAAAATAAGGAGAAAGGACTTATGGAAGTCTCTGGATCCTGATCCTCAATACCCCTCCAGGACCTGCCCTAACAAATAAGATTTGCATCTAAACCTATGTTGTTTGTTGCAAGCCTAACTCAAGTAGAAAGGACTTTTTCTGGGTAGAAAGAGCCTTAAAGAAGGCAAACTTGCTAAAGAAATTGTGACCAGATTCCAAGGGTAAACCTGAAATTGAAAGGTTGTATGCCCTGGAGACTAAAACAGCTAGAATTATGAAACCCAATCTGTGAGTTAAAACATATTTAAAACTAGATCAAGAAATAAATATGTATGGCTCTTATTTGTTTTTTGTTTTTGCACGCTGAGATTTCCTCTCACTGTATTAAAATCATTTTTTGTACCTTAACCAGCTATTTGGGTCTGTGCTGTGCTGATGATCATCTGGAAAGTGCATTGGATCTGGAGACAGAGGACCTTGGTTTGAATTCTGGCTCTGCTCTGTGGCTTTCGGCAAGTTACTTTAGCTCTCTCTGAGCCTTAGTTTCCTCATCTGTAAACTGAATGGGGGAGGGGATACCTGGGGAGGAAGTGGACCGGGAGTTCCAGTAGTTTATTTCAAATCTCCTTGCAACTCTAAATCCTCTAATGTGTGATGTCCTGACTAACAGAAGAGGGTTAAATAAGAGACTAAGGAGTAAGATAGATGTTTAGTCCAAAGAGAAGGCAATAGAAATGACCGTGATTATGCAGGATACTTTCTGTTTGAGGGTGCCCCATGACATATTGCTTTACTTGTTTAAGAGAAACAGAAGGTGAGAAAGGAATGAGTTGGTGTTTACATTATTGGTCTGGGATGTGGGTGTAAGTACTTTGGGGACAGGAGGAAAAGGACCAGAATTCAACTGCAGCTTCACTGCTCAGTCTTTTCCATCAAATTGGAGGTGTTTTGAATCATGATTCTGTACTTTGTACTACTCCAATCCAAATGACATTTTTTTTTTTTACTGAATAAGTTTAATGTATAAGTTTTTTCTGGGTCTATTTCTTCATCTGAAAAATAAGGGGGATGGGCTAGGTATTCTCTAAGACCCTTCTAGCTCTCTTGTTCTCCGAGTCAGATGTATTTATTCAAGACCCAACGAACATTTACTAAGCACTACTATGTGTAATGCACTGTGGTAGGAAATGGATGATATATAAAGGTAAATAACACATAGGTCCCATACTCAAGGAACTTAGAATCTTGTAGGTCTGAAAGAAATATGTTCTGTTTTGTGTTTTTATGTAAATTTGTGGGAGGAAGAGAGAGTGCTATGAGTTCATACAAGGGAGAAATCATTTCCAACTGAGGGAACTGAAGATGCAAACATTTGCTTATCTGCAAGAAACTTCTTTAACTGGATATTTTTGGCTATTCTGATAAGGTTTAAACTGGGTGTCATTTATAGGAAAGAGCAATCATTGAACAATCCAAGGGATCCGAGTTTGAGTCCTGGCTGTATCAGAGACTTACTTCTTAAGTCGCCTCAAGCAAATTGAATCATTTGTCTCCTGTTGTTCATTTAGAAAAACACTAATTATGTACAGTGTACCCTAGTACACATGGGGGATTCAAGGAGAAAAGTTAAAATTTTACAAAGGTTGGAGATCTAGGATAGAGATGTCTAGAGATAAATAATCTGAGAAGGAAGAGAACACTAAATGGAATGGTTTGGAGAAGAGTTCCCAGAGGAATTAATACCAGCTGAGCAGAAAGAAAGCTAAGCAGCCTAAGAGTAAATAGGGAATATATTCCAGTATTGGGGCACACCTTGTGTGAAGATATGGAGAACGGAACAGGAATGTGCAGTTCAGAGAATAGCTAGTAGTCCATTTTGTCTAGAACGTAAACCATGTGAACAGGTGTGTTGTGAAATAAATCTGGAAAGATAGATTGGAGCCAGATTGTGAAAGGTCTAAAATGACAGGTTGAGGAGTTTATATTTTATTCTAGAAGCAATAAGGAACCTCTGAAGCTTTTTGGATGGGAGAGTAACAAGACCAGACCCATACCTTAAGAGGGTTATTTTGATAGCTAAATGAAAAATAGATTATGGAAAGGAGAAAATTGAGAGCACAGACTCTCTAGGCCAAATCTCCTTATTTGTAAAATAAGGAGCTGAGACAGTGTGGTTTAGATGAAAAAGCACAGGATTCAGAGGCAGAGAACTTAAATTTCAGTTCTGCCACTTAAGACTTCATGGGACCTTGGAACGGTCATTTCACCTCTGATTTCAGTTTCCTCATCTGAAAAAATGAGCAGGATAAAGTAGATTTAAGGTTTCTTTCAGCACTGACATTTTTGTAGTATGGTAAAAAAAAAAAAAGTGCTTTGTTTGGTCCCAGGGAACCCTGTATTATCTTCAACAAGTCCAGTCAATCTCTCTGGAACTCAGTTTCCTCTTCTGTAACTTAAGGATGATTTCGATTAAGCCCTTTCCAAGTTAAAATCTATTGATCTTCACTTAAAGAAGCCTTGATTGGCCACACCGTTGCTGTTTCAAAGTTCTGGGGGATGTGGGATTTGGAAATAATTTTTTTCTATATTTCCTTTCCCAGTATCTATGGAAATTTACAAGAGAAAGAAATATCTGAGTAAATGCAGTAGTTGAATTTGATTTAATTTTTTCATTTCACATAAGTTAGAGAAAATTAATCCATTGTGTATCAACGGAATAATTTGTCAAGCTCAGTAATCATTTGTCCTTATTGTTTTATAACCATAAGATCTAAGGGCCTAATAAATAACAAGCTCTAGGCCTTAGTTTCTTTTGAATAATAACATTCTTTCGCACTGAGCAATTTTACGGGGTCTCTTCCTTTCTTGGCTGACTTTACTGTTCATAATCCTAAGTAACTATATTTTGTCTATTTCACACATTTCTACATAGCATTACTTTATTTCAGGTGGGAATGAAAGGGAGTGTTAGTATTTTAAGAATCTTCCACAGTTAACCTTGTGAATCTATAGGGGTTAGGAAGGTAGGAGGGAAGTCATTTGTTTTACTAATGTTTCAGGGATATGCCTTTCTTTATTATATTTTCTTCTACAACTGATAATACCAATAGTACTTTGTAAGAGAAGTACACAGAAGTTTAAGGGTACTTCCATCAACCATACCTGAAGACTAAATTAGGGCCTTCTAGCTGATGGTCCATCAATTACAAATGACATGAATTTCCTTTGTGGGTTTTTTTTTACTCTATGCCATGGAATAATTTAGAAATTGTGATTTTTTTAAATAAAAGAATAATGGTGATTTTTATAATTGTTTATATATAGACTATTGTTTTTACTCCACATTGATATTATTAGTCACTTAAAATAAATCAGACTATAATTTCTGATTCTGAAAAATTTTCTTATTTCATCCAGTTAAAACACCAGTTGAAATTAATTCTTTTAAAAATTCTTTATACTGTATTAATACCACATAGTAAGAAAGGGACATATTTTAGATTCCTAATGTAGAACCTATTCTGTGATACTCCCAACTGCTGTTCTCAGGTTTTATGATTACCCTCTGGCATTATAGCCTATAAGGCTTATAGTTCACCAGCCTCTAATGAGTGTGTTTCCCTTCAATAGTCAGCTAGTAGATGCAATTAACCTCTTAGACAAAGGTACTTAAGATGGAATAGTTTAAAAAAAACCCTAGCTAAAAATTTTTTCCACTATAAACCTGGAACACACTCTTCCACAAATACAGATATTATTCATGCACATGTTTTCCAAATGTATAGTGAGGCACTTTTGTGGGAACAACCTCTCCTACACGTAGGCTTAGAAATCCTTTCTCTCCTGTGGAGTTCTCATAAAGCTTTCCTTTGAACACAGTGCCTTTGCTGGGTTGGCCAATCAATTTGATTTCCAAGACCTGGTTCTCTCCTCAGATCAACTCTTAGTTGCCAGGACTCTCTCTCTCTCCTTCCCCCATATGATCCAGTCAATTGTCAAGGTCACCAGAAATTGTCATCTCTCTTCATTGCTGCCAGAGGTCTTGCTCCTTAAAGCAGCTTCCAGCCTTGAATGACAGCCTCTCTATACCCATATATACCAGAAGTGTGTTCCTCAAACTCTCTTTAGCCATCTCTACAACTACAGGTGTGGTATCTCCTTCTGGGCAGGTAGCTCATGACACCATGGCCAGTAGGGGTAGGGAGAGTAGGATTAAGTGCTTGAGGTTTTAATCTACTAGAAGATTATGTGGGCCAGCAAAGAAACTTATCCCATGAACCTGCAGTCCACAAGAATGTCAAATTGTCTAAACTTATGACACAAGTTATCTAGATTTACTTAAAAGTAAAAACACACTCAAAAACAAACATCATTTAGCTCTCATGGAGTGCTCTAACTGAAATTCTAGGGACTAGTTTTCAAAGGCTAAAATATCCCTATTGCTTCCTATTACCTGCAGTAATGGGCACTATAATATAACAGATGTCAATATGTAGACACATTCAACCAAACATAAGTTATCACAAAAAGTTATTACTTTTAAAGAAAATGTACCAGGAACCTAATTAAATTATCAATTAATGTCAGTTAATTTTTCTCCGGTCCTAAAATTAGGACATTTAAGAAGGCTAGTACCAGATAGTCTTTACAGTGGGTCTTTGAAAACGCATAGTGACCCAATTTTATTCTAGAATCACAGAATTAGAAAGGACCTCAGTGTCCCATCTAATCCAATCCATATACCAAAGGAATACTTATTATAATATAAGGCAAAAGCACTTCCAGCTTCCGCATGAAGATTTCCAAGGAGAGGAAAACCACTGCATCTCAGTAAGACCCCCACAGTATAACATCCCCCCTGGGATAGGACCCCAATTTAATAAATTTATACAGGAAAGAGTAGTTACCATTCCTAGACTCCAAGTTTCCCTTGTGGAAGGCTATTCCTTTTGCTACTAGGGCACTTCCCATTAGAAACTGTCACTAAGATATTTCACTAAGAGATATGTCACTAAGATATGTCACTAAGAGATATTTTCCCATCCCCACCTGAAACATATACTCCTACAAATATATTATCCATGAGAAGAGTGAACACAGACTTAAGTGAGGCATACATATAGGAAATACACATGGCCACAGTAACTCACATCTCCAGACCTACAGAGCCTGGATATCTTTTCTCTCCTCATTCAGTTCTCTTTACAACCCAACTCTCAGTTGCTAGGACTAGCTCTTGATGACTTGGTTCTCTCATCTTGATGCCAGAGATCTCTTTCCTTGAAGCTTCTTCCAGCCTCAAATGATTGCCTCTCTGTTTTATTGTTTGGCATGTGTGTCTCTGCTTCCTAACTGTACCTCAAAGTCTCTCAAACTGACCCTCCAAATGTTGAATGGCATGCTTCCTGCTTGAGTAATTCTGTTAGTTAATTCTGTTAATTCATGAGTTTTTCCCTGACTGCTGGCTCCTAAGATTCACGAAAGGCTGAGCTGCTGACTGTCTCTAGTGTTTAGCTATTTAAAACCCTAAAAGGGTATTGATATTTTTATTCTATACAGTGATGCTGTTCTTTTCTAACTCAGAGAAAGGTGCTCATATTTCATAAACAGATAACAAGGTGTTGACATCTTGTTAACACATTAAATTATCATCATCCATAATTCTATCCTGTGACTATGTCAGCTCAGCTGGGGAGGGGAAATAAAATCATCACCCTATTATGTTAATATTGTCATTCATCATAATCTTAGAGGCAATATAGTTTAATGGAAAAACCACTGGACTTGGTCCATTTGACTCCAGGCTGTAACAATTAGAAGCCTTATCCCCATGGTCAAATTACTTAACCCTTCTGAGGTTCAGACAGCTTCCTTACTCATTTGTTACGTGGGGATAATACTTATACCATCTACCTTATCAAGCTATCAGTTTTCTTGAGCAAATGTTTGCTTATTTCTTTAGTCTCATCACTAAAGAAGGTTGCCTTTCTTGTTCTTTCTTTCATGCTTCTCTTGGCATTGCAATTACTGGATTTGTTGTCATTGTGGTCCCTTATTGTAGGTTCCTTGGTAGGAATACAGGACTTTAGTCAGACACAATGAGTTCCTAGGGTAAGGCAGATAGTAAGTCTAGTTGATGATAGATTCTTGACCTTGTCACCTCCAATAGTCATAGTCTGAGATGTTGAAGTACTTATTGTAGTCTTGGATGTAGTGGTGGAACATAATTTGTGTCCTGTCTTCTTCCTTAGTTCTGGGTAAGGTAGGTTAGTTGGAATCATGATGGTGTCTGCCCTCTTCCCCCTGCCACAGTTCAGATAATGAACACTAAATCCATCTTTGCTTTACTCCTCCTAAAATCCTGGCTAGGTATGCTGAGCCTAATCCTTGCCCACTGGATTGGGAACAAAACAGCAAAAATTAGACCCTGCCCTGGAGGAGAATGGAAATAAAGTTCTGATTGGGGACATAAAGGTCTTTATTTTCTGTTACCACATTTCTAGATAAGATCTGAGAACCCCTTGGCTCCAGTTCAGATTTGGAATTTACTGTGTGATCCTTTTTTGTGGTGGTGTTTTTTTTTTTTTGGTGGGCCTTGACTTCGCATTTTTCTTAATTCACCTCTTTTATTTGTTAATCATCTTTATTTGGCCTTTTCTTCCTGTTGTCCTTGAGGTGACAAGCTGGGCTCAGCTAGAACATTTCACAAGGGCATTTTTTTGGAAGTCTTTGTGGTTTTGTGTGTGTGGTCATGTGTGGTTTTTGTCTTTCGTTCTTGAAGAGGACCATGACATCAGGAAGATGATGCCATGAATTGCAATTGAATTGGATTTGAGTGAGGGAGGGAGGTGCAAAATACCAGCCTTATTTTCTCCTCTAGACCTATCTGGGTCCAGTGGCCAGATATAGATCAGAACAACTGAAGATGACCCAGAATGCAATGGGAGGCCTTGGCCTTTTTAAGCTAAGGTCTTTCCAAGTTCTTGTTTGACTAAGGCTACTTCCATTCAGTAAGGAGGCCTGTTTAAGAAGTCAAGGGATGGCCCCTTTAATTAAAAAAGAAAAAAAACAAACAAACTGGGAGGGGAAAACCCTCTGGGTTGCTGGACAAAAGAGAAGCCATTACTATTTGCAATCATTCTGAGCTGTCTGGGCTTAAAAGATAACCATTAAGTGGTGCTTGGGCAAGGAACCTATTCTTGGCCAGTCTATGAGAACCAGAGTGGATTGGGTTTAAAGAAGAAATCTAGTCAGTAAACCCGAAGATAAATAGGTAGGTTTCAGCCATCAAAATTTACCTTCCTTTGGTCAGAACACACTCAGGTAAGGGTGGTACAGTGGATAGAGTACTAGCCCTGGAGTCAGGAGGACTGAGTTCAAATATGACCTCAGACACTTGCTACCTATGTGACCATGGGCAAGCCACTTAACCCAGATTGCTTCCAAAAAAATAAAAACAAAAAACTTTTACAACAAGCTCAGATCTCCCCTGTCCTTAAACATCTTCACTTGACTTTACCATTCTCTTACTCCTTACTTTTCCATTCAAACTCATACAAAAGTTGTCTACACTTGTTACCCCCACACTTTATCAATCCAGTCCACATACTTATGCAATCTATGTTCCTGTCAAACTGGCCTACTCAGTATTCCTGCACATGACATTCTTTGTCTCACCATTTCTTAACCTTTTAGAATTTTACTTATGTGACTGAACCATTTGACTGAAACCACTTTCCACTTGGTCATCACTGATATCTCTATTAATTCTAAGAGTTGCTAAAGATGTCTCTGTACCCTTTGCTAACCCTCTTCCCTGATTTTCTGTCAGCCCTGGGATTTTGTGATATTGTTTGACCATCTACCTGTCTAATAGATTCTTTTCAGTCTCTCCTGAGCGGCACGATCATTCACTGTGCCCCCTCATTGTATGAGCGTATCCCAGGGCTTTGTCCTAAGCCTTCTTTTCTCTCTATACTCCCTCAATGATCTCACAAGTTCTCAAGGGTTCAACTGTCATCTCTGTTAGAAGCAGATCATACTTTCCACCCCCTCTTTCCTCTCCTCTCCTTAAGTTTTACAAGAATGTTTAAAAATTATTCTACCCTAAAGTCTAGCCCTACCTTTCTTTTTCTTTCTTTCCTCCTTTCTTTCTTTGTTTTTTTTTTTTGTTTGTTTTTTTAAGAAAAGTGAGTGAAAGGTTGGGAACAAAAGCTAAAAGTGCAGGAAATAGATTAAAGATTTTAATTAGACTTTAGAATGGAAAATTCCTCAATAAAATTAAGCTCTGAAAGGATTAATGATCCCTCTTTCCCAAACCCTAAATGGATAAGGAAAATGATCAGAAGGGAAGAGTCTTTTTGGTTGCTGTAGTTAATGGAAGTATCTCTTGGGTTCACCTTTAAGCAGCTGGAAAAGTGAAACCTTAAAGGGAGTGGGCAAAGAGGGATGGAATAGTTTTAGGAATATGATTCTTCAAGGGTATGCCAAAAATTGAGTGAATGCTGTTTTGTGTGATATAGCAACCTGTTAATGGAGCTATTGCCTAAACTATGAACCTTTGCTTAGACAGGAATGTGAAATATTCTTTAAGAATCCTATACGTTGTGACTTCTGCTAGAGAAATGTCTAAGGATATGATAGCTTTCTGTCAGTCTGGATATTTCTCTCTAAAAATGCTCAAATTTTAGAATAAATAAATAGTTTAAAAAATTTATGGGGTAGCTAGGTGGTGCAGTGAATAGAGCACCAGCCCTGGAATCAGGAGGACCTGAGTTCAAATTCAGCTTCAGACGCTTAACACTTACTAGCTGTGTGATCTTGAGCAAGTCACTTAAACCCAATTGCCCTGCCTTCCCCTCTCCAAAAAAAAAAAAATTCTGGTAGGCACAACACAGAACACAATACAGATTTTTTTAAAGCAATTAGGATTGGGGCGGCTAGGTGGCTCAGTAAGTAGAGCATCAGCCCTGGAGTCAGAAGGACCTGAGTTCGGATCCGACCTCAGACACTTAATGCACACACAAACAAAAACCTAGCCATGTGACCTTGGGCAAGTTACTTAACCCCAATTGCCCTCCAAAAGGCAAAAAAAAAAAAAAGCAATTAGGATTAAGTAACTTGCCCAAGGTTACATGGCCAGTTTTTTGTGTGTGGGGGTTAAGTATCTGAGGCCAGAACCAATCCTGGGTCCGGTGCTCTTACTTCGCCACCTAGCCACCCCCACAATACAGTTTTTCTTCCATGATATTATACAGGATTTCTAAATCTACATATTTAGCTTTCATGTACCTCCTGAACTCCAGTTTTGCATCTTCATGACATTTGGCACATAGGCATATCTAACTCAACAGATGTCTTTTATCTTTTCAACAATCCTTTTTACTAACTTTCCTATTTTGGTGGAAGATGTACTCTTTCCAATCACCCAGGTTCATATCTTTTGAATCGCCTTTGACTTCTCCCCTAACCTAAATCCAATGATTTGCCAAGGCTTGTCAATTTTACCTCCAAATTTTATTATGTCCACTCGTTTCTTTTTATTTACCAATCTACCACCCTAGTTCAATCCCACATTACTTCTTTCCTGAACTGGTAGAAAAACTACCTGCAGTCAGGTTCTCTATTCTCCACAAAATCCTTCACAAAGTTAACAACTGGATATTTATAAAGCATATCAGACACACACACACAGATACCCTTGATCTTGCTATCACCCTCCATATTCAAGAATTCCAAAATCCCCCTTTTCAACCATAATCTCTTGACTTTTCACCTCTCTCTGTCTCTTCTATCAATCTTTATCCACACCATAACCGCCAATCCCTTGACCCCATCAACTCTCTACCAGGCCATACTCTCTCTTCTTTTCCCCCTCTTGACTCTTGGTTTTTGAAACAATGCACCTCTATACTGTCTTCCTCTGTTGAATCCCTACCAGTTTCACCCAGCTAAGCCTCAGTTTTGTGTCACTCCCACCCTCTGTTATATGTGCTCCTACATACATGCTGCTAAATAAAGATGGAGAATATCATGCAACTATTCTGACTGGGTCACTACAAATTTATGCTACATAACCTCAACTGGGCCTTCACTGCTATTAGGTGATCCTCCCTTATCAAGTCATTACCCTTCCCTCCATAGTGGCTCTTCCAAACCTTTTCATCCGTCCTCAAATCTCTCATGTCTTCCCCTCCCCTGACCTTCCGAGGGACAACCTTGTCTCATATTTTTATTTATTTATTTATTTATTTTTTGCTTTTTGGAGGGGGTAAATGCAGGGCAATTGGAGTTGTGACTTATCCAAAGTCACACGGTTCTTGCCTCATATTTTATAGGAAAAAAAATTGTGATCTCCCTCTTTTCCCATTTTCTTTCTTTTCTATCACTCAGATGCCTTCTGCCATTATTTCCTCTTTCACTGCTGTCTCATGTGATGAATGAAGTGACTTTAATCCTTACCAAGGCTAACCCTTTACTTATTTAAGGAATCCCATCACATCCTATCTTCTCCAGCAGACTACCCCTTCTGTCATCCTCACTCCTTCACTTATTTTGAATCATCCTGCAAAAAACCCTCACTTGATCCTTCCATCCTCACTATCAGCCTATATCTCCTCTTTGTAACTAAACTCCTCAAAAAGCCCATCTTCTTAGGTGCCTCTACTTTCTCTCCTCTCATTCTCTTCTTGACCTCTTACAATCTGGCTTCCAACCTCATCGTTCCACAGAAACCGGTCTCTAAAGTTACTAATGATCTCTTAGTTGCTAAATCCAGTGGCTTTTTCTCAATCCTCATTGTCTTTGACCTCCTGCAGGCTTTGACACTATTAACCACTCTCTCCTCCTTGAAACTCTCTCCTGCTTCCCTTCCTCTTCTAGATCATATGCTCTAGCCATAAGTGTTCTAACCTCAAAGTTCTGTCCTAGGACTTCTTCTCCTTTCCCTCTATACTACTTAACTTAGTGATCTCATTAGCACCTGTGGATTTAACTACCTTTTCCATGCTGATGATTCTTAAATCTACCTATCCTGCCACAACCTCTCTACTGACCCCCAATCTCACATCTCCAGCTGCCTTTCAGATATATCAAACTACATGTCCAATAGGCATCTTAAACTCAACATGTCCAAAATAGAACTCTATATTCCCCCCCAAAAAACCCTCCTTCTCCCATATACCTTCTCTATTATTGTAGAAGGCAACACTATCCTCCCAGCCCCACAGGTTCACAACCTTGGAGCTATCCTTCTCTCCTCACTATCTCTTAATCCCCATATCCAATCTCTTGCCTTAAGTCTTTCCCTACTCCATTGGGAAAGCTCATTCTCCATTCAGCCACTAAAGCAATTTTCCTCAAACACACTTCTGAGCATGTTATACACACACACACACACACACACACACACACACACACACACACACTATTCAGTAAACTTCAGTGGCTTCTTATTGCTTCCAGAAACAAATACAAAATGCTCTGTTTGACATTCAAAAACCCTTAACAGCATAACCCCCTCCTACCTTTGCAGTCTTTTTACACTCTATGCTGACGGGTATTCTTCAATCCAGTGACATTGGCCTCCTGGCTTTTCCAGGAACAAGATACTCTATCTCTCCACTCTGAGCATTTTCTCTGGATATCTCCCATATTGAAACACTCTCCCTCCTCTGGTTCCACTACTGATCTCTCTGGCTTCCTTTGTCTCAACTAAAACCCCACCTTTTACTGGAAGCATTTCCCAACCCCTCTTAATTCTAGTACTTTCCCTCTATTAATTATTTCCTATTCATCCTGAACATGGTTTGCTTTGTATATATTTGTTTGCATGCTGTCTTTCCCATTAGATTGTAAGCTCCTTGAGGGCAGGGACTATCTTTTGCCTTCTTTTATATCTCCAGAATTTAGCTGTTCTTCTCTTAAAAGCATACGAAAATCACTTTGCATATCTCTGTGTTAAGACAAACAATTATACTGCTCCCATTTTAAAAATAAGAAAGATTTGGCCTGGAGATGTTAATGAGTTATGTACCTATAGCTGAAAATATTTAACTGGTAAATCCCCAGGTTCAAACACAAGCAAGTATTAGCCACTTTATTTATGTTACCAAGGAAGTAGGTATTCGATATTATTAATATTTGTTTAATGAAACTACTGATTTTGTATTAGCTTCTGAAAACTTCTTAGGGGTCATATTGGCTTTCTTTTTAGAAGTGAAATTCATAAGAAATTTTCAGTGGCCTAAATTTTAAGAAAATTGTGCTCTTTCTTAGTACTTGAAATACTTTAACAATTAATAACATTCTTAATATGTTAATTGGGGTTCTTCTGTTGCTCTAACTTTGCTATTTTAATAGGCTTTTGCTTTAAATTTCTGTGAGTTGAGGCTTAATCTGTCTTTTACTTTGATCAGAAACAAGTCACTTAGCCTTTCAAAATAGATTGCATATAAAATAAAGTGTGTTATACCTGCTGAAGGTCATTCAGAGAAGAAAGATGTGTGTACTTTTTAAAAAGCATTCTTTGATGGTAGTGAAAACACTCAAAATGTCCTCAAGGTCAGACTACAGAACCAAAATCAAGTTGCTATCATCACAAGAGGATACTAAATCTTTTTTTTCCCCAAATATAAAAATTTAACAGCATTCAAGAAGATAGTGTGTTGTGATATGTAACATCAATGCTTTATAATATGACTTCAGTAATGTTGAACATTGTGAGAAGGAAATCCTTTAAGGCTGAGACTAAATAATAGTTCTATAGTCATTGAAGAGTAAGATTCTATCCCTGGGTCATATACTCGGAATTATAGAGCTGGAAGAGGCTTAGAAGGCATCAAGTACATACCCCTCATATTAATGATAAAGAAATTAAGACTGAGAAAACTTAAATGACTTGGCCAGGGTCATTTGGGTAATTTAGTGCCCAGCTACTTGTAACATATAGTGCTGCCTAAGGATAAATAATCTCCAGGTTTGTACTGAACTCTTCTCTCTGGTCATTTAGTGTTTTTAGCTATTTACTGACAATTGCTCCTCAGCAGTCTTCTGAAAATTTTAGAAAACAATCATTAAGTGCCTACTATGTACCTGGCACTGAAAAGGTTTTTAAAATTTTTTCAGCAGAGGTTTAGGGATTCTACTGACTAGAAGGGAGAAGGTAACCCTTGACAACCATTAGATTTCTAGACACACCAGGAGGGTGCCTTGTTGCAATGCTGACAGTTAACAAGAAAAATACCTGACTTAAAATGTGTAGGTAGGAATTATGAAAGAACTTAGACTGAATAGGTCCAAATCTATAGCACAGAATGAAGTGATATTGACCATTTTGAGGAGGGGAAGTAAGAACTAAGATCATGCAACTTTACAGAAAGTGTACAAGCATTGCAAGAGCTCTGACATTTCTTGGCCCTTTTTGCAAATTCATTTCCACCCCACTAATTCTGGACCTCATTTTCTTTCACCTCAGATGGCTGATTTTTATTGTTTCCAGTCTCTTCCTTCTCCAATTAATGCATCACACTGTTGGCAAAGTAGTCTTCCTCATTCTTAGATCTGACCAGGAACCTTCAGTAGCTCTCCATTGCCTACAGGAAAAAACACAGACTCCATAGTTTGGTAGTTAAAGCCCTCTCTAGTCTGGTTCCACCATCCCTTTCCCAATTTCTTTTATGCCATTCCCTTTCATGTACTTTATGTTCCAGTACTGCTGAGAATTCCCCCATCTTATGCTGCTCTCTCTTAATGTCTCAGTCCCTAAAATGTGCTCTGCCTCTTGGAATACCTGCTTATTGGAGCACTGAGTGTTTTGCAGTATGGTTATAGAATCTTAGAGGTGAGCAATGTTTAATTTGGGCTTATTTCCAAACTATTGGAGAAAACAGATTTTTAAAATGCCCCAGATTAAGTTCGATATCTGCATATAATGTGCTATTCAAAATGTTGGCTAAGGACCCTGGACGATGTAGTCTGTTGTGTTGATGGTAGTGCTATGATAGAACTATTGGTTTGGACAGTAGAGGCAAGACTTTATGAACCCTAGGAAGTTTTTGAACCGGAATATGTGCCTAGGAGAGGGGTGAAATCAGATTGATAGAGGATAGTGTGTTGCATCCTGGGCATCACCAGGATGGTCAGGGCCTTGGTTTGTGGTCCACAGACATGACAACAGTAATCAGATGGTTGGCAGGCCCTCATTGTCAAATGTTCTCTAGGCTGAGAATCCAGACCCTGTGGGCCTCACAAAGAGTATCTTCTCTTTTCATTTTTTTTCTTTCTTCTCACCTGAATAGAAATTTCTTGTTTTCCTTTAAGCTGCTCTTTACTATTTCAGCAAATTCAGTTGTGTTTTAAGTCTGTAATTCTCTATATCGATGGTTCTCAAACTTTTTGGTCTCGGGAACCTTTTACATTCTTAAAATTATTGAGGACCTCCAGAAGAACTTTGTTTATTAGTGTTGTCTATTAATATTCACCACATTCAAAATTAAACAGTCTTTGTATTATTAAGAAAGTAGTTTTGACCTCATGGACTCCCTGAAAGGATCTCAGGGCCCCAAGAGGGCTTCAGACCACACTTTGAGAACTGCTGCTCTAGAGAAATGATAAGATTTTTCTCAGTTGTTCTACAAATGAGGTTGCCATCAGAGAGCAAGAACAGGGCAAGTTTGGTATCACTGGAGTGTACTGGACAGAAAGTTTCCTTTTGGGATGATAAAAAACTGTTGTTATTTTTTTTTAATAGTGTGAACATTTGGATAAACTTTCACACTAGTTAAAATAAATTCAGGACAGTTTTTCTTCCCACATACTATTACTGTTGTAGACAGAGTGAATGCACAAAGCTAAATCTTTTTCCATTTAAGACCCAAGAGAAGGGAAGGAGGACACTGGAGGAGGGGACAGTGGCTTCATGTGAAGTCAGTGGGGAGAGGGCAGAAATAAGGTGTGTATTACTTATTCTGTAGAATTTTTATATGGCCCACATAACTATTTTTTGGAAGAAGATAGATCTTATTGGCTATATGCGGCCCAATAATTCTTTGAGTGCCTCATGTTGGCTAAAAAATTTTAATTTCTATCATTCACACATTTCTTCTTTGTTTTATCTCATCCATAAGATGACTTAGATACTATGTGTATTGCAGAAGTTTCCATGAGAGTGTGTAGATTTGACACTACTTTCTTTTTTTCCTTCCTTCTTTTCTTCCTTCCTGTCTTCCTTCCTTTCTTGTAGAGATGAAATTGACTTCTTTAATTATGGCTAAAAAAAAAAAGGATATTTGCTAAGTTTATTTTAAGAGTAGTCAAGGTTTCTTTTTGCCCCAAGTATTTGACGCTTCTTGCCACTGAAAAACTTGGTGTTTTGATGATTTATTTTGTAAAAGATATTATCAAAGATATATTTGACTGGAAAAAAAGTGTGTCATGAATAAGAAGTAGTAGATATGTAACCCAGGCATTGATTAGTAGCCACAAAATCTCCTAGAGAAAGACCTTTGGTGATTTTGGTAGATTCAGGGAAGATGAATTTATGGAAGGTTGTGATAAAAAATGACACAGATTGAGTAGGGATGGAAAGGTTATGTTCTCCACTAGCAGGAGTACCCATGTCAGTGAGATAATAGATTGATGGAAGTAACAGTATCTTGGTTTTGCTTCCTTTGGACTCATATACTGTAAAGAGCTCTCCATCTCAGGTTTTAAGGGAGTAGTCAGTGTCAACCTCTATATTTTATCTCTGAAATGGCAGTAGTTAGTATTTTTCCAAATATAACTTTGCTATAATTAAGCTGAAAAGCAGAATTCCAGATAATTAATCTCTATCAAAAGTCCTAGATCCCCCATTACTTTCTAGCTGTGTGATGACCATGGGCAATTAATTTCATCTTCCTAAACCTCATTTTGTCTCCTCATCTGGAAATTTCAGGAAATGATGCTCTTACTGCTTACCTCTAAAAGCATTCTTATTAAGAAGGTGCATTACTACAGAACATTTGAAATCTTGAAAGAAGGTTCTAAATAAATCCATGATGACCATGAGATTAGCTTCATTATATAATTCAGGTTGTAGAATATGATCTTGTTCTTTTAAATAATTTCCTGGTTCCCTAAACTCCAAATTTAATTCTATGAGGAACTGAGACCCAGGGGATGTTAGTATAAAAGAATCAACTTTAGAGTGAAACTTAGAGTTTATTTAAGTCCTTAATAATTTCAACCACAGTAAATGTTGATGCTTTTTCCTCGTGTATGGTTCTAATTTTACATAATCACTCTCCAAAGATGTTCTTCCTCTGCAGTGTGCAGGTGTTTTCAGGCTTCTTAGCAAAAAAAAAAAAACCCAAAACCAAAAAAACCCCTAAAACCACCACAACAACAAAAATGACAGCTCAATAAAGGTGTGTTCATAATCCAGTGCCAAGGTATAGTTTGTGACATATCAAATAGTGTGCAATCTTGCCCTGCATTCATGCATTGGAGACGGTGGTGATTTTGAATTTCTGATTTGGAGATCATTTTTAGAAAAGTAAGCTTGAAGACTTGTTGATATTTGATTTAAAAATATTTTTATAGATCTGACATGTTGGATATGCATACCTTCTTAGTAGAGTAATGGAAGGAGTACTAGCCTTATAGGCAGGACGTGAAATTGTCAGACTTTGACTCCTACAACTCTAGAACCCTGAGCAAGTCACTTAAACTCTCCAAGGCTCAGTTTTCCCATCTATAAAATGGAGGTAATATATGCTTTTTACCTCACAGGACTGTTACAATAAAGGTCTTTTATTAGCCTCAAAATGCAAAGTAAATGTGAGCTATGGGAATCATGACACAGCAGAAAGAATACTGAAGCTGAAGCTTATCTTGTGACCTTTAGAAAAGTCTTGTCGTCTCTTTGGACCTCATTTTCCCTTACGTATAACATGAAAGAATTAGATTCAGATGATAACAGCTTGAGCAAGGTGAGGAGACCCAGTCTTTAAAAACAAGCAAAGTAAATTGGATGGGATTATCTTGTGGGCTGAGAAAACAATCAATCAGTAAACATTTATTAAGGTTTTATTCTATGCCATGCACTGTACTAGGCACTAGGGACATAAAGACCATATTAAATAGTCCCTCCCATCAAGGAGCTTATTTATATTCCAGTGAGGGAAACAAGAGTTCTACACATCAGTATATACAAAATACATACAAAGCAAATATAAAAAGATATTGGAACCAGGATGTAGAAAACCAACTGGTTCTGCTTCTTGAAAAACTGTTAAATTTTCACACTTAATATTTATACCTCAAATCTGCAGATACTGTAAATCAGGACTTAATTTATTGTTTTGTTCATTTTTCTAGACCTGTGAAAGTAATAGAGAAAACATTAATAATGCAGATTCAATTTTCACAATGTAAGAGTCGCCTCATCCTTCTTCCTCTCCTACCCCATATCCAGTTTCCAAGTCTTGCTGATTCTCTCTGCAATGTCTCTCATAGCTATCACCTTCTGTCCATTCAGATATCTAGTTCAAGCCCTCATCACCTCACACAAACTCTCTCAATAGATAACTAATGCACATCTCCCCCAGGTACCACAATTACATTCCTCAAGCACATATCCATGTCACTAATTTGAACATGTCACCCCCCCCCCCTGCTCTCCAGAAGATCCAATAGTTCCTATTGTTTCTAGAGTGGAATGCAAATTATTTGAAACAAACTATTTTGACATGGCATCATTTTGTAGTAGCAGTGGGAGTGCAGGCATGATTCTAAAGATGATAGGCTGACTCAGAATTTCTGACTTTCACCAGATGAAACTGAATTGAGAAGGTTTCCCTACCTTTAGTAAATTATCTATAAATTTTGTGCCCCACACCTATGTTTCACTGTTCCCTTTTGTTGTGTTTTAAATTCTGTGGTTTTTGAGAGAAAACTGTGGGTGGGTCTGTTAACATTTCAAGGACCATGCAAGGCCACAATAAAACAGGACCAGTAGTATCAAATCACAAAAGAAAGTGTTGTTGAAAATAAAAAACAATGTCAAGGACTGGCAAACTATTGCTGCAAATAAGTCTTATTAGTCCTCGGAAAATAAGGAAAGACCTTCGAATGGACCTGACGTCTGGAGGGATTGTTCCTCTGCAGTATGATGTAGACTTTATAAAGTGAGGAGAACAGGAAGAAGACCACATTGTTTTTAAATATTGTTTACCAATAGTTGGAAAGAAAAAATGCTTGTTATGGGCCCAAGATAATAAAAAAATTGGTATACTGAATATTAGAAAAAAGTAATTCTATCCAGATTATTCTAAAACAATTATTAGGAAAAGTACAGGTGAGGCTATAAGATCTGGGCATATTCATTAGACTGTTCAATATGTTTATAAAACATTTAGAGGATTTTAAAAATTCTGTGATGGGAAGGGAAGTCTTGTCTCCATGAAGAGAATAATTAACTTCAATAAATATATTGATATACTGAAAAGCAGAATTATATTTGAATCAAATGTTATAGAAGGTTAAAAAATTTATACAAGGGATGCTTCCATGGTCTGAGAAATCAACTGATTAGAAGCCTTTCAAAACATGTAATCGAGGTTAGATATAGAAAAATGCTCTCTTCATTAAAAATATGATTGCTATCCAAGGTGATACAAGTGTGGCTTCATGATGAAGAATTAAAGAATACAGTTATCCCTCCCACATCACAACTTTCCCTTACATGGGTCAGAATAAGAAATTAAATGGGACTTTTGGGGGTTTTACAGAAGCTGCAGAGGACACGTGAAGGCCAGTGGGTAACACAGAGCCAAATGACCAAATCCTTAACCCTAATTTTTCAATAGGTATAAACACCCCATTTTAAAAAGAAAAAATCCAGACTTCTTCTTTGTTGTGAGGGGAGGTCCAAAAAATTTTACACAGATTTTGCAGATCTTGGGGGCACTGGGCACGCATGATGGGGAAAAGGATAACTGTGTCAGGATCTTGTGACTTCAATCCCAAATAATGTAAAGCAAGTGAAAGTAGTAAAATGAGAACAGTAAAAGTTTTTTGGTTTGTGTGGTTTTTTTTAATTTGTGTAATTCAATATGGATAAGGATAGGGACTGGATGTTTGATTTATTGGCATAGGGAGTTCTCAGATGCAGGAACTTCCTCTAGTAATTCAGATTTTCACTCTCTCTTCAACCTATAATCCTGGAGATTGTCTAGAGCACTGAGAGGTTGGGCAACTTGCCTAAGATCACACAGTCAATTTGAGTTACAAGCAACACTTGTGTTGAGTTCTTACTGGATCTGAAGCTGGCTTTGTGTCATGCTGTCTCTCATAAAAGTCAATAATTTTAATTATTTTACTCTGTTCCAGTTAATTTTCACTGCTGTTGGACAGAATACAAACTGCTCTTTTGACATATAAAACCTCTAGTTCCAAAATACCATTCCAGATTGATGCATTTTTACTTCTTTCTTTCTTTTTTTTTTCTTTTTTTCTTCCCCCCTTTTTGGGGGGGAAGTGACTTGCCCAAGGTGACATGGCTAGGTTTTGTTTTGTTTTTTTTATGTGCATGTGTTAAGTGTCTGAGGTCGGATTTGAACTCAGGTCCCCTTGATTCCAGGGCTGGTGCTCTATTCACTGCGCCATCTAGCTGCCCCACATTCTTATTCCTTTCATATATTCCAGTTAAGCTAGTCAACTTGATATCATTCACACATGCCGTTCCAACTCCTGCCCTGTGCTTGAATATTCTCCCTCTATCTCTTTAAATCACTTACTTTCTAAAAAAGCTCAGCTCAAGCACCACTTCCTGCATGAAACATTTCATACACTGTTGAAATTATCTTGTCAAGTTACCCCCCCACACACACACACATATATATATACACTTCTCCAAAAAACATCCAAACCCAACCATTTCACAAACATATAAATGAGAAATATTACTAGGGAAAAGAAAAGTTCCTTTAATCCTATTAAAGCATAGTGTTAAAAAAAAAAACTTTGCATAACCATATATGTAGATGTATGTATTATATAGAGAGATGTTTAATATCTATATATACGTATGCATACACACACATCACTTCACTATTGCAGTAGTGTGCTGGTTGGTTTCTCTGCCACAAGTCTTTCCCCACTCCAGTCCATCTTTCACCCAGCTATCAAATTAATCTTCCTAAAGCACAGATCTGACCATATCTCCCTCCTTGAATCATTCAATAAAGTTATTCAATAAAGTTCTATGGGTCTTTATTGCCTTGTAGTCTCTGTAGCTACATAATGACAAGGACCCAGATGGGAAATATAGTTTTTCTCAGCTGGGAGGAGGGACTGAAAGATAATGGGAAGTGGAAGCCAGCTATTCAGAAAGATTATTTAAGGGTAAAATATGTTTGAACTTCAAGTCTTATGATATAGTGAAAAAAATTACTATGACATTCTTCCAGTGAGGAATTCTGAGGTATGGTAAAAATAAACAATGTCAAATATAATCTCTTTTGTACATTGAAAATCACCCATCTTTTGAGAGCAGAAGTGAAATGAACAGAAAATGGAAATAGAAAAATTGTTAAATATGAAAATTATTGCATAGAATGAAAATGTTGTATAGCTCAAATCCCATTTCAGTGGCTTCCAAGTGATTGATTGTCCTATTTCTAATGTCCTGACACTTTATGCTATTGAGTGTAGTTAATAATGAGAAGGTTGTTGAATGAAAGCCTTGTAATGACTTTTTGGTTATGCAAAATTTTTAAGACTGTGTTTTAGTAGAATTAAAAGAACTTTTCTTTTTCTCTAGTAAAATTTCTATTTGTGTGTGAAATTGTTGGGCTTTGTTTTGTTTTGTATGGATCAGTATTTAGATTCATGGATTCTAACTTTTAAAGTTGAAAGAGATCATGTTATTTTAGAGATAAAGAAACCAAAGCTAATTGACTGCTTATGGTCACAAAATTATTACTACAGCCTTTCCATGATAGAACGCAGTCCTGGTATATCACATACCCTTTGGTATGCATAATTGGTGCCCAGTAATAACATCAACAACAACAAACCATCTAAGTTCATCTGTTAAATTGGAAATTATCTTTTTTCAAATTACCTTTTTCTACTTTGTACCTTAAGTACCCCTCCTCCCAAAGAAGTTCTCCAGCAATTGAAATTTACTGCTTATACCTATCTTCTTTTGGGGAAAAAAATAGATTTCCTGCAGCTTATCCCATTCATATTTTTGTGCCATTTCTAACCATGCTTTTAGATCAGCATTGTTAAGAATGTTCGAGAGATGGAATGATAAGGTGGATTTTAATTAGGGTAAAAGTCACCCAGACAGAATAGAACTACCTTCCTTAACAAATTGAATAAATTCTTGTTATTTTATGTCATGGAGTGAAACAGAAAATTGGAGTAAAATTTTTGAACGTTGAACTAGGAGAAAGCCTGGTCTTATGGAAGTGGCACATCTGGAGATTCAGTGTCTGTTTTATTTATTTATTTAGTAAGATATCTGTAGGATAGTTAAGATGGAAGAGAAGGAAATTTCAATAGTCAATAGTCTTAATCTTTTCTTATCCCTTTGGGAAAATGTTCTGTGGGGTGATTTTTGTTGCTTATATCATCATTCTTTCCTTGAAGTTCTCACTAACTGGTTCCTATTTTCTCCCCCTCATATCTATTTTGATATCTCCCAACTACTTCACACTATTGGTATTGTTGGGAAGGTAGTAGTGGAACCATACCTTGCTGAAAATATGCCTTTTTCCTTGCTCTTACTTCACACATCCACCATATTGTCTTGGTACATACTTATGGAGTTTGAACTCAGTTTTTGAGTTCTGAACTTGGCCTTCCTAATTCCCAGTCTGAAAATTCTTCTTGCTATAGCTGACTAGACAAATGGAATTATCTTTTAATGATTGTTCACAGGTACTAAATGCATAATTAAAAGTACATTTTTGACAGTTCTGGTCCAGAAATAGATTTATTGGTAGAGGAGAGCACTTCAAAATCTATTAAGTTTAAAAATAGGTGTATTTTTTATGAAAAATGCAAGTAACAGTATATTATGAACCAGTTTTCCTATTTAACTCTATGAAATTAACCAGTCTTCATATTTAACTCTATGAAATTAAAAAATATATATTTGTATAGTATCAGCATACTTATCCAGAACTCATCTTTTCCAGCAACTAGTCTAAAACTCATAAAAGAAATACTCAGGAAAGATTGGACATGAATGCAATGAAATCTCTCTATAAACAAGTTCTGGGTAAGATAGCAAATTCAAGTTTCTAGAGGAACCTAGAGCTATCAACAAATGCTCCAGCAAAGCTATTAAAGACATTAGATGAAAAGAATAATCAAGGAAATGAAAAAGAGACATTAATAAGTCCCCCTATCTTGTCAAAACTACATAAGCTAGCAAGAAGCCTACAGTTGCCTAGAACAGGGATATATATACATATATATATATATGTGTGTGTGTGTGTGTGTGTGTGTGTGTGTGTGTGTATACATATGGAAGTGTGTATATATATATGTGTGTGTGTGTGGTATATATATATATATATATATATATATATATATATATATATATATATATATATATATACACACACACATATATATGGAAGATTGGAAGCCAGAGTGAGCTCCCCTATGAGAAACAGGACCTGGAGCCACTGAGATCTGAGCACTGGTGGAACCACAACCAAAAGGCAAGTCCCAGTAGTGTGTATAGCCCAGCAAGAATCCTGAAGCGAGTTTACCTGTTAGAGCCAGCAAGGGAAAGGCCATCATGACAACCATCTAACTCTAGGGTGATTTGGGTCAGAATTTAATAGCCTCAATCAAAACAAATTCAGTTACAGAAGAGTGATTAAAGAGAGTATTAAAAAGAGAGAAAAGAGAAAAGTATTAAAAAGGACCAATAATCAGTGTCTTGCCTGTCTGAAAAGAGAAAAGAAAGAGGGGTGGAAGATCGGTTATAAATGACAAGTATTGGTCACATGACTTTTCTTTTCCTGTCTTCTTCTTTGTAAAGGGGGAAGGGCATGGAGGGGAAAAAAAGAAAAATTAGGAAGATATGCTAGAGGGATTTAATAAATAACTATCATATCATGAATTTGAATGGGATAAACTCATTCATATCATATATGAAGACATCCAGCATAGTTTAGAAAGCAGACAATAACAATATGAAGTTTGTAAGAAACACATATGAAATATAAATATTTACACAGAGCTAAAATAAGAAGTTGGAGCAGAAATCTTTTTTTTTTTTTTTTTGCTTTTTGGAGGGGGGAAGACAGGGCAATTGGGGTTAAGTGACTTGCCCAAGGTCACATGACTAGTAAGTGTTAAGTGTCTGAGGCCAAATTTGAACTCAGGTCCTCCTGACTCCAGGGCCAGTGCTCTATTCACTATGCCACCTACCCTCCACGTGAATTTTTTTAGTGACTAGAAATCATGTTCTCAGATAAGAGAACAATAAAAGGCAGGGTAGGAGAAAAACAGCAAAGCTACATTATGCTTAAAGTTACCATTAATAATGAAATAATACCAATACTTAATTTATGTGTACTGAATGGCATAGAATCTAAATGCTTAAGAAATTATAACACACCTACAGGGATAAATAGATATCAAAACTAGATTTGGGGACCTCAGTATGTCCTTTTCAGACCTAGAAAAAATAACAAAAAGATGCATAAGACAGAAAGTAAGGACCTAACTATAATTTTTAAAAGTTATATATAATAGATTGCTGATGATTGTTGAATGAGAACAGAAAGTAGCCCGCATATTTCTAAGCAAAAACCTTATAAAAATGGGAAAAAGCAAAATAATAATATATTACTGTCACAAAACCAATTATAATAATAATAATGTTGAAAAAATTATTCAAACTTAATATAGAGACTAAATGATACCAACAGTAGAAAATTTTATCAAAGAAAATGACAATGAAACAGCATACCAAAATTTGGGGGATGTAATCAATGCAGACACTTGGGAAAAATTGCTATTTCCAAATATTTTCATTAACAAAAGAGTTAGAGAATTGAGCAAGTAATTAAAATAATTCTAAAATCCTGAAAGTTAGAGAAGAGATAAATATTGGAAAAGTATTTATTTCATAAAGATATGAACAGTTAAAAAAACACTAATCAAATAGACAAACTGCTAACCAGATCTGGTTTGTTTGTTTTTAAAGAGGGGGCAACTGAAATAGCACACTCAAAAATGAAAGAGCAAAATTCACAATACATGAAGAGATAATAAGAAACAATATTGGGGGGGAAATTGCTGATTATATACCAAATAAATAAATGAAATGACTATTTATAAAAATATGAAATATCTAGATAGGTTAATACACGATACAAAACTTGCCTTGAGAGGAGAGGAACTCCTTTCCACTGGAACACAGGCATAGTTCCCAAAAGTCCTGTTCCTAGTCCTGGCTAGCTGCTTATGAGCTAATGGCAGATACCAGTAGCCCAATCTCAGCTTATTACCCATCTAGCTAGTTCAATTAGATTCTGACTGGGAAGGACTATTTCAGTGGTAATTACAGAAAGCTTTATTAGTGGTGCATTGACACACTATTTAAAGGTTGGTGTTGGATGTAAACCAAGTCTAGAGGCTAGCGGTACAAGCAGTGAAAACTATAGGAAGGAATAGAGAAAGGGACTAAGGGGAGGAGCTTCCTCAGGGTATTTGCTAATTACTGTGGGAAGGAAGAGCTGACCCCAGGTATCAGTTGAGGGTGGAAGACAAGAATGATGTATAAGGATGGACGGTGATTGCTCTGTACATAAATTGGATTTAAGTGAGGCAGAACTATGCAGAGAGGCATTAGCCTCACTCCATCGAGTCATAAAAGTCCAGTGGCTAGGGGTGGCTAGGTGGTTCAGTGAATAGAGTGCCAGCCCTGGAGTCAGGAGGACCTGAGTTCAAATCCAGCCTCAGACACTAAACACAAAAATTAGACTTGTGACCTTGGGCAAGTCACTTAACCCCCATTGCCCTGCCCAAAAAAAAAAAAAAAAGTCCAGTGGCAAGAAACAAATCAAGATAATTGACAATGGCCTGAGATACAGTAGGTGACCTTGGCCTTTCTGAAAGAGAGTCTTTCCCAGACTTCGGTTGGTCTGAGGCAACCCTCTTTAAATGACTAAAGGCTAGGTAAGAGTTGAGACAAAAGATGGCCTAATTTATCATCACAAAAATATCTGGGAAGGGAAGACTCTCTAAGTTTCTGGCCAGAACGTAAAAAATAGTTGCTATTTGCACTAATTCTACGCCATTAGAGCCTAAAAAGTGAACCATGAAGACTTGGGCTGGGGGCTATTATTGAGGTGGATTCTTTAATTTATGTAGCCAGAATAAAAACTAGCATTATCTTTAATGGAAAAGTGCTAGAGGCCTTTCCATTAAGCTTAGGGTGAAAGCAAGGAGGCTCATTGTCATCATTATTTTGATATAGCTTTTGACATGCTGGCTATAGCAATAACAGAAGGTAAAGAAATTAAGATAATAGACACAGACAGAGATGGCACAAAAAATAATAGCTTTTTACACACAGAAATGACTTAACACTGTTGCCTAAGAAAGCAAACTAAAAATAAATTGGAACAATAATTCAGTAAAGTAACAAGTTATAAATCTAGTCCACAAAAATCATTACCCTTTGCTTTCAGTGTATTTCCAACAAAAAACAAACAAAAAAAGAAAATTCCATTCAAAATACTTGAAAAAGATGAAGAAATTAAAGCTATCTATAGTCATATATGAAAAAATGCTCTAAATCACTATTAATTAGAGGGTGCAAATTTAAGCAACTCTGAAATACCACCACACACTTATCAGATTGCCTAACATGACAGAAGAGGCAAAGATAAATGTTGAAAACGTCGGAAAATGAATGTGTTGTTGGTGGAATTGTGAATTGTTGCAACCATTCTGGAGAGTAATTTCAAGCTAGACCTGAAGGGCCACCAAACTGTGTATACCCTTTGATACAGCAATACCATTACTAGAGATCATGAAAAGGGAAAAAGGACCAATATATACAAAAATATTTATAGCAGCTCTTTTTGTGGTGGCAAAGAATTGGAAATTAAGGGGATGCCCATCAACTGAGGAATGGCTAAACAAGTTGTGGTATACGAATGTAATGGAATACTATTGTGCTATAAGAAATGAGGAGCAGACGGACTTCATAATAACCTGGAGAGACATATAGACTGATGCTGAGTGAGGGGAGCAGAACCAGGAGAACATTGTACACAGTTACAGACACATTATACCTGTGATGACTAACTTTGATAGACTGGGCTCCTCTCAGCAATGCAAGGTTATAAGACAACTCTGAAAGACTCATGATGGAAAGGGCTATCCACATCCAGAGAAAGAATTACAGAGTCTGAATGCAGATTGAAGCAAACTACTTGCTCTCTCTCTTTTTTGTTTTGTTATGTTTTCTTCTTTTTTGTTGTTCATTGCATTGGTTATAATCCTTCTTTACAACTTGACTAATGTTTAATGTGAAGGTATTTGTAGAACATATATTGGATTGCATGCCTCCATAGGTGGGGAGGGGGAAGAAAGGGAGAGGGAGAAAACTTGGAATTCAAGGGATTGTGGAACTGAGTGTTGTAAACTCAAAGTAAACAAATAAAAAAAAGAAAGGATAAGCATCCAGATTTCAGAAAAAACCTGGAAAGATTTACATGAACTGATACTCAGTAAAATGAGCAGAACCAGAACATTTTACACAGTAACAGCAACGTTATGGGATGGTTAACTATGAATGACTTAGCTCTTCTCAACAATATGATGATCCAAGACAATTCCAAAAAACTCATGATGGAAAATGCTATCCATATCCAGAGAAAGAATTGATGGAGTCTGCATTCAGTTTGAATGCAGATCAAAGCATACTGTTTTCACTTTCCTTGTTGTTTTTTTCATGTTTTTTTTTCTTTTGCTCTGTTTCTTCTTTCACAATGTGAACTAACATGGAAATATGTTTCATATTGTATTTGTATAACTTATATCAGATTGCTTACCCTCTTGGGGAGGGGGGCAGGATGGGAGGGAGAAAAATTTGGAACTCATAATCTTATAAAAAAATGAATGTTAAAATTGTCTTTGCATGTAACTGGAAAAAAATAAAATACTATTAGCATTAAAAAGGAGTACCTCCATCCTCCCAGCCACCAAGGCTCACAACATAGGATAATACCTTATTATTAGGGTAAATAATCCTTACTCCCTCATCTCCAACTCCAATCTAATCTCCTGCCAAATTCTGTGAATTTTACCTATATAACATCTCTCAAATACTCTCCCTTCTCTTCTCAAACAATGCCATCACCTAATCTAGACCTTCATCACTTTACACATGCATTACTGTAATAGCCTGCTGGTTGGTCTCCTTCCTACAAGTCTCTCCCCACTCAATTCCATCCTCCACTCAGATGTAAAAGTGATTTTCTACATCTGACCAAGTCACCACCACCCCATTCAATAAACTACAGTGTCTTCCTTTCACTGCAGGAGCAAATATAAAATTATCTGTTTGGCATTCAAGGCCCTTCATAAACTGTCCTATCCAACTTTTCTAATCTTCTGACACCTCAAACCCCTCACCCTCCATATACTCTGTTAACTAGTGACCCAGCTTCTTGCTGCTCTTGAATAATACACTCCATCTCCTGACTCTGGACATTTTCCCTAGCTATTCCCAATGTCTGGAATGCTTTTTCTCATCATCGCAGGCTCCTGTATTCTCCTTCAAGGCTCAAAGTATTATTTTCTACAGGAAGCCTTTTCTGTTTTCCCCTTAATTATTTTTTCTTCTTTTTGTTGATTATTTCCAGTTTATCCTATATATAATTTGCTTGTACAAAGTTATCATGTTGTCTCTCCTATTAGATTATAAGTACTTGGAAAGCAGGGACTTGCTTGTCTTTATTTGTTATCGTTAGCACTTAATATAGTTCCTGCTTAATAAATATTTATTGATTTACTGACAGACTGATGGTGTAGATATTTTTGGCAGAATATGACTTAGGTTTTGGTGGGAAATCCTCTAATATAAATCTCTTCACTATCCTAATTCTGTAATGCCTTAGTTAACTGTGTCCTCTATCTATTTCTTGACAGATAAACACCTTCATGAGGGTTAATGAATTACAGTTTTAGGAGTGAAGACCCAGAGACTACTTTGAATCTGGGTTCATTGTTGCCTAGTGAACCCAGTCTTGTACAAATTAGAGGGTTATCTGTAAGGAATGCTATAAGCAGAAAATATTTTTTCAGACTATCAAAAGAGATACCCTAAGGCTTGTTGGCAAATAATCCTCCTCATCATATATAAGTAAAAATTACCTTGTAATCATGAGATCCTTTACCAGGATGAAATATTAATGAATGACAACTTTTAGCATCAAAATCAGATTGGACTTTTAAAAATTCAAGGATCTGAAATTAGCAATAGCATGAAATATTTAGTATCTTGTGACTAAAGTAGTTTTTTCTAAAATTATTTTTCCCCATCCTTGAGGGCTCACACAAAAATAGTATGATGAAGCACACTAATTTTGGAAGCTTGTAAAAATTTTATAATAGAAATAATCTGTGGAAGGCAAGAAACTAGTAATAGTTCAGATACATGGAGACAAATCAGCTAATGGAAGAAAACGTAATGCAAATTGGTGAAATATGAACTTTCAGTTAATATGAACATCAATTCAGAATGGAGATGTCATAATGAAGAAGAAAGGAAGCAAATGGAAATTTTCTAGGTAAATTCAGAGCTAAAAGAGTACCTGGGAACAAATCTAATTTTCAGTCAATGAGGGAATGTTTCCTGATTTAATTTCCTTGAGCTGAAAGTAATGGGAGAAGAGTAGTACTGAGAGCTTTTCCCTAAATATCTTCCAAGTGGTTTTTTTTCCCCTGTGATTTATAATCTTTGTTTTATTTAATGAGATTATCAGTTACCCATCCTAAAAAAGGTATTTTGTGCCACCTCCTTCAATAACAGTATCCTGACTCTCTCCCCATATCCTAAGGCTTTCTTATCTGTTCTTTTCTGTTTTCTATTTCACTCCATGTATTTCTTTTTTTTTTCTTTTTGGAGGGCAATTGGGGTTAAATAACTTGCCCAAGGTCACACGGCTAGGTTTTTTTGTTTGTGTGTGTTAAGTGTCTAAGGTTGGATCCGAACTCAGGTCCTTCTGACTCCAGGGCCAGCGCTCTACTCACTGCACCACATAGCCTCCCCCACTCCACGTATTTCTGATGTAGATCATTGACTGCCCTTCTGGGGCAGGAAATCAGTAGTACCATTGCTACTTCCTATACCTATTCCACTCTTAGTCGAGTTTTAACTAACCATCTGGGCCAAAATATTAAGGAATCTGTGTGTGTGTGTGTGTGTGTGTGTGTGTGTGTGTGTGTGTGTGGTGTTGACGGTTACTTCTCACGCTGTTTGGGGGGTTGGGATCAGTAACAATTTAACATTGATTCTTAAAGTTCAAAATTAATAGGATAGAGTAATGTCTATGGTTTCCTTGAAATTTATCCTTGATAAGCTTTTATTATCTTAATAGATGTAATTAACTAAACATTGAACCAAAGGACACCACATTACTTAATACAGAGCAAGAACTTGCCACCTACCCGCCACCCCCAAAAGTAAAATATTCATAATGTACCATGAGTTACCAACTGAATTTCTGAGACCAGATTTGAACTCAGGTCCTCCTGACTGGCTGCTGCTCTATCCATTGTACCACCTAGCTGTCCCCTTGACTTTGTTTTAATATTTTTTTATGTCTCATGGAGTTATTAGCTTTTTTTTTTTGTTCAATTCTCATTTTCAGAGAGTAATTTTCTTAAAGTTTTGTACCTCTTGTTCCAGAATAATAATTGCCTTTTCATAGCTTTTATCCATAGCTTTTATTTGGTTTTGAATATCACTGTTAGCTTTTTTTTCAATTAGTCAGTCAGTTTGTAAGCATTTTGTAAGGCACCATGCTAAGTTCTAGGGATACAAAGAAAGACAAAAGATAGTTCCTGCCTTCAAGAATGGGGGAGATTACAAGCAAACAAATATGTACAAACAAGCTATGTACAGGATAAATAGGAAATGACTAATGGAAGGAAAACACTAGAACTGAGAGGGATTGGTAAAGGCTTCCTATTGAAAAAGCATGTTTGTGTGTGTGTGTGTGTGTGTGTGTGTGACACTTGAAAGAAGCCAGGAAGTGGAGATGAAAAGGGAGAGCCTTCAAGCCCTAAGGGAAGCCAGAGAAAATGATGGAGCATTCTTTCTTTCTTTAAACTATTGCTTTTAGTCCTTCAAGGAATTCTGGCTGGACTTGTGTTCCGAGCTGTACTTTTCTTTAAGGCTTTGCTTGTAGATGTTTTGAAGTAATTCTTTTCATCCGGGTTTGTGTGTTAACCTTTCCTGTTGCCATAACAGCTTTTTTTTTTTTGCTTTTTGGAGGGCATTTGGGGTTAAGTGACTTGTCCAAGGTCACACGGCTAGTTTGTGTGTGTGTGTGTGTGTGTGTGTGTGTGTGTGTGTGTGTGTGCGCGCGCGCGCGTTAAGTGTCTGAGGCAAGATCCGAACTCAGGTCCTTCTGACTCCAGGGCCAGCGCTCTACTCACTGTGCCACGTAGCTGCCCCAACCATAACAGCTTTTAATGGTGAGATTTTGAGGGGTTTTATTTGTTCACTAATTCTTCTAGGTACTTCTTGTCTTTGAAGTTTATGTCAGGGCTAGGCTCTAAACACTTTTGATGGGAGTGTCTGGCCTGAGTTTCTGTCATCCTATGTCCTTCTGATGCTTTAATAACTCATTTTGGGGACTGACAAACTTTTAGTGCTCCCAAAGTGATGTGACTTAGGGCCAAGTCTACTCACTGCCCTACTGGTCTGAACTCTGCAAGTTCCTGATCCAGATTTGGGTCTGTCAGTTTGTCCCTGGTTGAAAATTTCAGTAGGCTGCTGCTAGACTCAGCCATTGGAAGGTTCTACAGGTTCAGAGTTCTTGAAATGCAGGTTCCCCTTTGGTCTGGGATTATTGCCCTTGTTATTCTACTTCCAACTTCAGCCTGGACTCAACATTAGAGTGAAGTCCCTGCTGTATTTCTGGGGTCAGAACTACAAAACTACTGTTTGCTTCTGAGCTTGTTCCTCACTTTATACACAGCTAGCACCTACCATTTCTCTGTAAGTGTTCCTTGCAAGTGGGTAATGGGCAGCAGAGCTAATAGATGGTGCCAGTTCTTGGACCTTATGCTTGTAAAAAGAATTCTCTGGAACCTCTTTCTGCCCCAATTATTCCTGCCCTGGTGTCCAATCTTAGCCCATTTTCAGATGTTGAATACTGGTATAATGCCACATTGACTGGTGGTATACTCCTAGCCAGACCCTTTCCCTAGACCTCCTGGTCTCCTTAAGCTCACCTGGGCTAGAAAAATGACTCACTGTGATTTTTTTCTTGAATTTCACAATTAGAATTCAGTCTGGTACGTTTTCTGTCTGGATTTTTCTGTAAGAGATATCGTGGAGAAGTTAGGCTGTACTTATTGATTTCCCCAAAGCTAGCTAGTCTTTGGCTGACTATAATAATGTTTGTCCCAGATTCCATATTTAGGCATCTCAGTATCACTGGTCCCTATTCTCAGATCAGGAAAAGTAGCTCTCTAGATTTGAGTAGAGAAGAGAATTGAGGTAAGATATCCACTCCAGTTAACCTCAGTCAAACTGGATGCCCCATAGACATCTTAAACTCAGTGTGTCCAAAACTAAACTAATAATTTTCCCCAAACCCTCCCTTCCTAACTTACCTTTTATTGTAAAGAGAATAGAACATCCTAGGGAGTGAGTTCAGTTGGTAGTTAAAAACCTCTTTGTCAAAACATTTAGTTAAATAATCACTTTATTATAGAGTGAAAGAAAAACAAAATGAAACGTGTTCACCAGATGATAAGCTCCTTGAAGGCAGGAGCTGTATCTTACATTCATTTTTATTCCCTATCACTTCCTTCTAGTTAATGCTAGATAAATGTTTCCTAATAAGATTTCACTGGTAGGGTTATCTTTTATGACGGCTTAATTTAGGGGCCATATTCTATAGCAAGGGTTCTTAAGCTTTAGACCACTTTGTCAGCTTGGCAGAAACTATGGATCCCTTTCCAGAATAATGCTTTTTAAATGCATAAAATAAAACAACTAGGATTACATAGGAAACCAATTATATTTAAATACATGGTTATCAAAATAAGAAGAAAACAAATGTATAGACCCTAGGTTAAGAACCTCTATTCAAGAAACCTTTCCTGATCCCCCCTCATTGTTAGTGTTCTCTCCCTCCTCAAATTACCTTGTTATTTATTTATCTGTATAAATGTTGTATTTTCCATCCTAATAGAACAAATGTTCTTCAAAGGGAGTATTTTTCCTTGCATCTTTGCATCCTTATCATTACCTTGTACATGTATAAGATGATGTGTATATATATGTATATACATATATGTATATACATATATATATATATATATATTAGGCATGGAATATAAACTTCTTCAACAAATTAATGAAAGGAATATTAAAGTCTTGCCCCATGTGAAGGGCCTTGGAGTTCCTAAGGAATCATTTTTTCCTTCCCTATGCTCTTCAAGCCTTGTTATCTAGTTTTTCCTGGAGCAGGTATCAACTCCTGGCTTTGAATTTCTTAGATTTAATCAGTTCAAACGTGATGGTTTTATAACACTTTGTATGTGTTTGATGATGATCTGTAAGACACCAAACTATCCTGAACTTTAAAGGAAGAATTAGTATCACCTGTGACCCCACAATTTGTGCAGGGCCATAGGATTATAAATTTAGAGCTGGGTTCTGAATACAAAAATTGAAGCATGCTATTTTTCACTTTCTTTTTTGTTTTGTTTGAGTCTTCTTCCACAAAATGATGAATATGGAAATGTTTTACATGAATCTTAGTTGCAATCAAGTCCATTTTCTTCATTTTATTAAATAGCAAAACTGAGTCACAGTGAGTTTAAGTGACTTGTCCACACCTGTAAGTACCTAAAGCAGCGTTATAACCCAGGTATTCTTGATTCCAGCACCAATTCTCTACCCTTTACACCATACTGAAACTTATGTTTGACCAATTGACAATCAATTTATAGACAAAGCGAAGTTTTGTTTATTCCATGTTTTAGGGTCTGGGTTCTGATATATATTAAATGTGGCCCACAAATAATCAGCAGACATTATTGGACACCTGTGATGTGCAGAACATTATGGGCAAAACAGGAAAATCTAATCTCCTAGGAACTGTGGGAAATAAAAAGAGCAATAGCCTAACTGTTGCATAGTTTAATTTTTATCTTATTTTTTAATGTTCTGAAATTAATCATCAACAAATAAAAATATTTCAATACATAAAAAAGAAAAAGATTTTATGGGAAAGGATGAACTTTCATGTAGAGTTTGGCAGGGGGGTTTAAGTATGTCCATATTATACTTAAACCAGGTAGCAGCAAAAACTGTCAGGTAACCAAGAGGCCTCTAACCTGTTGATAAGTTAGGAGGATGTTTACCTCAAACATGTGAAGACTTTCCCTGAAAGAATGGGTGGATGAGAGCAATGTGTTCCAATGGCTATGAAGGCAGCTGAAGCAGGCACTGTGGAGCTCTCAGAGCTGGATCAGACATCAAAGACACTAAAGTCATTCACTGCATCCAAGGCCATTGCCAGTGGTCCTGGCTTTTGTCTTGCCACTGGACTTCAGTAACCCAGGAAGAGAGAGTGAGGCTGATGACTTTGTGCAACTCTGTCTCACTTAAATCCAGTTCATACACAAGTTAAGACATCACCTGTAATGTCACTGAACCTCTTTGAAAATGAAAGACAAACAATAACTTGAACAAGATAGCAACAAAAACTGTTCTATTTTTGTCCCCTTCTGTACTTTTTCCATTTTATTCCGTGCGTTTTTAAAAGCATAATTAGTTAATATCTATCTCCAACCATTAAACCTACTCTCAATAGAAGCCCCAATACAGATAACATCCAAATATTATCTATTTATATGACAGAAAAGGAAAATGATAAATGTTGGAAAGGGTGTGGGAAAACTGGGACATTAATACACTGTTGGTGGAGTTGTGAACTGATCCAACCATTCTGGAGAGCAAAATGGAACAATGTCCAAAGGGCTATAAAACTGTGCATACCCTTTGACCCAGTGATACCATTCTTAGGTCTGTCTCCCAAAGAGATAATAAAAAGGGGGTGGGGGAAGAGCCTATTTGTACAAGGATATCTATAGTAGCTCTTCTTGTGGTGGCAAAGAATTGGAAATTGAGGGAATACCCAATCAAATGAGGAATGGCTGAACAAATTGTGGTATATGATTATTGCTGGAATAGTATTGTGCTGTAAAAATGATGAGCAGGATAATTTCAGAAAAACTTGGAAAGACTCATATGAACTGATCCAGAATGAAGTGAAGAGAGAGAAACACTAAGTGAGAACATTGTACAGATTAACAGTAATATTGTATGATGAACAACTGTGAACAATTTAACTATTCTCAGAAATACAGTGACCCAAGACAATCCCAAAGGACTCATGATGAAAAATGCTATCCATCTCCAAAGAAAGAACTAACAGATTCTGAATACAAACTGAAGCATGCATCTTTCACTTTCATTTTGTTTTGTTTGAGTTTTTTTCCACAAAGTGACTAATATGGAAATGTTTTACATGATTGTATATGTATAACCTATATCAGATTGTTTACCATTTCAGGGAAGGAGGAGGGGAGGGAGGACAAGATAGAATTTGAAACTCAAAACTTAAGGAAAGGGGGCGGCTAGGTGGCGCAGTGAGTAGAGCGTCAGCCCTGGAGTCGGAAGGTCCTGAGTTCGGATCCGGCCTCAGACACTTAATGCACACACACACACACACACACACACACACACACACACACACACACAACCTAGCCGTGTGACCTTGGGCAAGTTACTTAACCCCAATTGCCCTCC
Source organism: Gymnobelideus leadbeateri (assembly GCA_011680675.1). Classification (NCBI taxonomy): domain Eukaryota; kingdom Metazoa; phylum Chordata; class Mammalia; order Diprotodontia; family Petauridae; genus Gymnobelideus; species Gymnobelideus leadbeateri. The sequence continues at coordinate 273,840 of WOXC01012391.1, read as the reverse complement.
AAAAGGCAAAAAAAAACTTAAGGAAAAAAACAACAAATGTTTAAAAAACATTTTTACATGTAATTGGGGGAAAACAAAATGTTAAATGAATAATTTTTTAAAATATTGTCTATGTTTGAGAAGCCATATCTCATTCTATATCTCTACCCTGTTACCTCTCTGTTAAAAGGTATCACCAGTGCTTTGAAGACACTGTTGTTTGCTTCTTTCTTAAGAATTCTTGGGTTTTTCTAAGTTGTTTTTCTTTATGATATTGTTGTCATTGAGGAAATTGTTCTCCTGTTTATATTCATTTCATTTTGCCTTACCTCCTACAAATCTACCCATATTTCTTTAAATTCATCACGTTTATCATTTCTAATGACCCAGTAATATTCCATTATATTTCTATATTACAAATTGTTCTGTTGTTTCATAATTGTCAAGAACTCATTTTGTTTCTAGTTCCTTGCTACCATAAAAAAAAATGCTCTGATAAACATGCTTATACATGTGGATTTTTTCTCCATATCCTTGATCTCCTCAAGATATATGCCTACTAGTAGTGTCACTGAGTTAAAGAGTACGCACAGTTTAGTGACTTTTTGAATAGAGTTTCAAATTGTTTTTCAGAATAGATAAACTAATTCACAGTTCCACACAGTGAATTATTAAGCCTGTTTGGTCACAACCTCTCCAACAACTGTTATTTTTATCACGGATAGAAAGAGGCACCTCAGAATTTTTAAATTTACATTTCTCTAATTTTCTTGATTTGAAATAATTTTCATGTGATTGTCAATAGAGAGCATTCAGTTGAGAACTCTCTGTTCATATCCTCTGACTATTTAATGATTAGGGAATTACTCTTGCTCATATGTATTTGTATCAACCAACGTATGCTGGTTGTATTTTAGATAATATACCTTTATCAGAGAAATTTGTCCTCAAGGGCACCTAATGCTATCAGACTGCTTTCCAATTTTTCCAGTAGACTTTGCCAAATAGGGATTACTTTCCCCAGTAGGTGATATTCTTTGGTTTATCAGTCTTCTTTTACAGAATTATTGTTTCTAAGATTTGTCATCTGACATTATTTAGGAACTTATGTGGGCTTTGAAAAATATGATTCTTCTTGATGCATTATGGTTTGTAAATTATATATTTATTATTTCTGCCTTTTTACATTTCTTTGCAATATCTCTTTGCCTTAGTACATGGTCAATTTTTTTTGGAGGGGAGAAGCAAGGCAATTGGGATTAAGTGACTTGCCCAAGGTCACACAGCTAGTAAGTGTCAAGTGTCAGAGACTGGATTTGAACTCAGGTCCTCCTGATTCCAGGGCCTGTGCTCTGTTCACTGTGCCACCTACCTGCCCCCATGATCAGTTTTTATAAAAAGTTCCAAGTGATACCAAGAAATATGTATATTCTTTAGCAGTCCCATTTAAAGAATGTCATAGGGGCGGCTAGGTGGTGCAGTGAGTAGAGCGCTGGCCCTGGAATCAGAAGGACCTGAGTTCGGATCCGGCCTCAGACACTTAACACACACACACACACACACAAACCTAGTCGTGTGACCTTGGGCAAGTTACTTAATCCCAATTGCCCTCCAAAAAGCAAAAAAAAAAAAAAAAAAGAATGTCATAAATCTCTTAGCTCAAGTTTCTCCAGAAATTTGTTTAGTTTCATATGTTCTATTTTGTTTGTTTTTCTGTTAAACTTATCCAGAAGTGAGACTGACATGGAAATTGCCTTTCTAATGTGTTACTATCTACATATTTTTATTGCTCAGTTAATGGTTCCTTTGTGAATTTATATCTTAAGGCATATGGAACATGTAAGTTTAATACTGATGTTGGTTTATTGTCTCTGATTCTTTTCACATAATGTAGTTTCCTTGTTTATCCTTTTTTATTTTTTGAATGTTTTTGTTTTACTGAATACTATGATTTGTAACTCTTGCCTTTTTGTATTCCCTTGAGGTTGTAGTGAGTAAAAATTCTGAGATAAAGTTCCAAGTAATATAAATTAATATATTAAATAAGCCAACCAATAATCAATAAATTAATGGCCAGTGATTCTCTCAGTAATCAAAGACAAAGATGTAGAGTCCTGCATCACCTTAAATGGCCTCTATGTTTTCCTAACACATTATTGAGCCTGACCAAGAAAAGGCCACCCTAATTGGTGGACACTTATTGAGGAGTGAGGTTAAAAGTCTTCAGTTCCTCTTGCTGAGAATATGGCGGAATCATGAGACTCAGCAGCTTCCAACAGTCTGGGCATCCTGACCAGGTTCTTTCTGGTTTGGTTTCTCCTACATGAGCTGGGTCACCCTAGACTCTAATGAAGCAGGAAAAGGACAGGAGCTCTTTCCACCAGAGCTCTTTCCACCAGGGAGGAACCTCACCCAAACTGGATCCTGTTTGTACATTAAAAAGAAATCAGTTTTCCCAGTTAGGTGAGGTCCTATCCAGATGCTTTGAGCAGAGCTGGAATGCTTCTGACATTCTTTAGTTGGGGAGGGGCTCCTCTCTAAGCCTGTCTCTTTATAAAGAAGGGAATATTATAAGCTATTATTAATAATCAAATTATGTAGCATAAAAATTAATTTCTCTCTTTCCCCCCCCTTTGACTCACTGAGAGACACAGACTCCTCAGTGAGTCACTTACTGGTATGACACACTTCATCAGGTGTTTTTGACCATGAGGCTTAGGTGTTTTTACATGATGGAAAATAAGGTAGGGGGAAGAGGGAGAGAAATTAACTGATGCATTGACAGGAGCTGTTAGGAGCAATCCCCTTCAGCAAGCAGGTCTTACAAAAAAACAATAGTACATAGGGAAGAAGTGAAAGGGAAGGGTAATCCACTCCAACCGTTCATTTCATCACTTCATCATATCTTATGACTTAGATGTATCGTTCAGCTATGTAGTTTCTTAGAATGTCTCCTACTGCAGTCATCTGGTCCTCTGTAAATCTTTCCTCTTGGGAATTCTGGAATAGTCTTGTTGTTAGAACAGCTTCTTCTAGCCAACCTGCTTCTCTGGCTCAGACTACTTTTAATTTTCTGTTAAAATATCTTGCAAAATAGTTCTCAATACAATTAAATACAGTCACTTAAATTTTGCTCTGCCAGTAATTAGGTCACATGATGAGAGTTAACTTAAACTTTATGACTTTAATAAGAATATCAAATTAGGAACCTCTAGACTAAAGAATTTACATTTTTCCATACTCTTTGATGCTCTTATCCTTATCTAAACCAGGTACTTTATTTAGATACCAACAACAACAAGCTGGAGGGAGAATCTAAAAGAATCTGTCAGGATTGACTTACACAATGAGTTCTTCTGGTTAAGAATTTGATATTTACCAGTGTAGTTATGTAAGCTAAGATTCAAAGTGCTTTTAAATTGGCATTGACTCCACCATCATTTCATTCTTCACTTCAGATTCAAGTCTCAAAAAGGGAAGGAATTTGAGTTTATTACCTATAAGTGCCTTATGATATAAGTTAGCAAATTATGTTGATATATTTAGGAAATTCAAAAAATAACTGATAAATCAGAAAATTCTGCACCCAATTTTTATATTCGACATTTAATTATCTAGTGTTGTTATTATTTTCCAGAAACAAAACTTTCACTCTAGCTATTTACTTCATTATTTACTTTCAGCTGCTCATTTCCCCTCCCCCCCCCCCCAGAAGTGTAGAGTTTGTGCCACCTGACCTCGGAGTCTAATGATAACCTTATCCCTTGGCCAATCATCATAAGAGAAGAGCACTAAAGAAGAGAGGAATTAATAATGCTAATATTAAAATGACACCAAAAGATTGTAGCCTATCTTCAAGTGAAGAAGCAAAGTTAAGTTCTTTTGAGTCACTATTAACTATAAATGATATTGAATAACCAGAGTTAAAAGACAGGAACATTATGTATCAGAAAATGTTGCCAGCTTTACTTGAGAACAATGAATCCAAGAGTCCTTTTCTTCAATTTTGATGGCAGTTGGAGTGGTCAGCAACACCTGGAATAGTCCTTCCTAAGCATCCCTCTAGTTCATGAAAGATTTTAATAGACAGCGTATCTCAGATGTAAATCATGGCATAAGAAGTCCAAAGGACCAGCCTGCATTACAGCTCACATGTTGTGGAGTTGACACAGCCTGGCCTTCACATTCCTGTATATAAGAAGCAACAGGGGCGGCTAGGTGGCACAGTGAGTAAGAGCGCCGGCCTCGGAGTTGGGATGACCCGAGATCAAATCCGGCCTCAGAAAATGAGCACCCACACATAAATAATGACTAGCCGTGTAACCTTGAGCAAGTTACTTAACCCCAATTGCTTTAAAAAAAAAAAAAAGAAGCAACAGAGGTAGCCCCTCCTGATAATGATATATGTACTGGACTTTGTTTGGATGGGGTGATATCCAAAAAAAATTTCAAAAGGCAACACACATGTGTATGTGTATACACATATATGCATACAGATGTGTATACATGTATGTATGTATGTATGTAAATATATATAATAGATAGGGAGAAAAAGAATTCCTCTCCTTGGTCTGCTGAGTAGATAGAACAGTGCTAAGGGGAGAACATCAGGTCATTTCAGATGAGTCTCAGTTCCCAATTTACCAATCACGATGTTAAGTTCCCTATTCATACATTCAACTTGGCCTCAGCATTGTGGATGGTAAGACTTGTGAAATTTTGGTGTTCCCCCCAGACAGGAATAAATTTGGGATAAGACAGAATCAGTGAAATGGGTGTCCTTGTCAGAGTTGGTGTGTGCTGGTGGGCCAAAGTGAGGAGTAATCTCCTTGGGGAATATCTTAGCAACAACTGTAACAGTGGCGAGTGACCCAAGAAAAGCCTCTACCCATTGGGTGAGGTGGTCAGTAATGACAAGACAAGCTTCATGATGTCCAGCCTTACCCATAGAGATGAAATAAACTCATAAATGTTCCAAAAGTATGTCTCCAGAGGGTACCTACCATAGGCCTTGGCATGAAAAGAAAGTTGATTATGTGCTTGGCAGGTAAAGCATAAGACACACACACAAGGGCAGGTGTGCTGGGGCAACCAAACCCTCTCTATCAAATCCGCAGTCCATTGCATGCCAAAGGGGACACTCTTGGATAGAGAGGACAGAGAGGCTTGCCTGGTGAGGACGCATAGTTTGCCCTCTGAAGACACCCAGACCACATTAACTTGTTTTGCCTTAAATTTTTGCTTCTACTTCTCCACTTCAGAGTCATCACAGGAAAGAGAGATGTCAGTATCACCAGAAGATGAGAGATTAAAAATATTTGCAGGGGCTTCCAGAGCAGCAAGCTCAGCAGCGGCAGCACCCTCATTTCCCCTTGAGACAGAATCAGTCCTTCCCATACCAGAAGGACTGTTGCTAATAACCAGGGCAGTGGGAAATTTCAGGACAGACAAGAAATCCTTAATGAAATCTGCATTTGCAATGACTACCAGCAGAAGCAAAAAAATCCTCTTTGCGACCAAAGCATCCCCATGGCATGGCAGATACTGAATGCATATCTTGAATCTATAAATGGTGGCGCTTCTCTCCCTTTGGCCAGATGACATGCCTGAGTGACAGCTACCAGCTCCTCAGCCTGGGTGCTAAGACTGGAGGGCAGAGAAGCTGCCCAGACTTCATCATAGTCAGAGACAACAGCAGCACGTAGGTGGTAGATTCTTTCTCTCATAAAAGAGGACCCATCAGTATAGAAAACAAAGTCAGAATTCCCTAAAAGTCTGTCAGAGAGGTCATCATGGGCTTTTAAGTCATATCTACTACAGAGGCACAATCATGTAAATGGTTCTCCTTAGAATGACAAATTGGGGAGCAATGTTGTAGGATTAAGAAATGTAGAGCATTTAAAGGTGAAAAGTCACTTCACATTTAACAAGAGTTTCATCTAAAAAGAGCTGTGTTCAGTGACAGAGCAAGAGGACCTCAACTTCATGAGGGTGTTGTACTATTAAAGGGGAACCCAGAGCCAGATTACAAGCCTTCTCCATGAAGAGGGCAGTGGCAGCCACAACCCAAAGACAGGGTGGTGCTACAGCAGCCACGGCATCCAGCTGAGAACAATAGTAAGCTGCTGGGCACAGGGTGCATCCTAATGCTTGAGTTAGATACCAGAAGCCACCTCGCACTGTTCATATCCAAAAAGAGAAAAGGACTATGTAATCTGGGAGTCCCAAGGCAGGTGCAAATAACAGGGCCTGTTTCAGCTATTAGAGCCGAAAGATGTTGAGAATCCAAGTGCAAAAGTTCAAGAACAGAGTTTTTAGTCAGAGATGCAAGAGGGTTGGCAATCCAGCAGTACACAGCTGCTCCTAGGACAGCCCTCACTGCTACTTGGAGAAGGAAGCAGAAAGTTGTTGAGCAGTTTGAATGCACTCGGGAGAACCAGAGGGAGTTCCAGAAGCTAGAAAAAAATTCCAAGTAATCCACCTTTGGGAGACATCACTGTACCTTTGATTTAGAAACTTAAGCTCCAGTAGTCGATATGATGGCCATCTTCCTGGCAGATCTCTGCATCTGATGCTGCTAGGGGCAGGTTGTCTACGCAGTGAACTGGGCTATCACCTTGAAAAGTGATGGGGGCTGAGTCTTGCTGTAAAATGTGAGAAAATAAGATGAGGTTCTTTTCATATCCCTGAGGCAACCAAGTCCATGTCCACTGTGAGAGTTTCCAGGTAAAAGCAAACAAATTTTGGGAATCTGGATGTATGAGTATTAAAAAAAAAATGCAGAACAGAAATCTACCATCAAGAAGCAAGTTGCTTCACAAGGGATTGAGATGATAGTGGCAGGATTTGACATCACTTGTTGCCTAAGTGTGATATATGAATTAATCATACGCAGATCTTGAACAAAACATAGACAGGCTTGCCATTTGGCCCTGGCTTAAGTTTTTTTTAACAAGTGTATTGCATGGGAATTTGCAAGAAGTAACAATCCCTTGATCGATTAATGTGTCAGTTATAGGTGCAATTCCTTCAGTAGATTCCTTGGACAAGAAATACTGGGAAATAGATGGTGGGGGGCCTTCTTTACTTTTAATGCTAACAATGACAGCAGATTTAAGGAGGCCTATGTCAGAGGATGAAGAGGGCTCAGAGGGAGTCAGGGATATTAGAGGCAATTTCAGAAGTATTTCCTACTCTCTCCTGAGTGCTTGGAATGAAGACTAGGAGCAAAGGGAAGGAGTCATTGGACAGCTGTAGGGACATACTGCCATCAGGAGAGTAGGAAATGGTAGCCCCAAGTTTACATAGGAGATTATATCCCAATGAATGTACAGGGGTTCAGGAATGAGGAGAAATGAATGTTCTACTGTTGGAGGGTCGGTTGAGACCATACAAGAAGATAGTTTAAAAACATGCTGAGGATTCCCTGAAATTCCAACCACATTTAAAGACCCAATAGAAGTACATTTAAGACTGATTTTGAAGCTCCCATGTCTAATAAATACTTTCTGCTTTGGGGTATATAACTGGGATAACTGGAGGTAGGACGTCGGAGTATGGGGAAGCAAAGTCATTGTCTTCAGGTTCCACAGGCCTTTCCCCCTCCTCTGCATCCTCATGCCTCATTGTTCCTCTGGGAGGCTCTAAAGTCATTATAGTTTCTCAGGGAGTCTCTAAAGCCATTACATCTCTTGTTCTAAAATGTGGTCCTTTCTGTCTAAACTCTAGAAAAATATAGCCCTGTTTTTTGCAATAGAATACTTTGGCAGGGACCCTGCCACCTGTGCACAAATCATAGATACCTCCTGCAAAGGACCTAAAATGGTTTGGACCAAGGCTACTTCTACAGGGCTCATAGTAGTCAATCCCTGCTCTTTTCTCTGTTTCTCTTTCTCTTGTTTATTCTTCTCCTGTGTCTCTATATTCTCCCTCTCCTTTTCATTCCCTTCATATAAAGCAATATCTTTCAACTGTTCTATATTCATGGTATATGGACCTGGCCACCATTTGTGAAGAACACTTCCTTATTTCTGGTGATGATTGATTCAAAAAGTAAATGCAGATATGTGCATCTCTCAGGTTAAGTGGATCTAATCCAGCATACTGCTTAGCACTTTTACACAATCTATCATAAAACCAGTTAGGATTTTCTTTCTTTTTTTGCAAAGTTCCTTGAAATCTCTCCCAGTTCTCTGATCTAATTGAACATGCTTCCATACCTTTAAGTAAGGTTTCTCTAGCTTTTTGTAATTTGATGTAATCCTTGGGATCATTGGAGTTTCAATTAGTATCTTCTAGAGGTCAAAGTTGGGCTGACCCACCTACAGGAACTAGCCTGTTCACTGTATCTTATAAATGGCTTGTCTTTCCCTAAGGGAGAGCAAAGCTTCCATTAAATTCCTCACATCCCCCCAAATTGTATTGAAAAACCTAAAGATTGTCTGAAATTGAGAGACTACCACTGCTAGATTCTTATCAAATTTAAGGGTGTTCCTTCTCCAGGTACACAGATCAGTGGAGCTGAAAGGAACATGCTGCCTGAGTAAAACTACAGTCCCTCTGCAGTCATGAGTGGCAGCATTTTGTAGAGGAAAAATGCCTTCAGGTTTTACTTTTGCTTCAAGAGAAATCAAAGTCTGCATTGAGGGAGATGACTAGGAAGGTGGAGCAGAGACTGGGAGAGGAGAGAGAGGAGGTGAAGGAGAAAGTAAAGGAGCTGCAGCTGGCAAAGGCAGCTCCAGAGTCTCAGAACTATCTGCTAGGGAATCTTTGAGCTGTGGAATAAGAGGGAAGGTATCATGAGGGGACTTCACTGAAGAAGCTGGCAGGGTGGGGATAATTAGCTAAGAGAGAAGGAGCTGAGGGAAGGAAGGGAGCTAGAGCAGAAGGGGTCAAGGCAGGCTGGAAGGCTGGAGGTGAGATCCAAGAGATAGGTAGAAGGGGGAGGAGAAAAAGAGGGAGGGGTAAAGCACAGAAGATCAGTGGAGAAACTGAGCAAGTGTCAGACCACTGAATCTTAGTGGCCAGATCTGTCAGTCTATTCCAAAGGTACCAATAGTCTAGTCGCTTAGGATTTTTGTCCCCTACAATTAGTCTTAAATATTTCAATGTCTGATCATTAAAAGAGCCATACCTGGCCACAGTTATTCCCCAGCTAAATCCATTGTTGTCTTAGACAAAATGTCATAGAACTTAGTTGCTTACTTTTTTTTTGTCATCCCTGGCTCAATGGAGAGTTCTCCCTTGTCCCATGCTCTTAGGCATCTTTCTAAGAGAGTTCCTTTAGACAGGCTCTTTTTGATATTGTTGGCGTCTATCATTAATTAAAAAAATTCTTAGCCAGTTTTTAAGATACAGTCCCCCTTTTTTAAGGTTTCAGGAATCCCTCCTAGAAAGCCTAGCCCGAGGCCTTGTGTTCAGGTTGTCTGGAGACAGTTTCTTCTTCCTTAAACAAGTTAGAGCTAAGGCCAATGCCAAACTATACACACACCCTTCACCACTGATTAATCACGAGGGGAGAAAGAAAAAAAGTCTAGGTTTTTACTCATAGCAGTGCACACATAAAAAAAAGTCCCTTGAAATTTCACTGATATTATTTTCAAATCTGGCTATGTGTTTTTAACTGTATTAAAATGAACTTCAAAAAACACTAATCTGAGATTCACTAGAATAATTTCAATATTTATAAAAATGTATAATCCACAATTTAGAGTAGTTCCACTAGTTTCCAGTTAGTATAGAACACATTCCCTTTTGTCTGTTGCAGCCTGGTTGTGGCTAAAATTCAGAAAGAGATATATGTCTATACATATGCAGGTGTGTGTGTGTGTGTGTGCATTTCTTAAGTTTTTCTCTTTTACTCTTGCCCTTCAGAGTATGTAGGGCCGATCTCCAAGTATAAAAAACAGACAAGAACACACTCATAGGATACAGTCTGAGTGACTAAAAATAAAAATTACTTTCCTTTTTTTAGAGGAGGGAAGGCAAGGAAACTGGGGTTAAGTGACTTGCTGTAGTGCCAATGCAATATTTACAGCACCCACAATCACAACAAAAACCATGACTATAAGTATCACATGATGTTTGATTGCAAAACATACCAAACTCTCCAGACAGAGGATAGAACTGAGGCATTTATTTAGACACCAGAAAACCGAATCCCCAAACCAGTAAGCCAATTCCATCATAGTACCAAAGATATTCAAAAGCCATAATAATGCTGAGAGCCACAGCATCCTTTAGCCTTCCCACAAATCAATACAAGTCAATTTATTCACAAACTTCTCTGTCTCCTTACCTGAGTGTCCTCTCTCTCCCCCACAATCTGGCTAGCTCTGACCAGCTTCACATGGGCTCTGCTTCCCTTCAGCAAAACTTCTCCCACCACAGGCTCTGTGTGACTACATTCAGCCTATTAGGGGGCAGAGTTTACTTTCAAAGCAGGGGAGATCTTCAAACTCCCCCCAGGTCTATTAAGGGGCAGGGAAGATCTTCAAATTCCCATTCCCATTCCATTCAGCCCCAAGACCTTTCATGTCCCTTACATAGCAAAAATACCTTATCAATTATTGAGAGTTTAGGGATAACTGGTGGAAAAACTAGTGTCAACAGAACTTTGCAACAGTATAACAGGGATAATAGAAAAACTTTGCACATGAAACAGTAGTTTAGGGTGGGGGCTTGGGCACAAGCTCTCTGTCCTTCTCCCCTCAAATGAATGGGGCTTGAAATCTTGGGGTAAGGGGCAAAGGTCTCTTCTCCAGGGCTACTTCAAGCTGAAATTGGACATAGAGTTGTCCCTGCCCCAAGAAGTCCCATTCAAGAGTTCAGTTCTTTAGCTGTCATCCAGAGCTTGGTAAATGCCAGGTCTAGGGGGTCCCATTCAAAAGGTCAGTTCTTTAGCTGTCATCTGGAACTTGGTTGATGCCAGGTCCAGAGGTGGCACATCACAGTCATAGACAGGGGGCAACATCTGGCTTAAGCAATCCGACATCTGCAGGTAGAGGGTACCAATCCTGCAGAAAACAAATCTCACCAACAAGTTTAACAGACAAAAAGTCAAAAAGAGACAAATATAGGGTCAGCCGTGCTTCTGGAGTCCATGGACTCACTATCATAATCTCACTCGCAGGAGAATATATGACACTGTCCTCCTTGCTCTATTCCAGTGGCTTGATACACTGTCACAGGTTCATCACATTGACTACTTCCACCTATTCCAGCACTTTCTTTAATCTGAGACCCCTGAAGGTGTGACAAACTTGATTACAGTGGTTCAGGAGCATCTGTAGGGGCAATTTTCACTTCTCTAGTTCGCCTAACATCAAGCCCATTTTCTTGATACATTTTGTATAGTTCATTAGTTGGAATACCATCAATTCTTCTAAAATCTTCCCCTGGTCTCAACAGAGCAGTAAATAATTCTCTCCCAAAAAAAAATACCAACTCCTGCAAGTGACAGAGAAGATACCGTCCCATTAGGCAGAGCCCTAATCCCAGCATCCTCAACTATGCAGCTCACCTTTGCCCTCTACTTTGTCACCTTCCTTCTCCATTTGCATCAAAATATCCTCCCTTCCAGCTCTCACACTTCCTCAGGTGCCAGTGGCTCTCAGGAGCTCTGACTCCACCACCCTCCTCACCTGAGGTAGGATAAGTGGTCTCCATAAGCACCAAATCCCCACAGACTATACCTAGTATAAGATTCTCATCTTCTGTCACAGATCATCTCTTTTCATACGTGAGAGCACCAGTAGCACCTCTTCCCACCACCCAAACAAGGCCACGTCTTTCCTCCTGCCTTGTCAATACCTTCCCCAGCTTCCTCATCCTCTCTCTTGCAGGCTGTTCTTCCTGGGAGATCACAGGACTCACTTGACCCTCAGTGCTAACTCTTATATCTTACATACCTCTCTTTTCTCTTCCTGTACTCCTCCTTTCCATAAACCTTCCTATTTCATAATTTAGTCCTACACACACACACACACACACACACACACACACACACACACACACACACACACACACACTCACTTATAGGCAGGTGACTCAGTCTACAATTCCCCTGGCCCACCTTTGCACCATCACCTCCCTGACTTCCACCTTCACCTCAGTCTCCAGAAAAAAAATTGTATAAGGGTATCTGCTGTCATTCTGTCATTGTTTGCTCCTGAATTAATTTACTCCTCCTGGATTTCTATTGTCTAGGGTGTTAGAAAAGCAAATAATCTCCTCAAATCTGGTGGGTTTTCTTTTCCCTAAGAATGTTTAAAATGCCTTTTTGTCATTAATATTCATCTTTTTTTTTTCATTTGTAGTTAAGCTCAGAATTTCAGGATAGGGCACCTTGAGCTGCATCTTGAGTTCTGTTATTCTTAAGGACACATTATTCCATTGACTCCTTCATTTCCTGGTGGGTGCAAAACAAGTCTTCTGTTATTTGAATTTCCACTCCTTTGATTCTGATGGTCTTTTTCCTGATCCAGGAGTGGTAAAAGGATTTATTCTGTGCAGTTTGGATTCAGTCAGAGGGTCACACTTGAAGACCTAGAGGTCTACATGTGGTTTCTAGGCTGCAAGTTCCCCAGCCCTTCCTGGTCACTTATAGATTTTGTTGTGTCTCAATGTATTTAACATTTAACCAGTATGTATCTTGTATTTTATACACTTTTTTCTGGGGGTGATCTATAGATTCTTTTGATTAGTACTTTGTTTTCTGTGTTCAGAAGTTCTGGGAAGTTTTCATGTATTATTTCTTGCATTATGATTTTGGTATTTTGACATATCATGTTTTTCTAGGATCCCTATAATCCTTAAACTGTCTCTATGCATCCTGTCTTGGATATCAATATATTTTGCTTGTATAAAGAGCATGCATTCCTTTCATTTAATTTCTTCTCTTCTCCTAGATTGTCTTTTACTTCTGTAGATTTTCATTCCCAATCAGTTGTCCTCTCATTTCTTTGGTAAGACCTGCCACCATGGACTCAAGTTGGGTTTTTTTTCCTGCCAATCATTTCAATTATGTGCAAGCTATAAGTCCCTGAACTAATTTATTAGATCTGAAGACCACACTTCCTTCTGCTATTGATATTTTCCCTCTTGACTTATCTGCTTCCACTCAAGGTCTGAGTTTTTATTTTCTTCCTGAAATCTTTGATGATTTTATTACTCTTTTTTCTTCCCCTTCCCCCATATTACTCACTTTCTGACTCCCTCCCTTCTGGTTGTTTCCCTGAGGGCATGGGGGTGGGGGTTGATCTCAAAACATCTAGCCTTCTCCCTCACTGGGAAATTCATGGTTCACCAACAAAAGTCTCTTCTCCAAGTGACTATTGGGGAGAACAAAACTAGTCCCAGCTAGATGCTGGTCTCTTTCCCTAAGGCTTAGTGAAATCCTGTCCCATTCCTTCTATTCCTCAGTTCCTTGCCTTAGTGGTAGAGAGCACTGACACATAGCTATTATTTCAGCCTGGGTAAATTTCTTTAATTTGGAATTTGGATCTCCATGGCACAAGGGAAAGGCAGGGTCAAAGTGTAGAGTTGAATTCTGTTACAAGCCCAGACACATTCTACCCTATTCTCTCTTTTCCTGTGATTTCCTACAGAGCTCTGTGGAAACATAGAATGTTACCATAGGCCTAGCTATCACAGCCTCAGAAAATTTCTGAAAATTTCTGCAGTTTGGAGTTTGGCTTTCTTCAGTACTGGAAAGAGGAAAGAGTCTTGGCGGGGGCCAGGGCAGTATTGCATTCTTCTGCAGGTCTGTGGGTAGGTTCGTAGTCATGGTGAACAGTGGGCGAGGCAGTGAGCTCAAGTTAGTCATTAGTTCATGGAGTTTGCTTTTTTGTTTTTATAACCATCTTTGGGTTCTTGTTGTCAAAGACCATGGAGACAGCTGGAATTGCTTTAACTCCAGCACATAATTTTTATTTTGGGGATACTTGAGAAGTCACGAGGATAAAAGAAAATGACCAGTCCTTATGTCTTTGGACACATGACACAGGAATCTCTTGGATTTCTAAAAAAAACTAATTTACTATGTTTGATTATTTCTGGGTTTTATTTATGTAATCTGTTCCATTAATCAACTTTTCTCTTTTTAACCTGTATACATGTAGGTTATATATAGCCAGCTTTGAAGATAACTGCTTTGTGGGGCAGCTTGAGATATTGTATTGCTAGACCCACTTAACTTTTATACTTTTTTCATTTTTAAAAATTATTTCTTTACCTTTTTTTCTCCTTCCAGATGAATTTTATTATTTTACCTAGTTCTACAACAAATTAACACCTTGATATTTTGATTAGTCCATTGGCACAAAAATATATAAACTAATTTGGGTAATATAATGATTTTAGTTATATTTATAAGACCCAACCTTGAAGAATTCATATTTCACCAATTATTTTTTTAGTTTTGTAAAGATTATTTTATAATATTTATATAAGCCTCAGTAGTATCTTCATAGGTAAAACTCCAGATATTTTATATATACTGTAGTTATTTTTAGTATGTATTTTTCTGTCTCCTCTTGCTGGGTTTTCTTAGTAATCTACAGAAATTTCATTAGAGGTTTATGTTCCCATTGTAGAGGCAGGATATAAAATGATGTGTAAAAATACAAGGCAGGAATATAAGTGCCAAGTGAGTGGCATTAAGGACTGTGTAAAGAGGATTCTGGGTATGAATCAGATGAAGGTCTAACAGGTTTGGGGAACCTGTAGCCTCGAGGTCACATTTTGTGGTCTTCTAGGTCCTTAGGTGTAGCTTTTTGACTGGGTCCAAGTTTTTGGGTTTTTTTTTTCTTTGGCTTTTTGGAGGGCAATTGGGGTTAAGTAACTTGCCCAAGGTCACACGGCTAGGTTCTTGTTTGTGTGTGTTAAGTGTCTGAGGCCGGATCCAAACTCAGGTCCTTCTGACTCCAGGGCCAGCACTCTACTCACTGTGCCACCTAGCCGCCCCTGAGTCCAAGTTTTACAGAACAAATCCTTTTATTAAGGAGATTTGTTCTATGAAATTTGGATTCAAAGGGCCATACTTGAGGATATAGAGGGCTCCATTTGGCCTCAAGGCTGGGGGTTCTCCACCCCTGGACCTTTATCAGAAATCTTCCATATTTTTAACATGACAGCAAAGGGATATTATGGTATTCAATAACTATAATTATTTAGGTTTTTTTTTTCTTTTTCAGTGGAGAGTATAGTCAGTGAAGATAAGCCGCAATATGTATGAGAAAGTCAACTGCAATTCTGTACCCCATCCCCCCAACGGAGATGGCCCATACTGAAAGAAGGCAGACATTTAATTGAGAGTAGAGAGATTATGTTCTCTCATATCCTCAAAGAGAAATTAAGATCTTCTAATTTAAAAGGAGAAGCTATTAAATTCCATAAAGAAGTAACTGCAAATACATAGACAAAGCCTAAAATCCTAAAACCCTAATAATGGCATAAGGAAGAAATTAATAATGAAACCAAAATATTGAAGTGAAGATTGATGGGTACTGAGAACATTAGGCTGATGTGAATAGTAGTAATAATGCTTCCTAACTGCACATACTAAAGAAAGAACTCAATAATTTCTGTGGGGTTTTTTGGGGTTTTTTTGTTTGTTTGTTTGTTTGTTTTTTGCTTTTTGGAGGGCAGTTGGGGTTAAGTAACTTGCCCAAGGTCACACGGCTAGATTTTTGTTTTGTGTGTGCATTAAGTGTCTGAGGCAGGATCCAAACTCAGGTCCTTCTGACTCCAGGGCCAACGCTCTACTCACTGTGCCACCTAGCCACCCCAACTCAATAATTTCTAATGTCTCCATTGGTTCTGACTAGGCCTGTAAGTATAATGAAGAAAGCACTGAATTTAGAGTCAGAAAACTTGGGTTTAAATAGTGTCTCTCCCACCTATTGCTAGCTACTTGAGCAAGTTTCTTAATTTCTCTGGGTTTTGCATCCTCTTGCAAAATGAAGTGGTTAAACTAGATATTATTATCCTCTATGATCCAGAGTCTCCATGATAGGTATACACATTTAGGGTATTAAATTGTTTTAATTATAATTCTGGCATACTCTAATTAGATGGGACTCCTAGGACATTCTTGAGTGAAAAGGAATTTATTTTCCCTGTTAAAGGAATGATCATGATAACTGATTCTAACTCTCTTTTTAATTGCTATGTCACTAGTTCAGAAAGAATGATGTCTCAGTAAGATAGTGCCAAGACTGAGGAATTGGGCTATTCCTTCATTCTTCATGTTCTTCTACTAGCTCTTTTTAGTTGCTTTTCAAAGTTCTTCTGAAAGAACATAAATGCCTTGATTTTGGCAAGCCTACCTGAGAAGAAGAAAAAAGTCTGCCTAAAAACAATGTTTACTACTACTACCCTGTAGCAATAATCATTTTTCTTATGAGCACTGTTGACAAGGAACAAGTAGTTTCTTCTTAGCTATACAAGTAATCTTGAAAGTTCAGGTCCTAAAATCCAGCTAGGTCATGAGATGACACTAAGGGATGTGTGATCAACCAATTGGAAAGTGAGGAGATGAGTTGTAAGCCATACTTTCTTATGGGGCTTGTGTCCAATACAACCATACCACCCATTCATGGATTATCACCCAACATTCCTCCACTCTACCTACAATACTGCTCCACTCAGTTGTACAGGCTCACCAACCTCTTCCCTTCTGTGCAAGGCATGGGCCCTTCAAGATGGTTAGAACCTAACTCTAACTTGGAAATCTGTGTTAGTACTTGGGTGCTATTGGGGAAATCCTCCCCACCCACAGTATACTTCCCATTCATCCTTCCAGATCTCTTTGTGTCTGTAATAAGCATCCCTGGGCTATCTCTGATCTATGGGCTTTTTAGAAGTTCCATCCCCCTCTTCTTTTCATTTTTAGTGTGGGACAGAGTGAGGTATACAAGTTGAGGAGAGTGGGTATATATCGCCAATATTCCCCCTAAACATAGTCACTTAGGTTGGGAATTTTGGTGTTATCTTCAACTCCTCATTCTTACCACACATATCCAATCAGTTTCTAAATCTTGTCTTCTCTAGCTCCACAACTCTCACGTTTGGCCTTTTCACAGTTACCACCCCAGACCCTCATCGCCTCTCACCTGGAATATAGAAATAGTTTCTGAATAGGTCTACTTGCCTCATTTCTCTCTCCTGTTCAATTCATCCTCCACACAGCTGCTAGAATGATTTTTCTGAACAGCAGAATTTTTTAAACCTCAATAAGCTCAAGCAGCTCTTGACTAACTCAAAGAGCAAATATTGTTTCATGTTGGTTTCATACTTTTAAATGTTAATTTTAGTTATGTTTTATAATATACATAATTTGTAAAGTGATACATATATAGAATTTATAAACACATTTACCTTGGGGATACATATTCAAAGATATTTTACTGATAGGGATGCAAAATAAAAATTTTGGACACCAGTGATCTATACTATGATGTAGTTAGATGATGGTGTCTCAGGGCCCTTCAAAATGTTGCATTTATGATTCTATGATCCTCAATAGTATAAATTTTCGAAGAAGATATTGTTACTCTGATTTTTTAAAATAATATTTTATTTTTCCCCAATTAAATGAAAAAACAACTTTTAACATTTATTTTTTTTTCCTGCCTCACTCCACTATCTTGGCTCCAGAAGTTTCTGCTTACTTCTTTCTTTCTTTCTTCCTTTCTTTCTTTCTTTCTTTCTTTCTTTCTTTCTTTCTTGCTTGCTTGCTTGCTTGCTTGCTTGCTTTTTGGAGGGGGTAGGGCAGGGCAATTGGGGTTAAGTGACTTGCCCAAGGTCACAGAGCTAGTAAGTGTTAAGTGTCAGAGGCCGGATTTGAACTCAAGTCCTCCTGAATCCAGGGCCGGTACTCTATTCACTGCATCACCTAGCCTCACCTCTGCTTGCTTCTTAAAACAATGAAGACAAAGGTCTTTGTGGTCTGGTTCCACTTTAAAATTCCTCAAATATAAAACATCAGGGAATATATTTATTGTTGTTCTTTCCTTTTCCCTCATCCATGTTTTTCTGGATTAAATGTAAAATAAAGACATTTTGTAAATGTGAATACATTAGGGCACACTGACTAATCCAATTCAGCAAACCTTTATTAAACTATTAGGTTTAAGGAACCGTGTATTATGTTCTCTTATATGTTATACTGTTCAAAGGCAGTGGTTTCCATAAGCACTTTTGAAAGGAGTCACAGACTAATCCTTAGAGTTAAGTGAAGAAACTGAATTGTAATTGTACCATGGAACTGACCTCAGAAGAAAAAGTATACTGTTTTCTTCAGCTTTAAAAATGAAGGTAACAGTATTCATTATTATTTTTTTTTAAAACATTTACTCACAGGGTATAAGATGATATTTACAAGTGCTTTGCCTTTTTAAAAAGTTTTATTGTTTTAATTAACAGAAATTTATTTACTTTCCCTTTTACTCTCTACCTCATTGGGGAAAAAAAGAAAAAAAATAAATTCTTTGCAACAAATATACATGGTCAAGCAAAACAAATTTTGGAGATTATGTATATATGTATGTGTACACAAGTATACATAAATATGTATGTGTGTATGTGACTGTACACACACATATGTACACACATGTATTCTGTATATGTACATGTATTTATACATGTTTCATTATGTACCCTGAATCTATTGCCTCCCCTCGCGGAGTTACATGGAATTTTTCACCATTGGCACTCTGGAATCATGGATGTCTCGTTACATTGATCATTCAGCTCTCAAAGTTGCTTGTCTTTATATTGTTATTATTATTGCAAAAATTGTTCTCCTGGCTCTGCTCATTTGATTCTTCATCAAAATAATCTCCAAAATTATTTGTTTTTATAATGTTGATGTTATCATAAACTGTTCATTTGGTTCTGCTTGCATCGCTGCGTCATTTAAGTCCTTCCATGTCTCTGAAATCATCCGTTTCCTTATTTCTTATAACACATAGAATTCTGTCACATTCATGTACCACAATTTGTTCAGCCATTCTCCAATTGATAGACATACTTAGTTCCCAGTTTTTTGTTACTACACATAATATACTATAAATATTTTTGTATACATAAGGATTTTTCCTTTTTCTTTGATCTCTTGTGGGTATAGGACTAGCATGATATCACTATTATATTAATATTACATTAATTAATATAATTAATATATTAATATTACATTAATATATATATTAATATTACATGATATCATGTAATATTAAGTTGCTTTTTGGAATGTTTATACTTATTCACAGTTCCCCCAACAGTGAATTTCTTGCCTTCAAGGTGCTTACATTTTAATGGGGATGGGGTATAGAAAGTATACAAATAAATATAATACAAGTTAAAGAATGATGGGACAAAGTGTTAGACAAAGAACTCCAGGTAGAACTTAAGCACTTTTTAAAAATGTTTATTAAAATCCATGCTAATTACTATATAGGTGAAGAAACTTAATTCCTGCCTGCCCTTTTCCACAAATGCTGGCTATGGTGAGAAGGGAAGTGGTGGGGGAGAGAAGAGGGTGACATTATGCAGGAAGATGTAACATGGCTTTTCCTTTGAGTTTTTGGTGCCAATGGAATTATGGTGAGCACTTTCTTCCTACTTCTCATCTTTATTTATATTTATTTATTTTATTTGCTTAATTTTTCTATTTACCTCTTCTTCTGTTCACCAGGTACAAGCTTCAGGTCCTCTATTCAAATTCTTTATGCCTATGTTACTAGTAATCTTTTTCTCCCTCTATCTTTTCTTCCTCCTTGCTCCTTAAGTGGTCTGGCCTGGTTCTTTATCTGTTGTTTAGATTTAGATATACACTGACATTTCACATTTACCTCTGAATATGCTTAGAATGTAACCAATGGTCATGGACACAAAACATCTGCCCCAGAATGGACCTGGAATAATCTTCTGGATTAACCCTGACCTAGGACTTTTCAGTACTAGAATACCTGAACCTGTCTTACTCTTAAATGTGTGCTTTTGTGGTTGACTTTGGGCCCAATGAACTTTTTAAAAGAATAGGATGTTCTCATCTTGCCAGAATTCCTGGTTCTGTACCCATACAATTTGGTTATTCATAATTCAGTCATGCAAACCTAGGTACAAAATACAGTGTGGCAGTGCCATCTAGTGCCTAGATACAAGTATATTCTTTGCCTTCCAATAGAAAAGTTCTCCCTTATTGCTAACTGCCATGTATTTGGAAAACAGTAATGATAGTTCCTAAAATGATGTATTTTACTATGCCAGTGTAGAAATTCTCCTGTAGCTACAAAGAATAGCTTCAATTATCAATTTAAATATTAAGTAAAATAAGGTTGATCACCCTGCAAGAAAACTGATAGCAATATGCCTATTTTAACAATCATGGGATTGTTCCATTCCAAAAGGATATTAAACACTGGTCATTCTGGTCTGGCCTACTCTTTATAACCCCATTTATATGTCATTATGGCTCTCTCTGTCTTTATTACTTGCTCATGATTTTAATATAGTGTACAGAATCCATGAACCTGCCAATTTTAAGAGTACAATGATATTCCTAGTTATAGAATCCTTTTTATTTATATAAATGGACATTTTCAATAGAGCAAAGATATGACTGACCAAAAAACATGTAGCTGACCTCCCTCCTTTTTTTGGAAGTCTCATTGTCACTTGAGGTAAAGACTCTTAAGTGTTTGCTACATACCCTCCCAAACTCCACTCTTTTTTTTCTTCAATGAGTTCATTGTTTATTTAAAATACCTTGTCTTTTTGGATTAGATTGTATATGGTTTCTACACAATTGTTTCTCCTTTTTACTAAGTCTCTTTTCAATACTTATTGGTTACTTTAACCATAAGAAAAAAAAAGAAATATTTACCAGTACAAAAAAATATATATACTGACCTTCTTAGTTTTATATACTTCAGAAACAGTGAGAGGAATGTTTTATGCATGTAGAATTGAACAAAGAAAATGGAACCAAATTTGAAGAAAAAAATTAGAAAAACACTAACCTTTGTGCCAGGATCTACAGTGAAATCATACTATGGACTGGGATTTAGCACTGCCTATTCTACTTCTTTTTCTTAATTATTTGTTTGAATGGGAACCCAGAATTATTGTATACAGGAGCTAGCTCAACTGTCTCATTTTACAAATGAAAAACTAGGGCCCAGAGATCATGAATAATTTGCCCAAGGTCATTCATGCTCTAAGTAGGTCTTCTGACTCCAAATCCAACCTTCTGAAATGTTGATGCCATTTTGAATGAAAATATAGGACAGTAGGAGGGCAGAGCCAAGATGGCAGCATAGAAGCAGGAAAACATGTGAGCTCTATAACCACCTCAAATACCTATAAAATATGACTCCAAAAAAATTTTAGAGGTACCGAATCCACAAAGTGACAGGGAGAAACAAATCTCCCACTGAAGGCACCCCAGCAGGCTGGCAGGAAGGGTCCATCACAGCACTCTGGGAGCAGAGCCCAGTCCATGTGAACCAGCAGTTTTAGCACCAGGACAGCCAAAACCAGCAGCAGCTGGACTTCATGAGAGTGGATCACCACCAGCTGTGGCAGTTTCCAGAAATATTAACCCATAAATGCCAAAGACAAAGTAAAAGGTCAGTGTAGAATTCTGTTGGAACTAAGGGGAACGAGGAATGCAGTCTGGCCTCTGCCCTCAGAGAGAGAAGCTGTAGAGTCATGGAGGCTATGCAGCCACCTCCATGTAGCTGTTTCAGAGCTCCCAGCCTGCAGTTCATGGGATAAAGGGGTAAGTAAACATTCAGAGGGTAATCATTCTGGCTTTAACCTTCCTGGATCTGGATCACGGTCTTGGGTGGGGGTCATGGGGTGTGTGACCAGTGAGCCAGAGAGTGTGGGTGCTGTAGGGATAGCACCCTCCTAATAGCTCTGGCATCTATGAAAACCCCAGCAATTTGAGACAAAACTATCCCCTCTGGAAGCAGAGTTCTACTATGCCAAAGAGCTCAAGTAATTGAGTGGCAACATTAGCAAGCAAAGGAAGCACAGCAATCCAACTTTAGATTCCTTTTTTGAGGACAAAAAAGATCAAAGCACGGAATGGGAGGAAGACAACGAAGTCAGAACTCCTGTACCAAAAGCTTCCCAAAAAATATGAATTGGTTACAGGCCATGAAGGAGCTCAAGAAGGGCTTTGAAAATCAAGTAAGAGAAGTGGAGGAAATGAGAATGATGCAAGAAAATCATGAAAAGAGAGTCAACAACCTGACTGAAAAAAGTACAGGAGGGCAGAAAGAGGAAAGCCAAGTAAAGGCAGGGACTTTCCTAAGCTCTCCCAAATTCTCCTCTGAACAACCTCAAAACAAATAGTGGAGAGGCAGAACCAACAAACAGGATGAAGTGAAACAATTATCCAGCCCAAGATAACTTACCTGCAGAAAAGATATATAATGCAGAAAATACATATAAATGATTAATAACTTTAGCACAGTTACAAGATATAAAATAAACTCACCTAAATCATCAGCATTTCTATATGCTACCCAAAAAGTCCAGCAGCTAAAGTTAGAAAGAGAAATTCCATTCAGAATAACTATAGACAATCTAAAATACTTGAGAGTCTACCTGCCAAGACAAACCTAGGGATTATACAAATATAGTTATAAAATACTTTTCACACTAATAAAATCAAATATAAACAATTGGAAAAATATTAATTGTTCATGGGTAGACTGAACCAATATATTGGTAAAAATGACAATTCTACCTAAATTAATTTACCTATCCAGTGTCTTATCCAGTCAAACTACCAAAAATTATTCTATAGAGCTAGAAAAATAATAAAATTCATCTGGTATGAGGTCAAGGTCAAGAATATCAAGGGAACCAAGGGGGGAAAAAATGTGAAGGAGGTAGTTTAGCTATACCAGATCTCAAACTCTTTTACAAAGTTGTAATGATCAGAACAATCTGGTACTGGCTAAGAAACAGAATGGTGGAGCAGTGAAATAGATTAGGTATGCAGTATACAGTAGTATAGTAATGATATATTTTTTGCTTTTTTGGAGGACAATTGGGGTTAAGTGACTTGCCCAAAGTCATACAGCTAGTAAGTGTGTCAAGTATCTGAGGCCAGATTTGAACTCAGGTCCTCCTGACTCCAGGGTCAGTGCTCTATTCACTGTGCCACCTAGCCACCCCAGTAATGAATTTTTTATGCTACCTTTTAGTAAAATGTAGTTTCCCTTCTTATCTTTTTTAAGGCTATTTTTGCTTTTGCTTTCCCTGAGATCATGATTGCTACTCCTGTCTTTTTAACTGTAACTCAAATATAACAGGTTCCATTCCAGCCCCTTATTTTACCCCTGTGTATCTCTATTTCAAATGTGTTTCTTGCAAACAATATATTGTTGAATTCTAATCATTCTGCTATCCTCTTCCATTTTGTGAATGAGTTCATCCTGTTCACATTCACAGTTTTGATTGCTAACTGGGTATTTCCTTCTATCCTATTGTCTTATACTTATCCTTCTATCTCTTTTCCCTTCTTTAAGAGTCTGCTTTGCTTCTAATTAATGCTCCCTACTTCTACCCTCTCTTTCAATCTCCTCTTTTTTCCCTTAACCCCTTTCCTTTCTATTTCCTTCTTATGTAAGATGTATTTCTGAAGCCAACTATGTATATGTGTGTATTTTTCATTCTTCTAGCCAGTTTAGATGAAAATGAGGTTTAATTTTCATCCCCCCCTCCATCCTCAACCCTTTCTTTTCATATCCTATATATGTGAGTTCATTTTCCCTATTCTTCCTCTCCCTCCTCCCCTCTCCCAGTACATTCTTCTTCCATATTCATCCAAATACAACAAAATCACGCCCAGGTCCTCCATGATCCCCAGTGATGATAAAGTTCTGAAGTTTTACATGTATCAGCTGCCCATATAAGAATGTAAACAGGTTAACCTTGTTCAGTCCCTTATGAATTCCCAATCACATTTACCTTCTGATGCTTCTCTTGATTCCGTGTTTGTATATCAGATTTTCTACTCAGCTCTGGTCTTTTCATCAGAGATGATTAGAATTCCACCCTCCATTCTATCATTAAAGGATCGTTTTTCCCATAAAGGATTTTGCTCGATTTTTCTGGGTAGATTATTCTTGATTATAAAACAATATCCTGTCTTCTGGAATATCGTATTCCAGGTTCTCTTCTTCTTAATACTGGAGGCTACTAAATAACATATGATCCTAATTATGGCTACTCAGTGTTTGAATTCTTTATTTCTGAAAATTTACAGTATTTTTCCTTGACATGGAAGCTCTGGATTTTGGCTATAATATTCCTAGGAGTTATTATTTGGAAGTTTATTTCAAGAGGCAAAAAACTTTGTTATACTATACATATATATATACATATCACTATATGTTATATTATAAAATATTATATAATTTTTCATATTACATGTAAAACTATATTTAACATTTGGCTTTTAAATTTTTTAGTTCTAAGATCTCTCTCTTTTTTATCTCCTTGTGAAGCCAAGCTGTTTGATATAAATTATACACATGTAGTCATGAAAAACATATTTCCATGCTAACCATGTTTCAAAAGAAAACAAACCAAAAAAACAACAAACAAGAAAAATAAGAAAATTTTTTTACCTTCAGTCTGCATTCAGACTCCATCAGTTCTTTCTCTGTAGGTAGATAGCATTTTTCATCATGAGTTCTTTAGAATGGCCTTAGATCATTGTATTGCTGAGAATAGCTTAAGTCATTAACAGTTGTTCATTGTATAATATTGCTATTACTACATACACAGTTTTCTAGTCAGTTCATGTGTCTTTCCAGGTTTTTCTGAAAGCATCCTGATCATCATTTCTTATAGCACAATAGTATTCCATCACTATTATATACCACAACTTATTCAGCCATCCCACAATTGATAGGCATCCCCACAATTTCTAATTCTTTTCTACCACAAAAAAAGCTACCATGAGTATTTCTGTACATATAGGTCTTTTTACTTTTCTTTTTTAAAAAATCTCTTTGGGATATAGACCGAGTAGTTGTGATATTATTGGTCAAAAAGGGTATGCACAGTTTTAAAGACTTTGGGGCATAGTTCCAAATTGTTCTCCAGGATGGCTGGATCAGTCCACAATTCCATGAACAGTTTATTTTTCCCATATCCCCTCCAACATTTGTCATTTTCATTTTCTGTCATACTAGCCAATCTGAGAGGTATGAGTGGTACCTAAGAATTTTGTAATTTGCATTTCTTTAATCAATATTGATTTAGAATATTTTATATGACTATAACATAACTTTGATTTCTTCATCAGAAAACTGCTCATTCATAGCCTTTTTTGTGTACTTTTTTAATTTATGGAATAAAAAATTAAAAATATGATTGCATATGAAACTGCAAGTCTACTATGCACAATTTGTTATTCCTTTCAAATATATAACAAAATTATCATGTAAATTTCCTTTTTTTTTACATTTTTTTTTCTTTTTGGAGGGGGGTAGGTAGGGCAATTAGGGTTATAAAGTGACTTGCTAAAGGTCACACAGCTAGTTTTGTATTAAGTGTCTGAGGCCAGATTTGAACTCAGGTCCTCCTGAGTCCAGGGCCAGTGCTCTATTCACTGTGCCACCAGGCCACCCTTGTAAATTTCCTTTTTTCCTGTTTTTCTATCTCCTCCCTCCACCTGCCCTAGAGAATCACTACCATTATACACAAATATATGTGAAATTACTCTATACATACTTCTAGTTATCAGTTCTTTTTCTGGATACCCAATAGTATCTTTCTTCATATGTCCTTTATAGTTAACTTGGGTGTTTATAATAGTGAAAATATCTTATTTGCTCAAAATCATTAAAACAATATTGTTGTTACTGTATACAGTGTTCTCTCAGTTCTGCTCATTTTGCTCTTTGTTATTTCATGCAAATCTTTTCATATTTTTTAAGATCATTGAGCTCATCATTTCTTATAGCACAGGAGTATGCCATCATTTCTTATAGCACAGGAGTATGCCATCATATGCCACAAATTGTTCAGCCTTTCCCCAGTTGATGGGCATCCTTTTTTCCACTTCTTTGCTACCACCAAGAGAGCTGTTATAAACGTTTTAAAATATATAGGCTCTTTTCCTTTTTCCCCAATCATCTTTGGAAATAGACTTGGTAGTGGTATTGCTGGGTCAAAGAGTATAGATAGTTTAATAACTCTTTGGGTTACTAATTACAGAATGCTCTCCAAAATGATAGGATCAGTTCATAATTCTATCAACAATGAATTAGTGTCCCAATTTTTCCACATCCCCTCCAACATTTTTCAATTTCCCCTTCAATTATTTTAGCCTGTTTGGTAGGGGTAAAATGATATCTCAAGGTTATATGAATTTGGATTTCTCTAATCAATAATGATTTAGAGCATATGACTATTAATTATTTTGATTTCTTCACTGGAAAGCAGCCTGTTCCTATCCTTTGACCATTTGTCAATTGGGGAATGACTTGTATTCTTACAGATTTGACAAAGTTCTTTATATATTTGAGATATGAGATCTTTATCTGAGAAACTGTCCATAAAAATTTCATAGCCTTATAAATTTGACTCATTTCTCTACATATTGAAGAAATGAGGCCTTTATCAAAGAAATTTGCTGTAAAAATTTTTGTGTATTTTTGTATATTTGTATATTTCCTTCAATCATGTTCTCTCTCTCTCTCTCTCTCTCTCTCTCCTCACTCTTTCCCTCCCTCTCCTCTCTCGTCTCTCTCTGTCTCTGTTTCTCTCTCTGTTTGTCTATCTCTGTATCTCTCTCTGTCTCTCTTCCCTTTCACTGTCTCTCCTCAAAAGTATTTTACTTCTGACCACCAACTCCTTTATTCCACCCTCCATTCTATTAACTCCTCTTCATCTTTTTCTTATCCCTTTCCCCTCATATTTCCCTATAGGATAAGATAGATTTCTATATCCAACAGAATGTGCATGTTATTTCCTCTTTGAACCAATTCTGATGTAAGTAAGGTTTAAACATTGACCGTCACTCTTCCCCATATCCCCCTCCACTGTAAAAGCCCTTTACAACGTTTATGTGAGATAATTTACCCTGTTCTTCCTCTCTCTTCCCCCTTCTCCCAATGCATCCTCTTTTTCATCCCTTAATTTTATATTATTAGGTATTATCTTTCAAGGCAACTCACACCCATGCCTTCTGTCTGTGTATACTCCTAACTGCTCTAATAATGAGAAAGTTCTTAGGAGTTACAAGTATCATCTTCCCATGTAGGAATGTAAACAATTTAACCTTATTGAATCCCTTATGATTCTCTTTCTTTACCTTTTTATGCTTTTCTTGAGCCTTGTATTTGAAAGTCAGATTTTCTATTCAGCTCTGTTCTTTTTTTTTATTAAATTTTGTTTGTTTTTAGTTTACATCATTCATTTCCACAAGATTTTGAGTTACAAATTTTCTCCCCACCTTTCCCATACACACAACCCCAAAACATCGATCACACTGTATACTCCCTCCCCCAATCTCCTCTCTCCTATATCCTCCCCCATGCCCTCTCTGACTTTCCAGTAGGTCAAGATGGATCTCCATATCCCAGTGCCTGTATATGTTCATTTCCCAGTTGCATGTAAAAAATAAGAAGAAGAAGAATGATAATTTTTAAAAACATTTGATTTTAAAACTTTGAATTCCAGAGTCTTTCCCTTCCTCCCTCATCACTGACCCTTACTGGGAAGATAAGCAATTCAATATAGGTTGTATATATGTAGTTACACAAAACATTTCCATAGTGGATATATTGTGAAAGACTGACTATACTTCCCTCCATCCTATCCCACCCCCCTATTCTGTACTTTGATCCTGTCCTTTTTCAAAAGTGTGTGCTTCTAACTACCCTGCCCCCACAAGCTGCCCTCCCCTCTATCATACCCCTTCTCATCCCCTTACCCCCTACTCTCCTATAGGGCAAAATACCCAATTTTGTGTGTACATCATTCCCTCCCTAAACCAAATTCAATGAAAGTAAGGTTGACCCATTCCCTTTTGCCTTCCTGTTCTTCCTTTCCATTGTGACAGTTATCCCTTGCCTCTTTGATATGAGATAATTTACCCCATTCTGTCTCTCCCCATCTCTTCTCTTTATATTCCTCTCTCACCTCTCAATTTCACATTTTAAATACCACCCCTTCTTATTCAATTGATCCTGTGCCCTCTGTCTATGTATACCTGTATACCCACACACACACACACACACACACACACACACACACACACACACATATATATATATATATATATTCACACATACATATACCCTCCTATATAGATATATATCTTCAACTATCCTCATACTGAGAAAAGTTTCATAAGTTACAGTTACCATTTTTCCATGTAGGCATGTAAATAGTTCAATTTTGATAAGGTCCTTATGATTTCTTTTCCCTGTTTACCTTCTTATGCTTTTCTTGCTTCTTGTATTTGAATATCAAATTTTCTATTCAACTGTGGTTTTTTTCATCAAGAAGCCTTGAAAGTTCTCCACTTCATTGAATGACCATATTTTCTCCTGAAACATTATACTCAGTTTTGCTGGGTAGGTGATTCTCGGTTTTAATCCTAGCTCCTTTGATCTCTGAAATATCATATTCCAAGCCCTTCAATTTCTTAATGTAGAAGCTGCTAGATCCTGTGTTATCCTAATTGTGTTTCCATAATATTTGAATTGTTTCTTCTTGGCTGCTTGTAATAATTTGTCCTTGATCTGGGAACTCCAGAACCTGGCTATAATATTCCTAGGAGTTTTCTTTTTGGGATCTTTTTCAAGAGGGGATCAGTGAATTCTTTCAATTTCTATTTTGCCTTCTGGTTCTAAAATATCAGGGCAATTTTCCTTGAGAATTTCTTGAAGGATGATTTCTACGTTCTTTTTTTTTTATCTTGGCTTTCAGGTAGTCCAGTAATTTTTAAATTATCTCTCCTGGATCTATTTTCCAGGTCAGTGGTTTTCCCAATGAGATATTTAACATTGACTTCTATTTTTTCATTTGTTTGGATCTGTTTAATAGTATCTTGATTTCCCATAAGTCATTACCTTCCATTTGCTCCAATCTAATTCTTAAGGAATTACTCTCTTCAGTGAGCTTTTGAAATTCTTTTTCCATCTGGCAAATTTGGCTTTTTAAGGAATTCTCCTCCTCATTGGCTTTTTGGGCCTCTTTTGCCATTTGAGTTAGTCTAGTTTTTAAGGTGTTATTTTCTTCAGTCAGGTTGTTGACTCTCTTTTCATGATTTTCTTGCATCATTCTCATTTATCTTCCCAATTTTTCCTCCACTTCTCTTACTTGATTTTCAAAATCCTTCTTTAGCTCCTCCATGGTCTGTAACCAATTCATATTTTTCTTGGAAGCTTTTGGTGCAGAAGTTCTGACTTTGATGTCTTCCTCCAGCTCCATGCCTTAATCCTTTTTGTCCCCAAAGAAGGATTCTATCATCTGTTTGTGCTTTTGTTGCTTGCTCATATTGGCATTCACTTACTTGATTTTTTTAGCTCTTTGCCATAGTAGAACTCTGCTTCCAGAGTGGACAGCTTTGTCCCAAATCGCTGGGGTTTTTGAGCTATTAAGAGGGAGCCATCTCTACAGCCCCACAACCTGGCTCACTGGTCATACACCTCAAGACCACCACCCAAGACTGCAATCCAGGTCCAGGCAGGTTAAAGCCAGAATGATTACCCTCTGAATGGTCACCTGGCCCCTCTACAATTTGCAGGCCAGGAGTTCTGAAGCAGCCATGTGGAGGCGGCTGCATGGCTGCTGCACCTCCACCACTTCTCACTCTGGGGGGCAGGGGCCAGACCATACTCCTAGTCCCCCCCAGTTCCAACAGAGTTCTGCACTGACCTTTTACTTTGTCTTTGGCATTTATGGGTTGATATTTCTGGAAACTGCCACAGCTGCTGGTGATCTACTTTCCCAAGGTCTGCTGGTTAGCTACCCTGAGGCTAAAACCTCAGGCTCAAGCAGGGCTGGGCTCTGTACTGGACTACCAGAAAGCCAGGATCAAAAAAGGGAACCTAGCACTGTATAGCAATGAACCCTTACTATCCTGCTGGGTTGACTTCAATGGGAGATGTGTTTCTCTCTCTCCCTTTGTGGGTTCTGCAGCTCTAAAATTTGTTTAGAGTCATATTTTATAGTTATTTGAGGTGGTTATAGGGGGAGCTCACAAGTGTTCCTGCTTCTACGCCACCATCTTGGCTCCACCCCCAGCTCTGGTCTTTTCATCAGGAATGCTTGAAAATCCTCATTTTGTTAAATATTCATTTTTTTAAGGATTATGCTATGGTTTTGTTTTTTTTATAAGTAATTCTTGGTTATAATCCTATATTCTTTGTCATATAGAAGATCACATTCTGAGCTCCTCTGATCCTTTTGTGTACAAACTGTTAAATCTTGTGCTATCCTGACTATGACTCCACAATATTTGAGTTGCTGTTTTGCTTTTCTAGTTGCTTGCAGTATTTTCTCCTTGCAAGTTCTGGATTTGGCTAGAATATTCCTAGGAATTTTCATTTGGGGGGAATCTCTTTGAGGAAGTGATCAGTGGATTTTTTTCAATTTCTATTTTACCCCCTGGTTCTAGGATATAAGGGTAATTTTCCTTGACAATTTCTTGAAAAAATGATGTCTAGGTTCCCTTTTTTGATCCTGGCTTTCTGGTAGTCCAATAATTTTTTAATTGTCTTCCTGGATCCATTTTCTAGGTCAGTTATTTTTCCAGTGAGTAGTTTCACTTTTTTTTTCTGTTTTTTCTTTCTTCAGGTTTTGTTTTATTGCTTCTTGATATTTCATGGAGGCATTCGATTCTACTTTCTCCATTCTAATTGTTAAGGAATTATTTTCTTCAGTAAGCTTTTGTACCTCCTTTTCCATTTGGACAAGTCTGCTTTTTTAAGTTCTTTTCTTCAGTGAATTTTTGTACATATTTTTCCATTGGCTAATTCTGTTTTTTTAAGGTGTTGTTTGCTCCAGTGTTTTTATGCCTCCTTTACCAAGCTGTGGACTCTTTTTTCATGATTCTCTTGCATTACTTTCATTTCTTTTCCCAGTTTTTCCTTTACCTCTCATATTTGAATTTTCAAATCCTTTCTGGGCTCTTCCAGTAATTCTTCTTGGTCCTGAGACCAGTTCACATTTTTTCCCCAGGGCTTTGGATGTAGCTGTTTTGGCTTTGTCGTGTTCTGAGTTTGTGTTTTAGTCTCTCCTGACACCATAGAAACTTTCTGTGCTCAGATTCTTTTTTGTTTGCCCATTTTCCCAGCCTATTCCTTGACTTGAAACTTTATGTTAAAGTTGGGCCCTTCTCCTGGGGTAGAGGGGGCACTGTCTTAAGTCTTAGGTTTTCTATCTTGCTATTTTCAGAGCTATTTCTGGGGGTCTGGTAGTTTTCAGTTCTTCCAAGGTGGCATGATCTAATGAGAAATCTAATGGTCATTGCTCTCCTGGCTTGCATTTTATGTCATATATACTTTGTTAAGATTCAGGGATACAAAGAAAGACATAAACAGTCCCTACCCTTCAGGAGCTCTCAGTCCAATGGGGAAGAAAACATGCAATAACTATATACAAACAATCTATACACAAGATAAATAGGAAATAATCAACAAAGGGAAGATATTAGAATATTGTATCACTCTCTTGGTAGTCATTGTCATAGCAACTAAACTCAGAATCTCCCAATGCTGTATGGACTTTTCTCCTGTTACTGTTTTTTCTTCTGTTTCTGAGCCAAATTTACAACAGCTCTCTCATCTTCCAACTGACACTCTCCAGTTCTCTCTCCTTCCATCTGAGACTCAGCTTGTTCTTCTAAAACAGGTCTCAAATTCTGACACTTAGCCAACTCTTGTAACAGCTTGTCTCTGCTTTTACACACAATACAGTAGCCTATTTAGCAAAACCCAGTCTCTTCTACTCACTGCCACCAGCTCTCTCCCAAGTTTTATTAATATTCTTTGCAAACATATTTCTAAATCTCTAGATTCTCCCTGCTGTAGCCTCTGTTCCCAGTTTTCACAGAGCCCTGTACTTTTAGACCACTCCCTTGCTAGGAAGGCATAAGACAAATCTTCCCATTCTGGAATAGCCATTTTTTCTTCTAAATCCCTTCTGTCCCCAACTAGAGGTCTTGATATTTCACAATCCCATCCTTGTCACCAATTGTAGCACCAATGTAATATTTACAGCACCCACAATCATGATAAAGACCATAACTATAAGTATTATATGACATTTGACTGCAAAATATACCAAACTCTCCAGATAGAGGATAGACTTGAAGCATTAATTAGGCACTAGAAAACCAAATCCCAAAACCAATAAGCCAATTCTATCATAGTACCAAAGATATTCAGAAGCCATAATAACACTGAGAGCCACAGCAGCCTTCAGCCTTCCCACAAACCACTACAAGATCAATATTTACTCACAGACCTCTCTATCTCCTTAATGAGCTCCTCTGTCCCCACCATCTGGCTAGCTCTGAACACCAGGTTCCTGTGGACTCTACTTCCCTTCAGCCAACTCCTCCCACCACAGGTTCCATGTGTATATTTAGCCTATTAGAGGTTTGTCTTCAAAGCAGGGAAGCTTCCTGTGGGCTCTGCTGCACCCTTCAGCAAATTCCCTCCATCACAGGTTCCAGGTTCCATGTGATTACATTCAGACTATTAGAGGGCAGAGTTTACTTTCAAAACAGGGGAGGTCTTCAAACTCCCCCCCTAGGTCTATTCAGGGGCAGGGAAGATCTTCAAATTCCCATTCCCCTTACAGAATGTCACTTTTATTGCTAAATAGAAGCAAGAAGACCCTCACCAAGCTATTGCAATAGATCAGGCATGAGATTATGAGAACCTGTACCAGGCTGGTAGAAATACCAGATTGCAAGAAAAGATAACATATGTGAAAGATGTTTTAAAGCTAAAATCAACATGACTTGGCAACAGATTGGATATGGGAGGTGGAGTTGGAGAACATAGTGAGAGAGTGAGAAGTTGAAGATAATACCCAGGTTCTGAGCCTGGGTGACTGGTAGGATGATTGTGTCAAAGTGGGGAATGAATATATAAAGAAAAGTATAGCGTTCAGTTTTGGACATGTTCAGTTCAAGACATCTATATCACCATTTAAGACGTCTAATATGCACATTTTTCTTGACTTGCTCTGGTCCTCACAATTCATCATCTAATGACTGACTTCCTTATGATGGCCCTCATCAAATTTAGCTAGGCCAGTAGAAAACTTAGGAAGGGAACATAATGACTTTATTCTTATACCTTAGACCCTAAAAAAAGTTCTAATATCTAAATTTCTTTGTAACATTATTAGGTCTGTGCCAACAACCACAGAATCACAGAAGTTTCCTTGTTCTTTTCTAGTAATCCCCTCAATGACATCAAGAATTCGTATTATTACAGTTCTTTGATGTCTGAAAATTCATCTTCACAATATCCCAATGAAGTTGACCTCACAAGGATTATTATCCTTATTTTACAACTGCTGAAATTAAACTACAGAAAGATTAAATGTTACTACTAAATGTTTCATGCATAATTTGAACCCAGAGCTCCTGAATCTGAGATCTAGCTCTCTGGAACTATTCCACAATGCCTCACATCCTTGAAATTTGGTCATCTAGCATCTACTTAAAGATCTTGTAAAGCAGCCCATTCCCTTTTTTCATAGTTCTAATTGTTATGTTCTTCTTTATATTAATCCAGTTTATTTAAGTACCCTCAAAACTATCTAATCCCACTATTTTAATATCTTTATTTATCTGGAATTCCTGTTATTAATTTCAAGTGCACAAATTATTTTCTGACCAACTTAATATTTTAATTGATTGAAACTGGAAGATTTATTCATTAATCAATAATACATGTCTTATTCAGGTAATTCTTACTATGAAAAAAAGTCAAGATTGTCCACTTAAAAATTTTAGGTACAATAAATACTCACAAGATGTTTTAGAAGTTTATGATAGTTCCTTTAGAATATATTTCTTCTTCTTCTTCTTCTTCTTCTTCTTCTTCTTCTTCTTCTTCTTCTTCTTCTTCTTCTTCTCCTTCTTCTTCTTCTTCCTCCTCCTCCTCCTCCTCTTCCTCTTCTTCTTCTTGCTTTTTGGAGAGGGAAAGGTAGGGCAATTGGGGTTAAGTGACTTGCCCAAGGTCACATGGCTAGTAAGTGTTAAATGTCTGAGTCTGAATTTGAACTCAGGTCCTGATTCCAGGGCTGGTGCTCTATTCACTGTGCCACCTAGCCGCCCCATATTTCTTTATAGGGATCTGGGTAGGAACTGGGCTTTTGATTTCATTAGAGTAGAAAACTCCAAGGTCAGGAAAATCACCCCTATCAACACAGGTTCACACCTCTTTAACTCTTAGTCTTAGAACATGGCCTAGAGAACTGAGAGATTAAATAATTTCTCTACAGTCATGTAGCTATCATATGTCAAAGGAAAGACTAGAGCTGAGGTCTTTCGAACTCCAACACTAATAATGGTATATAAATGGAAAATTTTTAATAATTGGAGGTCAACTTAGTGATAACATTTTGTTGTTCAATGGTTTCAGTCATGTCCAACTCATTACCCAATTGGGGATTTTCTTGGCAAAGATACTAGAGTGGTTTGCCATTTGCTTCTCCAGCTCATTTTACAAATGAGGAAACTGAGGCAAACAGGATTGAATGACTTGAGCAGGGTCACACAGCTACTAAGTGTTTGAGGCCAGATTTGAACTCAGGTAGATGAGTCTTCCTGATTCTAGACTTAGTGCTCTGTGATAACATTACTTTGCTGATTAATCTCATATTTGTATCTAGTTTCTCAAGAAAAAAAATTATAATTACTATGAATGCCTATTTTGGCTGCTGTTTGTCCTCATTTTGACTATTTACAATCAAATATGCCATGTAATATATACACATTCTACTATGGGGTGCTATTTTTCCAATTCTAAAATTTATTTCTCAGGAGAATGTTATTATTTCATACACAAAAAGAATAATTTAACATTGAATGCAAAGCCCCCAAACTCTAAAAGCGTAAATCTTAGTCTACTTGTTATTCTAAATTAAGTCCACATGATTCCATACCTCTACCATGTAGTTCAATGTCTTTGCACTCTCTACTACTTAACAAATATCTGATGCATTATTATTGCAATGCTGTATGCCCTACATCAAGGGTCTCAAACACACAGCCCACAACACAGCTGAGTGCAACCCAAACCATTTATTTAACAAACTAAATAAAAATACAGTACAACCTAGGAAATATTACATTTTAAAACTAAGTCAATATGCGGCCAGCAGAGATCCTTATCTAATGGATTAGTAGTGCCTGTTTCTATTTGAGTTTGACACTACTGCCCTACATCATATGTCAATATCATATTCCCTCTGTCAGATAGATAAGGAGTTTGAGAAACATCACAAGCCCAACACAGAGGCATGATACAGTAGCAATGTGGGACTTCATTTATCCAGATTTCTACTGATAAATACGGCCAGGATACCCCTCCATATTACCCCCCCCTTCCTCCCCTATTTCTCTCCGTTCCCCTCTTTCCTTCCCTCCCTCTGACAAAAGCAATAAACTTCTTCATTCACTTTTGTGTTGTTTCCTTTAAAATGTGAAGGAGCCAGTAAGGGGAAATTCTATTCTGTGTATGATCTCATTAACAGAGAAGAATTAGTTTCCAGTGTTACAATGATGAGATCTTGTCTGAACTATTGCAATAGCCTTCTCATTTGTTTCCCTGTCTCAACTCTCTCCTCACTCCAGTTTATCTTCCACTCACTTGTCAAATGGATTTTTCTAAACTTAGATGTGAACATGTCACCACCCCACCCCCAAGATCAAATATAATTTTCTCTCTTTGGCATTTGAAACCTTTCACAACCTTTCTCCTTGTCCAGTCTTCTCACACTTTCTTACCCTCTCTGAACCATATAGTGAGTGCCTTCCATCTGAGACTAATCAATAAAAATTTATTAAGCATCTTCTACATGCTAGGCACTGACCTTGCTAAATGTTGGGGACACATAAAGAAGAAGCAAAAAACAGACGCTGTTGGAGGTAGGTCTCTGGCTGAGGGTCCTCCTGGAGGAAGATGGTGGCCACAAAGAAGATGAAAAAGTCGCTGGAGTCCATCAA
The DNA here is from genome assembly GCA_011680675.1 of Gymnobelideus leadbeateri. NCBI lineage: Eukaryota > Metazoa > Chordata > Mammalia > Diprotodontia > Petauridae > Gymnobelideus > Gymnobelideus leadbeateri. The sequence continues at coordinate 237,623 of WOXC01012391.1, read as the reverse complement.
CTCGAGGCTCCAGCTGGTTGTAAAAAGCAGCAAATATGTGCTTGCCTACAAACAGACCCTGAAAATGATCAGACAAGGCAAAACCAAATTGGTCATCTTAGCCAACAACCGCCTAACCTTGAGGAAATCAGAGACTGAATATTACACTATGTTGGCCAAAACTGGTGTACATCATTGCAGTGGCAATAACATTGAATTGGGCAGAGCATGTAGGAAGTACTATAGAGTATGTACTATGGCTATCATTGGCTAATCTGTATTGGCTAATTGGCTAATTCACTGGCTAATTTAATTGGCTAATAATATGGCTATCATTGGCTAATATCATATGGCTAATATATAATATGGCTATCATTGATCCAGGTGATTCTGATATCATTAGAAGTGTGCCAGAACAGACCAGTGAAAAGTAAACTGTATAAAAGTAAAATACTTTAATAAACCAGGCCAAAATTTGTTTTTTAAAGAACAAAAACAGACCCTGTTGTTAAAGAGCTCAAAGCTTAATGGGGGAGATGATACACAAACAACTATGTACAAACGAGTTATGTGGAGATAACTGGAAATATCAGAGGGAAAATGAGGAGACAAAGTGTCATGGATCACCCAATATTGAGGAGAGGGGAGTTGTGGGGCAAGGCTAGAGAGGTCAGAGGGAGGATGATAAAGGGCTTTGAGTATCAGACAAGGAATTTTATATTTAATCCTGGAAGTCATAAGGAGCCATGTGGTCAGAAATGTACTTTAGGACTTTGAGAGCTAAATGAAGGATGGGCTAGAGCAGAAACAAGCTTATAACAGGGAGAGAACCGAGCAGGTCATTGCATCTGTCTGAGCTGAGAACCTACACCAAAGTAGCAGCAGCATCAGCAGGGTCTGGCACATAACAGTATGATAGTAAACTTAATAAATACTTGTTGACTGACTGGGATTACAAAGATAGATAAATGGTAGATCTTCTTCTTAAGGTACTTATACCCTGTAATGGTGATAGAAGGTAGTGAGGACAAAGAATGGGCCCAACTGAAACTATTTATATTATGAAATATCTATGTCTTTATTTATATCATTGTAAAGTAGGGATAACTGAATCAGAGACTCAGCCACCCCCAGCGATCCTCTTCTTCCCCTCAGTAACAAGAAATTAAGAGTCCTAATACCTTATTAAGTAAGAAGACTTTGCATATTTTTGCCTTATCTTGCCTTGGCCCAGGCCTCCAGGCCACTTCCCTACTATGCCCATCTTCTCACAACTTGGACTCTAGGTTCACTGGCTTCAATAGGTGAATTTTTGCCTTATCTTGCCAGAGCCCAGTCCTCCACAACACTTCATCATCTTCTCTACCATTGGGTAAAACATTCTTACCTTGCCCCCCCCTTCCAGCAGCACCTCTTTATGTTATTTTCCTCTGTTAGTATTTAAGCTCCTTAAGGACAAGGATAAGGACTTTGTATCCCTAGCTCTTGGCATAGTGCCTGGCACATAGAAAGTGCTAAGTAAATGTTAACTATCAGTCAGTCCTATCCATCTATCTACTTATCTATCTATCTAGTCACTCTGTCAATCAAAGGTATTAAACTAAGTTTAAACAACTTAGTTGATCATGTTGAGATATCATTGAATGAAATGATGCTACACAGGAAGTATGTTGGGATTAGTTGAGGAGACTCAGACATGACCTATGAGGTTTGTATAATTTAGCAAGCCAGTTCAGATTCAGCATTTGAATGGTGGGCCAGATTATAGAAGAAAATAATCAATTCTCTCAATTCCCAGACAGAGAATTACTTGGGGTTGGGAGGGAAGTGGTGAGAAGAGTGTGTGGAGGTAAGAGCCTCTTTTTTCTGCTACCAACATTAGCCAGAACTTTGACGGGTCAAAAGACTTCCCGCTGGCATCCAAGCAGTGTCCCTGGAACAGAAGTGGCTAGTGGCAGCATAGGAGAAATTAGAGAGAACTCTCACCATCTTCCACTGTTCTCTCCACCCTTTCCCACCCCATCCCTGTCCCTTCTCCTACCTTCTAGAAAGAGCTGATGAGTTCAGGGTAGACCCCAATAATGTTGAGGTGCTACCTGAAATGATGAGGAATAGATGTGCAGGTTCTATTGTCCTGAAAGAATTTACTCAGACAGTCCCCAAGTTAAAGAAAGGCATTTATTGGTGTGACACACCCAAATGGGCCTGCTTCTTCGTGGGAGAGACAGAGCATCAACTGCCGTACCTGGTTTTCCCATCCCCTACCTTAGCCCTCCCTCTGGGAAGTAAGCAGACTGCCAGGTCAGTTCCACCCTCCCCCAATGGATGTTCCCTTTACCCAGTCAGCCCACCTCCACAGAGGTGGGCAGGCTTCTGAGTCAGGGACACTTGGCACTGGTGGAAATTTCGAGGTGTGTACTGACCAATCACTGTTCTTGGCCTCTGCAAGTTTCTGCTTGCATAATGCTGCATGGCATCCCTTTAAAAGCTGACACATTGTCTGTGCAGACTCACTGTTCGATTTGGGCCTGACCCCAAACATTCCCGCAGAAAATAAAATCCACTTCCAAATTTTAATCTCGGGGGTCTCTTGTCTCACTCCTTTCTGCACAAAACAACCTTGCTCCTCTAAGGGAACAGAGTGCAGGCCTGCTTCCTGTAGGAGGTAAAGGCAGTTAGCCAGGTTAAAAGTATGGTTTAAATACAATTTTATGGAGTTGGGGGAAGAGGACAAGAGAATGGGAGAAGCAAGCAGGGCTCCAAAATGCCTGGGATATCAGGTAGGCTGGAGATGCCTTTATCATACAGATAAGCAAAGAGATAGGAGATGGGAGGGGAAGAGCTATTCTGGAATTGAGGGTGTTTTGCAAAAGCATGCAGTTAAGTCCTTGGTGGGAAGCTTCAATGCATTTCTTGTCTGATCACTCTTCTGGCTGGTCACATACTGCATGGCTTCATCTGTCTCTAGCACTCCTTTCTACTTCATCAGAGCCCTATATGCTCTGGAAGTTCTATATCTGGCCAGTTCCAGTAGGACAGTGCTATTATTTCCCCCTCCTTTCTACACCCCCCCCACTTCCGCATCTGTCCATGTGGGAATTCGCACCCTCACCTGCGGGTGCTCTGTCCAAAGGAATATAAATTTTGATCCCATAGGTATCTTGAGGTTTGGGGACTAGATTTTTTTCTTCTCTATTTATTTCTACATTGTTATTATTGTTGTTTTTAACTGGACTAACTCTTTTGTCTCATATAGTTTTCATTTATGATTTCTTAAAATATAGCTCTAGAAAACCAGGCTTGATAAAGCCCATTGAGATTCAGATGGAGCTGCTTAAATCCTTTAAATCCAAATCACTCTGGCTCTCACTGACTAGCTAACAATAGGTCCCAGTCAGGCCTCCCTCCCTTTTTGTTTGGGTTTTGATGGGCTCCAAGTGAGTGTATTTAACAGTTGTTTCTGTTTTGGCCAGAAACTCTGAGGGTCTTCCCCTTGGAAGATTTTATTCTTTTAGGAAGTCAAACAGGGCCATCTTTTGCCTCAATTCTTACCTGGTAGCCTTTAATCACTGAATGGATGTTGTTCAGACAAACTGAGAAATGGAAAATACCTTAGCTTACAAAGGCCAGAATCTCCCACTGCATCCTGGGTCATCATCAGTTATCCTGACCCATGTTTTGCCCCTGGATTGTGATGACTCTGGAGGAGAAAGTGAAGCTGTTGACTTTGCACAGCTCTGTCTCATCTAAATCCCAATCACTTGCAAGTCAAGACATCACCCTCCTGATGTCATTGGTCCTCTTTGACAGCAAAGGACAAACAGTAACAACAACATATGCTCTAGGAGTTGTATAGGACCAGGTTTTCCCTTTGAGAATGAAGGCTTTATCCTCTTTTCCTTTTTGTCTTTATTGATTTAAGTTGCAAAAGGCCTTTGCAAGCATCAAGACAGGTGCTAACTAATGAGAACCTTATAAAATGATATTTGTTTGTTAAATTGTATGTGTATGAAAGTAGGCAAAGAACATTAGTGACCAAATTAGAATATAAATTGTGTCTTGTAGACTTTTTCTGGAGACTTTTTAGTATAATTTTTAAAAGATAATATTCAATCTCCCCAGATCACTAGAAAGCTAGCCAAGATTTTGGAATATGGATTTTGCCAACCATATTCAGGGGAATTTGATGAAGGCAACAGATTTTAAACTTTTGAGAGAATGTAAGTGTGTAGGTCAATTGAGTCAATAGATCAATCATACCAACCTCCACTTAGAGTAATTAACAAGATACTTTTATCAGGTGAGAACATTGCTGTTGAATCCATCAGAAGCAAGACGTGTGAACAGACTAGTTAATTCAGTTGGGAAGATTAGAGTGCTTCAAATCCTTGGTTAAAATTAAATGATGCTCCATAGGAAGTGTGTTAGAAGATGTATAAAATAGTAAGACCAATCAGATTCCAATATTTCAAGCACCAGAGGATGACCCTTAAAAGGCCATAGAAATGGGCTTCTCATTGCCATCTCAGCAATGTCACCACAACAGTAGTGACTGGTGTCCATTCCAGTAGTAGAAGCCCAGGAAAACTGGATGCATTGAGGAAAGACAACTTCAGGACTACAAGGAGCTGAACAGAAAACTACACTACGACTAAATCGAACCTCATGAGGATGCCACAAAGGTAGAAGAGGAATTACAATAATCAGGAGCTGTGAGATCACCTCCTTGCCACTGAAGCTCTCTAAGATTGAACCTACTTTACTCTGGATGCTGTATTATAATTGTTGGATAGTGCTCCATGTACCTTTGAGGAGAACATTTTGTATTAACTATTCTTATTATAATACCTTAGTAAATACCTATTTCTCAAAGCTAATTAAGCCTGGTTGGCTAAATGACTTCAGCTCATAATCACTGGGGCAAGCACAAACCCTTAGAAAATCTCTCCCAAACCCTCTTGGTTCTACTTGAAGGGAAAAGTATTAGCTGATTATAAGGGACCCAGCCTGTTAGTGCTGTTGGGGATTGGGATAGTGAGCCTTAGAGCTTATGCTATTTGAATTAAAATTAAATGTTTATTAATACCTACTATGTGCTGAGAATATAAAGAGATACTGGAAACATAAAAACAAAGCAAAGCAAGGTAGTGTAGTCAATGGAGCAATGGGACCCAGAGTCAGAAGACATGAGTTCAAATTTGACCCCAGACACCTACTATCTGTGTAACCCTGGACAAATCACTAAACTTTATCTGTCTCAGTTTCTTAATCTGTCAGTTGGAGATAATGTTAGTATTTCAAGGACTTAGGACAGTGCCTAGTAAATATAGTAAATATTTAATACATGCTAGTCAGTACTTAATATATGCTAGTCAATAATCAAGGAATTTACATTCCACTGGTAGATAAAGAGGCTGTGGTGAAAAATGATTAACGTGTACACAGTTAAGTGAATATAAGAGAATTTTAGGAGGGATAGCCCATTCATAACTGGAAGAATAAAAGAAGCTATTCAGAGGAGCTATATTGAGCTGAACACTGAAGGAAGATAGATTCTGAAAGGCAAAGGAGGGGAATACTGTACATTCCAGGTATGGGAAATAGGTACAAATTAATGAAGGTGGTAGATAGAATATCAGATTCAGGGGACAACATGAAAGTTCAGTTTGGCTGGAAAGTAAAGTCTATGAACAGAATGTTAGACAGCTTAATTAGACATCCCTTCCCCTCTCCAAACACATGCTATTTGAAAGTGCCTTACGTTCATTTTTTTTTTCAGATTTCCATTTCATATATTATAGTATATTGGCCTTACAAAGCAACTGGCCCCATAAATAGCTGACTCCACAGTTAAGGACTACATAATTCTGGTCATAGACCTCATCAGTGGCAGAACCAGATAGAAACTAAATGTCCTAAGTGCAAATCAAACTATGTTTCTGGATTTCATCTTTCAATTAAGTTAATTCAATAGGATGAGTACTATGCAAATTAGGAAAAAATGTTGGTTTCAATTCCTGTCAGCCAATTATTTGAACTCAGCCCTATTATCACAGAAAGCATGCTTCAGTGTAGTTATAAATAAATGTATACCCAAGAAACAGGACAAATTCATTACTGGAACCACAAACTCTAAGTAGATTTTGTGAGCCAGCCGTGTCTGAATAATATGAGAAGTCAACAACTGATACCAACAAGTTTTTAAAAAATTAAATTAGAAGCCAGTGATCTCAAACCCAAATTCTATGTTTGTCTATAAAACTAAACTATTTATGCTACTATTCTATATATCTTTATTTTTCTTCACAAGGGTTTGTTAGTCATATTCATCTTTCCTCCACATATTCATTTTAACAAAGAGAGGAAGGTTGTATGTATAGCTTGAATAATCATAAGCAATTTATAATTCATTTCTTATCCAATCACCCCTAACCTTCTCCCGTTTCACAAAAGAATACAGTAGCTTAGGGAGTAGGTTTAAAAAGAATTTTAAGGCAAATACAAATTGCCTCAGCTGCCAAATGCTTATATTGGTTAGCTGATAAAGGTTTTATTTTCTTTTTTTCAGGTACCATGATCAACAAGATGTCACTAGCAACTTCCTTGGAGCAATGTGGTTGATTTCAATAACTTTTCTCTCCATTGGTTATGGTGACATGGTACCTAATACGTATTGTGGAAAAGGAGTCTGTTTGCTTACTGGAATTATGGTGAGTGACACTTCCCTCTCTCCACCTCCTTTAAACTCTGTTTTAATCCACTTCTGATAAGAATATATTTAGATTTTTCTATCCATGGGCCAAGTCACTTCAAACTAATTTTCTAATTTCTTCCTAACAGAAAATTAACATAAATTTGTGGGGTTTGCCCTTTTCATCCTCATTTCAATTTTTCACTTCATGGAGTTCCATGTAAAACATATTTTAAGTAGTATCTACCTCAACCTATACACTGTCATTTCTTTTAGGGCCAGGATACACTATAGTTAGCTGAGAAGTTGTTAGCTTTTAACAGTTAAGGGGAAAATTTCAAGCACAGAAGTAGTTTGTACAGTTGTTGTGCTAACATGTGATGTTACATGGGACAATATCATAGCTAACTGATATCTTTTATCATGAACAGCTTTAAATTTCTAAACACAAATCATTTAATACCTTGTAATGCTTCTTTTTAGTTATCCTGAGTTTTTTTTAGGCAGCTGGTTCTCTGTCTCCAAGTTTATTTTATCATTTGCTTTTGTGGAGTTGATTTTACTGTATATGATTATCATAAGCATTTTTTTTGGTAGATGCCTAAGTATGATGATGAATAGGAATTTTTAACTCTTTTGGCACTGGGAATGATGGAGTAACCTGTTTGGGTTTCTGAAGTCAAGAATATCACCTCAATATGCTAGGCATGCCTCACCAGAACCAGGAATGTTCCTTTTCCTGTTTCAGGGGTAGGATACAGACCAAGACCTAGTTCTCTAAAAAGACCTCCCTCACACCTAGCCCCCAAGTTAGTTCTTTGCCTATGATACCTCACAATGGTGGAGTATACCTTCTTTGATATAATTGTGCATTGGTAGACGAAGGCCAAACAGGTATCTCATTAGCCATGAAAATATAGTTACAATCAATTATAAGATCTGTGCCTAAATTACTAGTCCTGGTTATAAAACATATAAAATTTCTGTCATAATTTATTGTTATTTGTATGATAAATCTACCTATTTTCAGAATTGTGGTGAAAATTATTTATCCTACTTGATTTACATAGCAGCTTATTTCTTATATTGTATGTTTAGCATGGTGTCATTTCCTTTATTTTCCAAATACAGAATGATGTGATAATGTTGATAAGGATAACATTTATATAAAAGTCTTCCTAGAAAGTCACATAGCAATATATTATTTATTAAAATACCTCATGATTATGGGATGTTTTCCACTAGCCTTCTAATTAGAAGGTTCCTTTGTGTCTGTTATGAAAAAGTGTTCCTTTATCTGTAGTACTGAATCATGTCAGTATGGGCTAATAGCGACTTTTGTATGGTTGGATAAAAGCTACATCCAAGGCTAATCTTTCTTCCATGATTAACAGCTGTACATTTGTCTTTCCTTGGTTTTTCTTTGTCCTGAATTCAACTGTCCTCTACCAATTCTGTTTCCTTTGTCAACATCACAGACTTCTGATTTTGACCTATTTCGCTCCATGGTCAAGTCTCACTGTAGAATGTAAACTTTAAAATTTGAAATCCATGGTCATCATCATGTAAATTTTTATTAAATGCCTGTCATGTGTATTATAGCATAATAATACATTCTGATTAAATTACATAAACTAAGGGAAACATTAAATATAAAAATAAACAGCTATATGAAAATTAAAAGCAATGCAGCTCCTTTTCTAACTTTGTATTCTCAAATACCATTTTCAGGCTGACATAAATTAGCCTCTATTTCCCATTCCACACTCCTATCCTGCTCAAAGACTTTTGTCTAATTGATATCTGATTGCCTATTACATATTTTGAGTGAATATATCAGATGAGCTTTACTTTTTTGTGGAAAATTCCACTCATCTTTTATGAGTGGTACAATTTATACTACATGGAGCTATTAGACTATTTCTATATAGTTGGCTAGACAAATTTATCTGATGCTGGGTCACAAGGTAGAGTTTTGAGGGAAATGATCTTAGGATGATACTCATTTATTCCACTCAATAAATCAGCTTCTATATGTTATGTGTATATGTCATGTGATGTCTCCATGAATTTGGACAAAGAGTAGACATTCTCTAAAAGACTGATATGGTAAAAATTTGTCTATACTGTACAAAACAAATCAAACTATCTTTAAGATCCACTTACAATAACTTTTAATGACCAAGTGTAATAGGAGCCACCTGCCTCCTTGCAAAGATAGGTTTTCCTTAATAGGTATTGAGACCATCCTTCAAACCTAAAGGTGCAAGCTGTTGACATTAGTTGAGTACGAAATAGCCATGAGTATCTTCAGGTACTATATCTGATGCTTGGCTGGTGGAAAATGACGGATACCTCAGGCAAGAGATCTTGAACCAGATGAATCAAATGGAGGGGTCTTCATTACCTTTGTTGAATACCCTTCACTCTGACTAAGTACAATCTCATTTTGTTCCAATATCAAACCTAAACTTGACCTGAGACAAATCCTGTCCAAAACAACAGGGCAGAATACAGCAGAACCATCACTTCTTAACTCTCAGTTGTCTCTCGAGACAGTAATCCATAAGTCTGAAATATTTTTTGCTCATCAAAATGTGCTTTAAAACAAAAACAAAAAAGTGCTTTTTGATTTCTTTTGAATTATCTCATCAAGATATGATTTGTTTTTATGTCAGGTGTTTATTTTACATATACAGAAACAGACTTCCACTCTTTGGTTGTTTCTTTTCTTATGACTGGATCTCCCTATCTCACTCAGACTGGAAATTCAGTCACCATTCATGGGCCTGGTCCTTGGCCTGATGCCATCACTGCTCATTCCAAAAGCTTTAAGCAGCTGAGTTACTGCCATCTGCACTGGTTCATCCTTTTCTTACATAACCTAGTGATCTTTGGCTCCCAGGTCACACCATATTGGTCTAGGACTTAATATGGATTCTTTATTGGCTTTTGTTCAACTGAAGCTCTGATCAGCCTCATTCTCCCCTAGCCTCAGAGACTACAGGCTTGCCCAGCCACTCTGTTTGTGTTTGAATAAGTAAACACAATATATCCTTTCCCTCCTTTCTGCAGTTTTATGAAGAGGAAATATAATATGTGTTATTCTTAAGACAAAAAAAGGTATTGTCACTTTTCATCTTGTATTATTTCTCTGAAAAGGATGAAAACATATTCATCCTCATCTTTTTATATTAAGTTGCATATTCATTAAAATTATCTCATTGGTGTGTGAGTATATATGTTAGACAGGTGGAGAGAAGTAGTGTGATAACATACTGTTCCATTTGTGATCTTTGAAGTTTTGTATCAGAATAAAATTCTTCCTTTGTTTACACCTAATAGGGCTCCCATATTTTAATAACAGAACACACTAGGTGGGGCGGCTAGGTGGCACAGTGAGTAAGAGTGCTAGCCCTGGAGTCAGGAGGACCCGGAATTGGTTAGGGCCTCAGATATTTAACACCCACACAAAAAAAACTTGCCAAGTGTAACCTTGGGCAAGTTACTTAACCAGAACACACTAGGAAACTAACATAATTGTGTTTTTTCCATAAAGTTGAACTAATTATTTCATGCCATAATAATAGTAAATGTTAGCATTTTAATAGAAAAGCTTCAACATTAAGCACAGTGATTTGTAATTTTTAAATGGAAAAATACTGTCTACCAAACTAATCACATTTTAGAAGAGAAAATGTAAGTTTAAAATAAATCATTTCCTTTGCTTCAGGGACTACAATTAGTAGATAATGTAACAAAGTACTTAAACAGGGTGGATAATAATATCAATAAGAAGTAAGACTTTCTGGGGAGGCTAGGTGGCGCAGTGAGTAGAGCATTGGCACTGGAGTCAGAAGGACCTGAGTTCGGATCTGGCCTCAGACACTTAATGCACACACAAATAAAAGAAAACCTAGCCGTGTGGCCTTGGGCAAGTTACTTAACCCCAATTGCCCTCCAAAAAAAAAGCAAAAAAAAAAATAATAATAAAGTAATAACAATGTCTTAGAACAAAAGTTATTATTAAAATTAACATTTAAAAATATTATCAAATAATTTGAATTATTAATTACTTATTTATTATTAGTGATTAATTAATAATAAAGTAATAACAATAATGTCTTAGAACAAGAGTAAACATGTTATCAAAGAATTTTAATTATATGACAGAAAGGGAAAAAGATTGGTTACATGGCAAGATTGAGAGATAACAGGCCAGTATCTGTGGATACTGGTATTTTGAAGAGAAAAAAGTAAAGATGGTCTCCAGCATATTGGATAGACCCCTATGGAACGCTTTTGGGAGGACATGGAGGACATGCCACACAAAGATGGGCAGACGTGGATGAATTAAGGTTTACATCATTAGAAGGTACTTCCAAACACATGAGATCAAGGATCCATTGAATATTTGAACGTATGCATTCAGCTGTATCAGGAATAATATATCCTTAGTGGTTAGAGATTTATTTTATAAGATTAATGTGAGGATTATTACATTGTGTTCTTTCTTCTCTACTTCCTTGTCATTTTAATGCCCTGTGGATCAATTTGTTGTTCTTGTGACTGCCCCAGTGACTACCCCAACCAAAATTCCTTTCTCTGGCTTTCATTCTCTTATATATGTATTGTATCTCTCTGTTAAAATGCAAATTCCTAAAAAGCAGGTACTGACTCACTTTTTGCATTTGTAAAGCCAACATTTAGAACAGTACCTGGCACATTGCAAGCACTTAAGTGGTTTTTCAAATATTCACTTTTGATTGATTAGATTCCCAATGTAATGTTTTACATATATTAGTTTTAACATCCAGTCTCTCTCAAAAATAGATTTAATTTTCTCATTTAATTTTGACCTTGGGTCATGTTTTAACATTTCATTAGGCAGATAGGTGGTGCAGTGGATAGAGAACCAGGCCTGGAGTCAATAAGATTTATCTTCCTGAGTTCAAATCTGACCTCAGACACTACCTGCTATGTGACCTTGGACAATTTACTTACCCCTGTTTTTCTTAGTTTCTCATCTGTAAAATGAGCAGGACAAGGAAATGACAAACCATTCCAGTACTTTTGCCAAGAAAACCCCAAATGGTCACAAAGAATTGGACATGACTAAAGAATAGTAACAACAAAAGTTGTGCATTTTTAAATTAATGAACAAATTTCATTTAAATATAGATATCGCTTAAGTATATTCACTTGGTAAAAGGAAACAGAAAGTTCCTGCCTAAGAATTTTCTAGTAATTAAAACAATTCCCATAAAGTCTGAAGTAAATATATCAATAAGAATAATTATATCATTTTTACCTGTTGAGAACCAGCATAGAATAGGAGATAGAGAGCCAGCCTTGGAATTAGAAAGACCTGAGTTCAAGAGTGTCAAATTTGCCTCTGATACTATTGCTCAGAAGGCCACTTAATCTTTCCATGTCTTAGGCAACCTGGTGAGACTAACAGGTGCTAACCTGCATTGATAGAGAAAGTTTCTTTATCAATCAAATGGTATAATTCTCTATGCCAGGAAAATCACAAATCTGGGTCAAAAAAAAAAAAAGAAAGAAGAAACTATCTCAAGAAAAACTACATTTAGATGGTTCTATAGATATTTTCAGGTTTCTAATGAGAAAACAGATGCATAGTATTACATTTTCAAAACTCCCCCTTCTCCCTAAATGTTGACAGAATCGACAGAATCAAATAATCAGAATCAGATATTTCAAAGTCTATAAAATAATGATAATAATGCCACCTAGCAATGTATCACTTGTAGGTCTGTAATGCATTATACACATATTCATTTCATTCTCGTGGCAATCTTGTGAGGAAAGAGCTATCAATAGCCCCATCTTATAGATAAAACTGAACCTGAGGGAGGGAGATTAAGTGATTTTGCCCAGTCACACAGCTAATGAGGATCTGAGATTGAATTTGATCCCAATTCATTCTGATACCAAATCCATTGCTCTATTCACTCTGCCAAGCTATGCATTTTTTTTAAATCACAGAGTGACTCAGGCAGTAGTAAAATCAGTAATCTTCCACTCCATCCATATCAGCCATCAGAGTTACATTAAATTAGTGATTATGTTTTAAAATGCACTGACTGTGGAAGAGAGGGTAATGTAAAAGGCTAATGTAAAAAAAAAAATCTTTTTTTAAGCTGTGTGTGATCATTTTATGTTTTCTGTACCTTTTATCCAGGTAAAATAATAGTCCCTCTTTTCTGTAAGTGAACATGCTCAAGACTAAATACTGCATATTTTATACCATTCCCTAAGTTTTATGTTTAAGTCAATGAATAAACCATTGAGAATGGGATCCTTTTTAATCTTTTATAGACTGCTTGTTATCAGAGATCTTGAACATCAAATAAAAGTTTTAAAGGAGTATTTTACTGTTTGGTTCTTTCATGGATGTTCATCTAATCTTACCAACAAAAGGGCCAAATGAGAAGAACCTATCTTTAAATTCTTACAACAATTTTTATTTTGTGCAGAGCAGCAGGAGGGGATGATGGGCCTTTTCAGTCATAAGGCTAAATTTCCCATCAGTGCCCTAAATGGATCTTCACTTCTCCCCTCAGTGGATCCCAAGAAAAATTCATAAGAAATGTGTCTGCTGCTTTCTTCTGGGTACAGGCAAGTATAGCTGGAAGTTTTTGTGACTTTCCAGCACTCCTTGATTCCACTCCTCAGCTAGTATCCCTGGTTGGCACTGTTATATCTGATTCATAATAATTCTATGAGCAAATTACCAAATAAAGTTGATAACTAGGTTAAAAAAAGATTTATTTTCTTCTAAAAGTAGAATTGACATAGAATAATTTATTGAAATAAACTGAATATCTCACCCTGAACTTTACCTTTTAGTTACCTTTTAGTATAATGTGCTTCCCATCAGAAACATGACTCTTCTTCATGATAAGTACAATTAAAATCAACATTCATCCTGTAAAAAGTGCCTAGATTCACAATTCAAGGATCTAGAAATAGTACATATCTCATTGCGGAAAACTATTTTTGAATTTCTCTTGAGTGTTGTTCATTATAATAAATTTGGTGACCTGTAATAGATTTCCCATCACCTATAATAATAATTAATTATAGGAATCTTTGCTATACTATTTTAGGAAGAAATTTTGATTTTTTTGTTATTTTAATTTAAGTATGAATGATTTGTACCCTGTATAAAGAAGATACAACTAAAAAATTAAGTTACGTTAATTCAGGGATTACTTTTTTTTAACTCTTTCATCACATCACCTAACAGCTTTGCTCATTACATGGTAAATGTTTGTGAACTGGAAATTGATTTGGTTTGGAAACTGTTAATTTGATTATTTGTAGGCGTGCTGATGGATAAATCATTGTTAATGTTTCATTCTAATAAATGAAATCCTCTTGCTGGTAGGGGTTTTAAGAGTTAATTAAGAAATTAACACAAACAATTTAAAAAATCTAAGGATATGTGACTTCATTTGCATAGGTATTCCCTTTACCAATACAAACCACCTTTGAAAATATACTACTGATCTTTTAGCATCATTGTGGTCAAAACTTAGCTATTTTGGTCCTCAGAAAATAGAGTTGCCATCCTTTGTTGTGAATATATCTGAAACCTTTCTGACATGAAACCTGCCAAAGCCTGGGCTCCTATAGAGAATTTAAGATCACCTCTATGCAAGGAGGAACATTGTAATAGGAATGTAGTGAGGGAAATAAGTAAATATTTGAGGGCTAATGAAATTTTGATGCTTAGAGACAAAGTTAGTTTTACAATATTAAAGGCAAACTAAATGGAAAACATGGTTTTTAAATGGAAATAGATCAAATAGGATGCTTTTGACTGAAATTTATCTGACAATAATTAAATTTTGTCAGAGAAATTCACAGATTGAAAGAAAGTTAGAAGAGACCTAGACAGCCAGCAAGCCAAACCCACACATGACAATACCAGAAGGAAACTCTCATATGCACCTCAAATGTTTTGTCTAGTACGATCTCCACCAGTTCCTTCAATATATTTTCATATTACTTTGCCTCGAGGTCCTTCACCATCTTGGTTTCCTTCTTCAGGATGATTTCCAGCTTAGCAATGCACTTTCTAAATAAACTGTGGTGCCCAGAATGCAATACTCTAGATGCAGTTTGACCAGGGCAGAGTACAAGGGGATTATATATGGATCTTTTCCAGACAAACTGCCCTCTAACTATCTCTCTTCCACATGTAGTTGATGTTTTAAACTCAAATATAAAATTTGAATTTAATCTTATTAAATTCACCCTAATGTTAACATCTTTGTGGATTCTAACTTTCTCATCTAAAATGCTTCCCAGTTTTGTGTAAGGAGGGAGGAAAAGAGGAAGGGAGGGAGGGAGGGAAAGAGGGAGGGAAGAAGGAAGGGAGAAAGGACACTCCAAGTATCAAATTAACTCAAAACCATGTTATATAGGGGGTGCTTCAATTCACTACAAAATCAATTCAACAAGTTTTATTAAGATGAGGAAACCTGACTATGAAAGAATAGAACCAATGAATGCATAACAGACTCCAAATGAGACGTTTTTGCCAATATTTTCTACTTGATTTGGGATTTTAATATTCTTCCCAACGTATCTTAGTTTTGATTATCTACCAAGGGAAAACAAGTATTCAACTCATCCTGCTATCTGCCCTCCCAAAACTATTACTCCCCAGACCTCTCAGATTTAAATTGCTATTTTTAAAATGTTCTACCAAACATCAGTAAACTTGAACATTTCCATATATAAAGAACAGACAAAAATTATGTAAAAAAACACAAAACTCTTTTCCGTATAACTAGGTTTTGTTTTTTTAAGTATATAATGTACTTGGTAGATTAGTTACAAAATCTGTCTGACTTGTCTGTACCTCCCTTTAAATTTCCTTCTGTGTATTGAAAAAAAAAAGTTTTATTGACACTCTTTTCTTTTTTACCTTTTTTTTTGAGGAGAGGGAATAGAGACAGTACATCATTATCATTATCACTCTCATAGTTTTATAACCCTCGCCCTCTTTAGCCATCAGTTATATTGCAACAACCAAAAAGTTCTGCTATGAATTTTTATGGTCCTTCCCTCTTTCTTTGATTGCCTTGTGGTGTAGGCACTTATAGAGTAAAAGTAAATGTGACTTTTGGGGTATAGTTCTAATTTGCTTTCCAGAATTCTTGGACCAATTCACGAGTCTAATAGCACATTAATTTGTGTGCCTTCCCACAGTTTCTCCAGTTATCATTTTCCTTTTTTTCCTCATTTTTTCTAATCTGATTTATGTAAGATGGAACCTCAGAGTTGTTTTATTTTATGCTCTCTTATTCTTAATGATTTGAGCATTTTTTCATATTTTTGATAGTTTGAATTTTTTTTCTCCTTAGTACTCCTTTTTCATATCCTTTATGGAATTGATCTTGTTATTATACATTTGAATAAGTTGCCTATAGATTGCTAATATTGACATCTATTAGCAAGGTCCAGTCATGAGCAAATAATATCTCTAATTGTCTTTATTTCTGTAATTTTTTTTCATATATCATGCCACTCCTGTATGTATCTTGGCCAATGGACCCCAAGATATTTTAAACATCTTGTAGTTATCTTGAATATAATTTCTCTATCTCTTCTTATTGAAATTTATAGATAATATGAAGAAAGAATGATAATTTATGTGGGCTTATTTTATATGATTCTACTTTGTTGAAGTTATTTCAGTTTATTTAAGTTTTCTAAGTAGATCATCATATCATCTATTTATGAAAATTTTGTTTGCTCTTTGCTTATTTTGTGAATTTCTTAAATTCTTGTTTTATTGCTAAAGCTAGCATTATGCTAGTAATAAAACATAATAGTGGTGATAATTAATATTATAACTTTACTCTGATTTTATTAGGATTGTTTGCATGTTTCTCCATTACTTAGAATGTTAGCTTTTTGTTTTAGATATGTATTACTTATCAGCCATATTATAAAAAGCCCAGTTTGGTACTATGCTTTATAGTATTTTTAAAAAAATAAATGTGGGTTATATTTTGCTTTAGAAAAAAAACCCTTTTCTATGTCTATTAACATAATCATGCTTTTTATTGCTTTTGTTACTAATATTGTATAATATTTTTATAATTTTCCTAAACAACCTTGTCATAGTGTATATTTTTTTCCAAAATGCTTCAGTAACCTCACTGATAGTGCTTTATTGAGTTGGGGTTTTTTTTGTTTGTTTGTTTTGTTTTGTTTTGTTTTGTTTTTTTAAAGCAATTGGGGTTAAGTAACTTGCTCAAGGTTACATGGCCAATCATTATTCATGTGTGGGTGCTCATTTTCTGAGGACGGATTCAATCCCGGGTCATCCCAACTCTGAGGCTGGCACTCTTACTGCGCCACCTAGCCGCCCCTATTCAATATTGTTATGTCCCTAATTGTTAAAGATATCTGCCTATAGTTTTCCTTCTCTGCTTTGTCTCTCCCTCTTTTAAGTAACATGATCACATAAAAAAAATTTTGTTAGAATCTCTACTTTGCTTCTTTTCCCCCCCAAACAACATTTGTAATGTTGGAATTAATTTTGAGTGTTTAATATAATTTACTTTTAAATTAATCTACTTCTGAGTTTGTTTGCTTGTTTTGCCTTTGGGGAGTTCTTTTTTATCCTGTTCATTTTCTTTATTTAAATTCTTGACTTCTTCAAGGAAATGAACAGAATCTTGGAAAAGTTAGATGTGCTAGATCTCTGGAGAAAACTGAATAGGAATAGAAAGGAGTATAACTTTTTGTCTGCTGTATATGGTTCCTTCACAGAAAGTGACTGTGTATTAGGGCATAAAAATCTCACAAATAAATACAAAAAAGCAGAAATATTAAATGTGCCCTTACCAGACCATAATGCAAGAAAAAATTACATTTAATAAAAGGCCATAGAAGCATAGATAAAAAGCTAATTGAAAACTAAATACTCTAATCTTAAAGAATGAATGGGTCAAAGAACAAATTATAGAAATAATTTGTAATTACATTAAATAGAATGACAAGAATGAGAAAACATTCCAAAATTTGTGGCATGCAGCCAAAGCAATGCTTGGGGGAAAGTTTATATCTCTAATTGTGTATATGGTTGGGGGAGAGGGGGAGGAAGGGAAGGAGGGAGAGAGAAAGACAGAGAATGAATATCAAAGGAGAGATTAGTAAAAGCGAAAGTAAACCATTTAAACCATGAACTGGTTTTATAAAAAATCCAATAAAGCAGACAAACCATTGGTTAATTTGATTGAAAAAAAGAAAGAAAGAAAGAAGAGAACCAGATTATCAGTTTCAAAAATGAAAAGGTTGAATTTACCACAAATGAACATGAAATTAAAGCAATTATTAGGAATTATTTGCCTGATTATATGCCAGTAAAACTGGCAAACTAAGTGAAATGGATGAATATTTACAAAAACATGAGTTGCCCAGACTAACAGAAGAAATAGAATACTTAAATAACCCCATCTTAGAAAAAGACATTAAGTAATAAATGAACTCTCTAAAAAAAATCACCAGGGGGCGATTAGGTGGCACAATGAATAGAGCACTGGCCCTGGAATCGGAAGGACCTGAGTCCTTACTAGTCATGTGACCTTGGGCAAGTCACTTAACCCCAATTGCCCTGCCCTCCTCCCTTAAAAAAAAAAACACCAGGTTCGAATGGATTTACAAGTGAATTTTATAAAACATTTAAGGAACAAATAATTTGATTACTTTTTAATCTCTTTAGAAGGAATCCTACTAAATTTCTGCTAAATATGGCTTTGACACCTAAACCAGGGGGAGCAAAAACAGAAAGTAAAGTATAGACTAATTTCCTTAGTGAATATTTTTACAAAAATTTTAAATAAGATATTAGCAAAGAGATTACAGCAAAATATTGCAAAGATCATACACTGTGACCAGGTGGGATTTATACCAGGAATGCAGGGCTGATTCAGTATTAGGACAACTACTGGCATAATTGACCATATTAATAACAACACTAACAGAAATCATAGATTATCTTAGTTGATGTAGAAAAAGCCTTTGACAAAATTCTATACCCATTTCTATGAAAAACACTAGAAAGCACAGGAGTCAATACAGCCTTTTTTTTTTTAGAGGGCAATTGGGATTAAGTGACTTGCCCAAGGTCACACAACTAGTTTTTGTGTAAAGTGTCTGAGGTCAGATTTGAATTCAGATCCTCCTGACTCCGGGGCCAGTGCTCTATTCACTGCACCACCTAACCACCCCAATATAACCTTTTTAAAATGATAGTATCTATCTAAAACCAAGAACAAGTGTTATCTGTAATGGGATAAGTTAGAAGGATGTCCATTATCACCACTTTTATGCAATATTGTACTAGAAATGTTGACTATAGCAATAAAACAAGAAAGAGAAATTGAAGGAATAAAAATAGGCAATGAGGAAACAAAACCATCACACTTTGTAGACGATGTGATGATATACTTAGAGAATCCTAGAGAAAATTAACTACTTCTGCAAAGTTGTAGGATATAAAATAAACCCACCTAAACCATCAGCATTTCTATATGCTACCAACAAAACCCAGTGGGAAGAAATAGATAAATTACATTTAAAATAATTGTACACAATATAAAATACTTGGTAATCTATTTGCCCAAGATAAACCCAGGGATTATACGGCCATAATTATAGAACACTTTTCACACAAATAAAGACAGATCTAAGCACTTAGAGAAATATTCATTTCTCATGAGTAGACTGAACCAATATAATTAAGTGACAGTTATACCTAATTTTATTTATTTATTTATCCAGTGCTATACCAAGAAAACTACCAAAAAGTATTTTATAGAGCTAGAAAAAAATCATAATAAAATTCATCTGGAAGAACAAAAAGTCAAAGAATATCAAGGGATTCTGTGGCAAAAAAATCTGGTACTGGATGAGAAATAGAGTGGTGGGATCAGTGGAATTAAGTAGATACATAATATATAGTAGTACAAGGGGCAGCTAGGTGGCACAGTGTAGGCCCTGGAATCAGAAGCACCTGAGTTCGGATCCGGCCTCAGATACTTAACACACACACAAACAAAAACCTAGCCGTGTGACCTTGGGCAAGTTACTTAACCCCAATTGCCCTCCAAAAAACCCCAAAACAAATATATAGTAGTACATGACCATAATCATCTAGTGTTTGATAAATGTAATGCTCCAAGCTTTGGGGACAAGAACTCACTATTTGACAAAAAGTGTTGGGAAAGCAAAAACTATGTCAAGTCAAAATAGGTACTCAATTTAGACATAAAGGGTGATATAAGCAAATTAGGAGGAAATGAAAAAATGTACCTGTCAGATCTATGGATAAGGGAAGAGTTTATGATTAAACAAGAGATAGAGAGGCTCATGGGAAATAAAATAGTTAATTTAGATTACATGAAAAGCTTTTGTATAAACAAAACTAATGCAGTCAAAATTAGAAGGAAAACAGGAAACTGGAAGGAGAGTATTGCGAGTTTCTCTGATAAAAGCCTCATTTCTCAAATATATAGTGAACTGAGTCAAATTTATAAAAATAGGAGTCATTCCCCAGCTAACATATGGTGAAAGGTTATAAATAGACACTTTTCAGAAGAATAAATCAAACCTATTAATAGTCACATGAAAAAATTACTCTAAATCACTACTGATTAAAGAAATGGAAATTAAAACTACTCTGAGATGCCACCTTATACCTATTAGATTGACTAACACAATAGAAAAGGAAACCAACAAATTTTGGAGAGGATTTGGAAAAATTAGTGACAGTAATGCACCATTGGTAGAGTTGTGAACTAGTCCAACCATTCTTGAGAAAAATTTGGAACTACAGCCAAATGGGTATAAAACTGTGCATAGCCAACAATATACTCCTAGGTCTATATCATAAAGAGATGAAAGAGAAAGTGAGACATTTGTACAAATATTTGTACAAAAATAGTTTAGTAGTTATTTTTGTGGTGGAAACCAAGGAGATTCCCCTCAAATGGGGAATGTCTAAACACATTGTGTTATAGGATTGTGATGGAATACTACTGGGCTGCAACAAATGACAAACAAAATGGTTTCAGAAAAAACCTGGGAAGACTTATAGGAACAGATACCAAATGAAGTGAGCAGAACTAGAACATTTTCACAGTAACAGCAGTATTGTAAAGATGATCAGTTGTGAAAGACTTAGCCACTCTGATCAAGACAATGATCCAAGACAATTCAGAGGTCCTATGATGAAAAATGCTATCTACCTCCAGAAAGAGAACTGATGAACTCTTCATGTAGATTGAAGCTTACTTTTTAAATTTTATTTCTATTATTTTATTTTGTGTTTTCTTTTCTACATGGCTAATAGGGAAATATATTTTTCATGACTTCACAGATATAATTGATATCAAATTGCTTGCTTCCTAGTGAAGAGAATAGGGGAGGGAGGCAGAGGAGAGAATTTGAAACTCAAAAAAATGTTAATGATTGTTGAATTTTTTTTACATATAATTGGGAAATAGGTAATGAAATAAATTAAAATAATTTTAACAAATTCTTGATTTATTTTGTTAATAACTGTTTTTATAAATATTCTCCAATTTAATGTGTTATCTATCATCTGTTTACATTGATATGTACTTAGGCAAAAAATATTTCTTAATAATTTCCTTCACTTTTCCATTTGTTGTGAATTCTCCCTTTTCATTTCTGATTTGGTGATTTGGTTTTCTTTCTTCTGTTTCAAAATCTTAGCTAGTACTGTATTATTTTCCTAAATGATTTTAAAGAAAAAAAATAACTCAAGATCCTAGTTTTATTTAGCATATTTATTTAGTTTTGATTTTGCTTTCAATTTTCTTAATCTTGTCTTTGATTTGTAGTATTTCTATTTTTAGTGTTTAGTTACTGGTTTTTATATATTACTTTTCTCGTTTGAGTATTTTTTAAAAATCTGGTCTTTCTGTCTTTTGTTAGTGAAAGTGTTTAGAGATATAAATTTTCTCCAAAGGACTACTTTGTCTGAATCCCAAAAGTTTTTATTGTTGTTCATTCATTAATAAAATTATCCATTGCTTGCATGATTTGTTCTATGACACACTATTTTGTTAGGATTAAATTATTTCATCCCCATGAAAGTTTGAATCATTTCTTGAAATGCCCTTTTAAATTTATTGTGCCATAGCCAGTAAAGAACATATTCAATGTCTGCTTTTCAAATTTTGTTTGTGATATTTTGATGTCCAAGAGCATAGTCAATTCTTTTTAAAGTGCTATAAACAACCAAGAAATATACATATTATTTTTGTTCTCATTCAATAATTTCCAGAGACACATCCAACTTTTCTAGTATCTTATCCAAGTTTTTAACTTCTTTCTTAAAGAATTATCTTTTGCTATTTTCCCCAGTTACATTGTTTTTACTCTTTATTCTTATCTCTAATTCATTTTACATTTCTTTTAAGTAATTAGATGCTCTATTTAGCATACATACATAGTAAGTACTGATACTATTTCACTATCTTTTGTGCCTTTAGTTTGAATGGTTATGTCTTTTTCCTATGCCGATTTTTATTGTTCCATTGTCTGAGACTATGATTGCTATCCCTCCTAATAACAACAGTAATAATAATTATAAATATATAAGGTTTGTAAAGTGCTTTACAAATATTATCCCATGTTTCCTCACAATAGCCCTTAATAGTATTGCTTCTTTCATAAGTGTGAACAATTTGATGCCTTAAAGGAATAGGAAAAGAAGGTGATTTTTTAAAATAACTAAAATCCATATGTAAAGAAATAATTTCAAAGAGCCACATGGGCAATCCAGGTCAGAAAATGAACTGTGGCAAAAATTTGAAGTGCTAAATTAACCTCTACAGGATTAGGATGAAGCCTTTTTTGTGTACATGAAGTCTAATGTTTTTTAAAGGCATAGATCTTTTGTTTATTAATAAAAACTTACAAAATTTAAGTGTGTAAAAACAGTCTTCAAAGACACAGACTGTTAAGAACACCACTTTGAGAATAAATAATAAAGAAGTTGCAGGACATTGTGGTCCCTTACCTTAATTACAAGCAACTGTTTTAAGAAGGTAAAATTCACAAAATGAAAAATAATAAATATATTTATAGAGACTCAGGGATGATTTTTAAAAAGACTGTGGTTGGTACTGAGGATATTTGATGATTCTTACCTCATATGCAAAAAGTGAGTCACAGAAGAAGCTCCTGAGATAAGCTACTGAAAGCACAGTGAAAGTCTGATGGGAATGGTCCAGAATGAGCAGAGATGGAAGGCTCAGCAGGGGCTAGAAAAGCCAAGCTAAATGGATTGGGGCTGCCTGGGAAGTGGCAGCTGAAGTTGTTGAGTGGACAAGAAGCTTCAGTTCTGAGGTCCTGACTGGAGCACAATGAACGGGAGTTTAATTACTTGCCCTTCTGTATTACCTCCATAGTTGAGAGAGGTAAAACCTTTCCCAAATGCCCAGTGTTCTTTGCTAACCTCTCCTCTTTAAGAAGGAAAAGCAAGGAAGGGAATGGCAGGTTTTGTAGTTCCTTTGAAGAATAAAAAGAAATGTTGAGGTCTAAATGGATGACAGTAATTTGGTCACTGAAGAACTGACTGGAATTTTCTATATCTCATGAAGAATGAACAATTTGCTGTGAGCCTTGTTTACTAAGATTGGATGATGCTGGCAAAGAGCTGGCTGGGCTTGTCTATATCTCCTAATGGAGCCAGCCTGATGAACTTTGTAGTTCTCTGACTCGTGTCATTTAATACTATAACATTGTTTAATGTTCTTTTAAAGGTAATTGTGAGTTAAAAGTGTTTTCCATGCTTTAGTAGTTAAGAGAGAGAGATTCTCAAGAGGGGAGGGTACTTGGTTACCTAAAAAAAACAACAACAACCAAACAGTGAGGCTTAGAACAGAGCAGGAAGCAGAAAGCAGTTTCATGAGGGCAGATGTTAATGAAGTTAATAATCCCTGAAGTCAGGGATTATGAATTGCCTCAAACATATGGAGTTTCCTCACTCGTGTTTCCCTTCTAAGTTTATGCGCCTACTCTGTTCCACAGATACTGAGTACATTTGTGCGCAAGTATGAACTAAGTCGATAATGTAGATTTTGCTGTGTTTATTATTCCTACATTTGCTTTAATATATGAATATCTGTGATGTTATTATTTCCTTTGCCTTATTTCTAAGTAAATGGGTATATTTATGATCTAAATCTGGTGCCATTGTGAGTGGCTTGTTTATGTAATGGAAACACACCAGTAGGGGACTTGAGAGCTAAATTGGTGATTAGGGGAAGTATATTTTTCCTCCCCCAACAAGGTTATAGGGATGTTTCTCTGGGAATCTAAATCTTCCTGTGTGAAAACTGACTTTCACTGTGCTTTCAGTAGCTTATCTCAGGAGCTTCTTCTGTGACTCACTTTTTGCATATGAGGTAAGAATCATCAAATATCCTCAGTGCCAACCACAGTCTTTTTAAAAATCATCCCTGAGTCTCTACAAATATATTTATTATTTTTCATTTTGTGAATTTTACCTTCTTAAAACAGTTGCTTGTAATTGAGGTAAGGGACCACAATGTCCTGCAACTTCTTTATTATTTATTATATTGTTTTAATTTTGTTTTTAATTTTTTTAATTTTTTACTTTATCTTATGATTCTAATAGATCTGGGTAATCATTTGTGATTTTTTAAAAATGTATTGCACAAGGGTTTTTTAATCTGGTTATGACTTTTAAAGAGTTCAGTTATTCTGAAATTCACTTTTTTTCTTTTCAAGGTCATTTATATTTAATTAATTTAATTTAATTATATTGTTTTAATTTTTAATTTTTTAATTTCTACATTGGAGAGAGAGACAGAGACAGAGAGAGAGACAGAGAGAGAGAGAATGAGAGAGACACTACAGCAAAAATAGGCATTCATACACTATTATAGTGTACTACTGTGTGAGTGAACATCCCATGTGTGTTATAAGTTCCCTCTTCAAAGTACATTTTCCCTGAAAATTATACTGAGTTTTATAGGTTACTTAATTATAATCATTTACATTTTGAATTTTTGAATATTTCAAGATTTTTCTCCTTTCATAAAAGTGCTACTAAGTATTGTGTGATATTGAATATGGTACTTTACCTCTGATTGCTTGCCACATTTTATGGGGGCAGAAAAGGGAACTAGTATTTGTAACCTTTACTGAATATGAACTGAACATGTATCTGTTCATTAGGTGTCTAAGTCAACATGAAGTCCGATCTTATAAAAAGCCTTATTTTGGTCTTTGTGTGCTACCTTAGTGAGCTTCAAGAGTAGCTTTCTTTTCATCTCTTAGTGATCTTCTCTGTTTATCAGTTGAATGCCACAGATTCCCTTTTAAATTTATAATGCTTTTTTAAAAAAGAAATTTAATTTAAAATATTTTAGCATTAGTTACACAGAATGTTTAGATAAAACTTTAGTTTTTATAAGTCTTTTTATATATTTAGGCTGTCACAACAGTGCTCAAGATTATATTGATATGTTTTCTGGATTCTAGAACCCTTAAACATAGAGACTGCACTGACCCACTACCTTGTAACCACTCTTCCCTTCTTTTGCTGGGCCTTCCATCTCCTGCTCATTCTGGACCATGCATTTCCAGCATATTTTGTTAATGCCAAATAGCAAATATAATTTGCATAAAGTTCTGACTTATCACAATTATGCTAATGGTAGAATATATCTCACTTTAAGTAAAACCACATTATGATTTTATTTTCAGGACACATTTTGAACACATCAGGTTACTCTAAATCTCAGTTTTTCCAAGGGCACTATTGTTTTCAGTTAGTTCAAGTTCTGAAATTCATGGTGATGTTTGTGTTGTGGTGGCATTATGTCGTGGTTCATGGTGGTATTTTCATTTATTTGAAAGCTCTGGATTTTGGCCATGACATCCCTAGGAGTTCTTAATTTGAGATGTATTTTTATGAGGCGATTAATGTATTCTTTCTACTTTTACTTTATCTTATGATTCTAATAGATCTGGGTAATCATTTGTGATTTTTTAAAAATGTATTGCACAAGGGTTTTTTAATCTGGTTATGACTTTTAAAGAGTTCAGTTATTCTGAAATTCACTTTTTTTCTTTTCAAGGTCATTTGTTTCTGATAGCATATACCATATATTCCATTTTTTGTTCTTTAATTTTGTTCCAATATTTCTTTTTGCCTTCTGAAGTTACTGAGTTCTGTTTGTTCCATTTTAATTTTCAGGGAGTCAGCTACTTGGGTAAGGTTTTCCCCTTCCTGTTCTTTATTTGCCTTCTATTTTTTTCCTCTGGAACTCATTTCATTTCTTAAAATATTCTTGGCATTCTTTACTTAGTAAATTTATACATTTAATTGTCCTTTTTGTTTACTATGATTGGCCAGAACTACTTCAGCAAGCTGTCTTACTACATGCAGGTCTAGTCTCATTAATTCAAGCCAAAAAGCCCAGTTGTTTTTTTTTTTTTATTTTGTTTTAATTTTTTACCTTTTTTGGGTTTTGTTTTGTTTTGTTTTGCTACATTGGAGTATATGTGTCTCTGTCTTTTTCAAGCACCCTAGCATACCCAGGTGTAGCAGCAAGCACTCCAACATCCCCAGAGTAGCTGCCAACACAGGTTCTTAGATCTGCTTTTGTAAAGGAAAGCCACTCAAAATCGGTTAACAAGCTCATTTTAATCAATCAAACATATTACCTAGTTCAGGGGAAAAGGTCAGCACCCTGAACTTCAGAGTATACAGACAGATCAAACAGACAGGCTTCCAAACTGTCCAACCATTATATCAATACCAAATCACAGTTACCAGAGAGGGAAGCATCAACATCTGGGTTTTCAAAGCCAGGGGGCTCTCTCAACGGCTGCCCAGTGTCTCATCTGGTCCAATCACACAACACTTCTCAAAGTGAGCCCCAAAGCAAAGCCTCCCATTGGGTTTATATAGCCTTCTCCAGGCTCAGAGAATGTAACAACCTTCTTGACCCACTGACCAATCACAAAGTATCAAGGTGTGGGATTTCCTGAAAAACAAGCCTCCCACCACAGGCTCCAGGTGCACTTAAGCTAGGGGCAGGGAAGATCTTTAAATTTGCATTTCCATTACATCAGGGTGGCTGATAGCACAGGTTCTTTGATCTGATTTTCGAAAGAAAGTAACTCAAAAAGGGTTAACAATCTTAATTTAATCAATCAAACATATATCATTTACCTAGTTCAGGGGGAAAAGTCAGCACTCTGAGCTTCAGAGAATACAAACAGAAGTTACAACAGAAAATAACACAATTAACTAGACAGGGCTTCTAGCTGTCTGACCATTGCATCCATACCTAGTCACAGTTACCAGAGAGAGAAGCACCAACATCTGGGTTTTCAAAACCAGGGGGGCACAGAACATGGAGGGGATCAATAGCTATCCAGAGTTCATCTGGCCAAATCACAGAACTCTTCCCGTATGTGAGCCACAAAGCAAAACCTCTCATCAGAGGTATACATAGCCTTCTCCTGGGTCAGAGAACACCAGAACCCTCCTTACTCACTTGAGTACAAAGTAACAAAAGTTGTGCCTTCCTGAAAAACAAGCCTCCCACCACAGGCTCCAGGTGAGCACATTCAGCCTATTAGGGAGCAGAGTATATTTCCAGATCAGGAAGGGTCCTCAAATTCAACTTAGGCTTATTAAGGGGCAGGGAAGATCTTCAAATTTCTATTACCATTTTATTCTTTCTCATATAAAAGTAGAATGTTAGTACTGGAAAGGACTTTAGAGCTCAAGCGCCAGCAAATCTAGTTCAAGTCATCACCTTACAAATAAGGAAACTGAGGCCCTGAAAATTTCCAGACAAGTGTCCTTGTACAAGTTCATGTAGCAAGTTTGTGGGAGGGAGACTAAAACATTCTGCAAAAATGGTTTACTGTTATGTTAATTCTCTCAGATCATCACTTCATTTTGTACACACAGACACAGCCTTAACTTACATACCATATCATGTGATAAAAAATTATCTTGCTTTATTTCATGCAGGTCCTCTCATACATAGTCTTTGTTGGCAGGTCATTGCCCACCCTTCCCCCCTGCCCCATGGCTTTACTAGTCATTTAGCTACTTTCTTCTTTTGTGTTTACCTCTTATATATCTCTTGACCCAAAGTCTTTTGTTGTGTTTGGTGTCTTCTATTCATATCTTCACTCTCATTTCCTGGGTTGAATCCATGCCAGAGTCTGGCCCATTCTTTACTTGTTGATGAGGAGATCAGTTCCCTTTCTTGGTCCTAATTTTGATTTCTTGCAAGCTATCTCCTCCTCTCATTATCTCTAGTCAAAGTACTGTAGTTTTTATCACCCTTGAATCCTAGAATGAGAGCACTTCATTTTTTAGTCCTCCATAGAGTGTCTCCACTCACATTGCTACTGGCCTCTGGCCCCCTGGGAGTGTCCATAATCAGAGCTCTGGTGACTTTCAAGTCCCCTAGAATTTCCCTTTCAGATTTCTACAAGCTTCCGGTCCTCCAAACACAGGACGATGTTGGCTTCAATTAGCACTAGAGTAGGGCTTCTTAAACTTTTCCCATTCTAGCGTTTATTGGTGTTGTACCACCTGAGGATAGGCATAATGCAAAGTGCGAATGCTTTGTATTCAGAACCAAGACTACAGTGAAGGTACAATGCAACACAGGCAAGGCTGCCAAGAAACACCTCAGATTTGTTACACTTTGATTTTACTATTGCCAACTTTTCTGCAATTCTGGAACCTACAGTTTAAGAAGTGCTGTACTAGAGATTTCTTGATCAAAACTGGCTGGCTGGGGTGGCTAGGTGGTGCAGTGAATAGAGCACTGGCCCTGGAGTCAGCAGGACCTGGGTTTGTGTCTGGCCTCAGATACTTAACACAAAAAGTAGCTGTGGGACTTTGGGTAAGTCACTTAACCCCAATTGCCCTCCAAAAAGAAAAAAAAAAACTGTCTGGCTTCCAATCCCTTTATCTGTGCTTCTACTGGCTTTCTTTACAGGTTGCCTTTCCCATCTAGCTCTTTTTTATAAGCGTCAAGCTCTTTTTTTTTTTAATCTAGGCTAGATAAAGGTATTTATTGTTGCTTCTTTTGGATTTTTTGCTCACAATTCCATCTGCTGGTTTTTTTAGATCTTTGTTAAAGTATATATCGACTCTTCAGAACCTTTTCCTGTGCTCATTTTAATTAGAAATAGGGTACTTATCATTTTTTCTCAAAGTCCAGTTACTGAAGAGCCCCTGATTTTTATGTTCTTTACTTACTAAAAATAAAATATCACTGATTCTTCTCCTTAATATATATATATATGCATATATATATATATATATATACACACACATATATATGTATATTTCTTGCTGAGATCATGGATAATATTCATGTGATCCATATAGGTATGATCATTAAACAAGTAGAATTAAACCCATGGTTATAACAGTGTTTAGATAACATTTATTTTTTTCCAATAGCTAAAGTAGGAGAGTGAAGAGAAAAAAACTTCATTGTAAAGGATCCTCTGTTTTTCAGCCCAGACTTTATCTTACTCTAGATAGACAATATATTACACGAAAAAAAGATAACAAGAAAACAAATTACCCTTTTGGTTCTGTTCCTACGTTCTTTTTTTTTCTCCTATGCTAATAAGTTTCTCATTCTCTATTTCTTCATTCTAACCGTTAATTATCTAATGTTGAAAACTATGAAGGTCTTTTGCTTTCTACTTTTTTATTGTTATGAATATAATATTATCAACAAATGAAGAAAATAATTTAATACAAATAGAAATTCATAGGTATCACTTCCATCTTTTCATTTTCTCTTCATTTTAAGATTGGTAGAATAGACATTAGTCATACTTTTAATACTTCAAGGATCATGGTTTCATCAGGTCTTTATGAGTTAGTGTTGCCATAAAAGTTAGTTACATTGTTGCCAGCCTTGTGCCAATGAGTCTCTAAACTTAGACTAATTTATCAACTGAATTAATATTCAAAATATTTCCAGCTTTATATAGGATCTGCCATTGTTTATTCTCCATTAGAATATCTTTGGAGAAATCAGGGTCACAATCACACCAATGAGACATTGGAATAGGACTGTATTGCAGTATGCCAACTATACCATAGGATATGAATGCCTTTTTTTTTTACTGCAAACTATGTTGGATTTGTAAATATTAACTATTTATACATTTGTAATCTTCAAAACAAATGATATAAATATGAATAAAATGGTCTCTTGAATGCACCACCAAAATTATCTCTGTGGTAAATCAATTACCAGAGACATCAATTAACTTGGGATATGCCTGTGTAAAGACCTAACAAACCATGATTAGCTAAGGAAAACCAAAGGAAGAAAAAAAATCCTTTTTAATGTGAAACAGAAGCATTCTGAACACATCACTTGTATTTGGGCCTCAGTTTCCTGAATGAACTGGACTGGATTATCCATAAAATGTCCACTAGTTTAAATAGTTAACAATCGGGGAATCATGCTCTCTTCCTTTCTTTGTTATTGATTGACTTTATAAAAGGATTTTGAATATAAATTACCTTTCAAAGTTTCTGAAATATCATCTTAAAGAAATAATACTCTACATAGTCACTGCACAGCTATGTTTGTATTGCATTCACATCGATGGTGTGGTCATTCTGATGGATCATAGCTGAAAGGGATCCAGATGATTCCTTTTCTAAGTATAATCCTTATTTTATAAATTAAAAAAAAACAGAGACACAGAGAGAATATAACTCACCTGAAGTCACACAGGAATTAAAGAGATGGGCTAGGATTTGAATGCAGATTCTCTGAGCCTGAATCCTGTATTCTCTTCATTGTTCTACACTGCCTTTCATGTGGAGAGAACCAAACTAACAAGGCCATAGAATTATGTCTAAATTAAATTTTATTACTTCAAATAAAGGTAAAATCAAATTCTCCATGATTTAATAGCTTAACTTTTTAAAAATGTTTATAGAAACAAACTACATGGATTAGCATAGGTAGGAAAGAACAAATGGAAAAATCATTTATTAAGCATTTAAGATGTTCCAAGCACTATACTGGGCAAAGCAAAGACAGTCCCTACCCTCAAGAGATTTTTATGTTTTTGAGGGGGGAAGGTAAGGCAATTGGGATTAAATGATTTGCCCAAGGTCAAACAGCTAGTAAGTGTCAAGTGTCTGAAACCAGATTTGAACTCAGGTCCTTCTGACTCCAGGACCTGACTCTATTCACTGCACCACCTAGATGCCCTGAAAATTTGTATTTTAATAGGAGAGACAACACTTATTAGGGAAGAGTAACCAGAGATGGGCACTTTGGTAGGAATTTTATAAGAATTGTGAATGAGATTTTAGGGAAGTAGATTGACCCAGGAACAGAACTGATATGATCATGGTTCTTAGTTCCAGACCTAAAAGATGTGGGTAGGAAAAATGTACATACATGTCCATAAGCAAGGCAATTGGTAAGAAGGCCATGGAGAAGGGGACCAAAGAGGAGAAAGTGAAGTGCAGAATAGCTAGGGCTTTCCCAAAATAGTATTCTAAGCCACCAGTGTGAAAATTGAGGTACCAGAAGGGACTTTTTTCAGCAGGATGGGATCTCTGGTGTGTATGGCAGGGAGGTTAGAGAGGAAATTGTGAAGGAGCTAGCTAGAGAAGAAGGAGAAAATTTTATTATTTTGGAATTAAATTATTTACTAAATATTTGGGGATTTAAAAAGGAGATGCAGTGTTCCTGAAGGCTAAGATTTTTTTTTAACTACTGTTGACATTTTTGGAAGATATTGAATTACAAGTAAAATTCATATCACTGGTTATGCCATTTGCCTTCTTGGGAATCTTCAGTGGTTTCCTCTTATTTAAAGGGAAAAGTTCAGACTCATTGGGCTGGCAAGTCAAGTCCTTTTAGGTTAAAACTACCCTCCATGACCTGTCACCCACTTCTCTAGCCTTTTCTAATAGTCCTCCTACACTGCTCACCAAATTGTAACAAAACTGGTCTAGTCTTTGTCCTCATTCCCCTGCTAAATGTCCCTTCTATTAACTGGATCTGTTCAATTTCCTACACATCATTTAAGCCAAACTCGGATGCCTCTTTGATCCTCTTGTGATTGGCAACCTTTTCCCTTTGCCCTCGCACACCTTATTTTGTATCTCTTTGATGTACTTTTCCATACTTTTGCATATTATGATTATCTGGCTTTGAATCATTTTTCCCCATAAGCTTCATTCATGTCCAAAATTTCATCTAGCACTTATCACTATCTTTTGCATGCAGTAGGCAGTTAATGAATGTTTATTTAATGGGAAT
Organism: Gymnobelideus leadbeateri; assembly: GCA_011680675.1. Classification (NCBI taxonomy): domain Eukaryota; kingdom Metazoa; phylum Chordata; class Mammalia; order Diprotodontia; family Petauridae; genus Gymnobelideus; species Gymnobelideus leadbeateri. Next base: position 205,544 of record WOXC01012391.1, on the reverse strand, counting down.
GGAAGAAGGGTAGGAAATAGTCTATTATATACTAGGCACTGTGCTAAGCACTTTACAAATATTATCTCTTTTGATCCCCCAACAACTGTGAAATAGGCTCCATGACTGTTCCCATTTTACAATTATGGAAACTGAAGTTGACAGAGGCTAGGTTGTGTTTGTTCTTCGCGTTTGAAGAAGACCATGGCATCAGGGAAATGATGCTATGACTTGCAGTTGACTTTGATTTGAGTGAGGGAGGGCTGTGCAAAGTCACCAGCCTCCCTTTCTCCTCCAGAGCCATCTGGGTCCAGTGGCCAGATATTCATCAGGAAGACTGGAGATGACTCAGGATGCAATGGGAGACCCTGGCCCTTTTAGGCTAAGGCCTTTTCAGGTTCTAACTTAGAGTGAGGTAATGCCCATTCAGTGAACAGGTCTCTTTAGGTTAAGTGACATGCCCAGTGCCACGTAGCTTAGCAAATGTCTGAAGTTGGGTTTGAATTCAGGTCTTCCTGACTCCAAGCCAGACCTAGCCACCTAGCTGCCTAAATAAATCAATGATTCACTAATTACTAATGAGGCTTTTTTTCTGCCAGAGATTTCAGTGGTAAGGACAAGGTTACTCACTGGGGGAGGGAAAGTGCAACATGACTACTGATCCAAGGACCACAGCAGTGGGGTGTGTGGGAGAACATGCTATAATGAACAATTTGACAGTTTGGCATCATCTTTTAGGGTAAGACACAAAATACTTACACTCAGTGTTCCCTTGGGTAGTCTAGTATGATGGGAAGCAGCCTTAGGGGAGTGGTATATAGAATGCTGGCCTGGATTCAGGGAGAACTGAGTGGAAAAATAACCTTTGACAACTAAAAGTAGTTGTCTGCTGAAGGACAAATCACTCCATTTCTCTGAAGTTGAGTTTCCTCATTTATAAGATGGAATAGTATTATAAGGTGTCTTCAGGTCCTAAATCTATGATTCATTGGGCCACAGTTCTATTTTTTTTTTATAGGTAGAACCCAGTAACTCTCTTTGTGATCCAGTGTATCATTACATTGGATAGAAGTGAAGTATACAGGTCTTGCAACACAGTACCCAGGTCATAATACTTTCACATACCTGTTTATGCCTATGAAATGTTATATAAATTGTGTAAACTCAGATTACCAGGAGAAGGTTCTTGGGGCCACTAAATAGAGAGGAACCTGCCTTCTTTAAAACACAGAAAAAATGGCTCAAGTCCAAAGTTCATGGGCTTTTATGAGATCTAGGTAAAGCATTAAAATTCCAATAGGGAATTGAGTTGAATCTTCCTTAAAACACATGCATACAGGGGCAGCTAGGTGGCACAGTGAATAGAGCACCGGCCCTGGAGTCAGGCGGACCTGAGTTCAAATCCGACCTCAGACACTTAACACAAAAAACTAACCATGTGACCTTGGTCAAGTTGCTTACCCCCAATTGCCCTCCAAAAAAGAAAACCCAAAAACACATGCATATACTTTGATGTTACAAAATAAATATGTAGCATAGAGTAAAATATTGTCTCATTTAAAAATATGTGCATTTATAAAAAGTAATATTAATAAAGGTTCCTTGTTAATTTATACCCTTCTGCACTGTTGCTCCCTTTCCTACCATTTGTCCCGGCTTAGCCTATACCTAAATAAATCCTTGTACCTGACTTGCAAGTGACCCATGGCTCAACCAGTCCTGTCTGCCTTCTTATACTCCTCTAAATATATTGAAATTGGCCATCATTTTCCAGAGATACGGTACTCCAGTTTTCCAAGGATAAAGTGTCCTTTCCCTCCCAATACCATTGTTCATTGAGCACATACTCTGTTGTATAAATCCATTAATGATGTAGTTGTATAATGATTTATGATTTTATGATTTTTATGATATCCCCTCAGCTAGATGGGACTCCACTCCATTCAAAATAATAAGTATTAAGTGTACAGTTGAATCATTACCAGGGAAAATGATTATCATTGACCCTTTGATTCATATTTCTACTAAATTGGCTCATGATAATTTTCCCCTCATTTTCATAATCATTTTGAGAAGTAATAGTATATATTTATTCTTTTTAATTTTTTCTTTAATTTTAGTAAGTTGCTTCTGGTCTTTTGCAAATATAGCTTCCTGCATCTTTTTCTAACAGTAGAAATATATTATTTACAGATGCCATTTTTAATTCCCTAAATATCATGTATGAATAACCATTTCAAATTGCTAGGATCATTTATTCTAACTTTACTCTTTCCATTTTTCATAATATTTAATGATCATATTCGATACTTTTACTACTATGATATTTCTGTCTACCAAATAATGCACTTGACACAATGCAGTTTTTCTACATAGGTGAAGAATCTTAAGCTGCATGTGATGCTCCTGGTGGTAACTCCTTGGGGTTCTCTCTTGTCATCTGCAGGGTGCTGGTTGCACTGCACTGGTGGTAGCTGTGGTTGCAAGGAAATTAGAACTTACCAAAGCTGAAAAACACGTGCATAATTTCATGATGGATACCCAGTTAACCAAAAGAGTAAGTCTATATTCCATATATCTAAAAAGAGGCTGTCTTTTCAAGTGTATTTTCCACATTTCATGAATACTATAACTTTTAGTTTGAAGGTTTCCATTAAAATCAGATGACATCCTTTGTAGTATTCTCTTTGGAGTCAATAATCACATTTTAAAGAAAGAAAATTATTTGGGTTGAAGAAAAAAATGATATCTAGAAATGTGGTATTCACTAAAGAAATAAACTAAACCAACACTAATGATTGACAAGGCACCCCTCGTTTCCATTATTCTATAGGCTTGCCATGTCTAAAATTTTAGTAAGGAATATAATAGAATTTTTATTTGAGAAATTTTGTATTTTTCTCTCTCCATTATAACCAGCAGCACTGGTTACTAGTAACCAAGAACACCTGATACTTTATTAGATTAAATTATTTCTGTTGGCAGTTGTTTAAAATACATACTGTGGTCAAAGAAGATGAGGTGTCAAAGATTAATTAATTGCAGTGGTGAATGGCAATGGATATTTTTATTTCAAGGCTAAGGGTAAATAAAGTAAATTTTTTCACTTATACACAAGTGCATGTGTATACATTATTGTCATCCCCTTAATGCCTAATACAATATATCCACTGAGATAAAGAAAATATCATGAACATGTATTCATATATACACTCAGAATAAATTATGCTGTGAGGATTATACTCAAAGTATTGTGAGGGAATTAAATAATTTTAAAACTAAATTAAAGGAAGAAATTTGCAAATAAAAATTCTCTGAAAGGTCAATCATAATTTTAAAATAAATCGAGTCAAAAAACAAACATACAGGTGAATTAATGCTGGTCATGGATGTGTCAAGGGTAGTTGAGTTCTTAATAAGAACTTTACTTGAGCATACTTAAATTCCCAAATGGAGCTTTGATCACGCTGATTAGGTTGTTTCTTCCAATAATGGAGGATACAACTCATTCATGTCTATCTGTCCTTCCTGGCTCTTGTCCATGTCATACCATAAATTCACCACAAGGGCTCCATCCAGTGTGCTGACTGAAGGCTTTCCTTGCTTTTTCCCTAACATGGTATAGATGCCAGTGGAGCATTTTGACTGTTTGCTAGTCATCCTTATGTTCTTCTCCTGTGATACATTTCCTTGATGATATCTTTGATTTCTATTCTTCTTAAAAGTTCCTCGTTGGTTAGGATTGTTGTAGCTCTAATACACAGAAAGGCATATTCAGTATATGCCTTTCTATTGCATTATGTGTGGCATTTATTTTCACTTTTCAGAGACTTTTGCATTGCATATGCCCCCGCCATTAATTTAACATACTACATAATTAATAATATTGCAAGGTTATGTACTTTTGCCTGTTTCATTCCTCCTCAACTAGAGTGTAAAATTTGGCTTTTAAAAATTCTCTTGAGATTATCTATTATTTGTAGGTTGTTGGATAAGACACATCATCATGATGCCATTTTAAGGGTCAGTTGGTTTTGTTCTGTTTCAGAGTTAAATACTGACCCCTGGGGGTTATAAGTCACCTCCATGACTGAAATTGGCCAAAAAAAGAGAGACATCTTTATGTTATGAGATAATATATATAAAATGCTTTTCAAACCTGTCCTGTTAATGTATTTAGCAAAGGCAACAACATTATGATATTCCATGTGTATATTCTGCAGCAGGTTTTGAGGTATTTTTCTCTGTACTTAGTATGTTAATATCCCTTCCCAATTACATTCCTCCTCCCATTCAATTTTTCATACCCTCAACATAATGGCTACATTTGAGACTCATTGTCTATATTCCCATCCAAAAAAGTTTTATAGAATAATATGGAAGCATAGGCATTATCCTTTCACTTATCTCTCCTGTGCAATTTAGGTCTCAAAAAAAAAAAGTTAAACATAGCACAAGTCTTATACAATCCCAAACTATAGTTAGAAATATTGTCCCCCAAAACAGCTGTGCTTATTTAGTAAACAAAAAATATTTTTATATATATGAAGTACCTGCTTTGGTTCTTTCAAAAGGCTTTCCCCTACCCAAAGGCAATAAAGACAAGAAAAAGGCAAAGAAAATCAAACTTTGTAAGAGAGGAATTTAATCTCTAAATAGTTTTCCAGGATACATGGGTTATCTTCCCATAGGAATTTTGCACATGGGTCAATGGGAAGTTACCCTCTTACCCTTGATGAGAAATCAAACTGTTGTAGGTGAAAATTCTTTCATGCTTCCCTCAGCTCATAGCACCATCCAACTGAGGACCAGGCAAAATCTTTAGGTATCTCTTTCTAGACATGGCACACCAAAATTCCTCCATCGGTTCCTGTATTTTAGGCAATTCCCTTGGAGGTCCAGATAAATTTCTTCTAAGACCCTATACTGAAGGGCGCCCAAAATTGACTCCAGTGGATCCCTGCCATTATAAGGGCAATCTAAATGGAATTACATGATCACCCAAGAATGAGAAGGAAGGAAGGCAGGAAAGGAAGGCAGGAAGGAGGGAAGGAAGGAAAGAAGGAAGGAAGGAAGGAAGGAAGGAAGGAAGGAAGGAAGGAAGGAAGGAAGGAAGGAAGGAAGGAAAACCCTGAACATATGTGGGATTCCTAAATGGCATTAAACATTTGTTGTCATTCAGTCATTCAGTTGTGTCTGACTCTTCATGACGCCATGGACACCAAGCCCTTCTGTCCTTCACTATCTCAGTCTATCCAAGTTTATATTCATTGTTTCCATGATACTGTCTATCCATCTCATCCTCTGCTGTCCTCTTCTCCTTTTGGCCTTCAATCTTTCTCAGCATCAGTCTTTCATAATGAGTCCTATCTTCTCATCACATGGCCAAAATTTCAGCTTCAGTATTTTCCCTTCCAATGAAAAGTCAGAATTAATTTCTTTAAGTATTGACTAAATTGAATTGATCTCCTTGATGTCCAAGGAACTCTCAAAAGTCTGCTCTAGCACCACAGTTTGAAAGCATTGATCCTGTGGCACTCAGCTTCTCTTATAGTTCAACTCTCACAACTATACATTGCCACTGGTAAAATTATAGCTTTAACTAAACAGACCTTTGTCAGCAAGGTGATGTATCTGCTTTTCAGTATGTCCAAATTTTGCCATAGCTTTCCTACAAAGCAGCAAATGTCTTTTAATTTCATGGCTGCAATCACCATCTTCAGTGTCTTTGAGCCCAAGAATATAAAATCTGACTCTGCTTTTATTTCTTCTCCCTTGATTTGCCAGGAAGTAATGGGTCCAGATGCCATGAACTTAGTTTTAAGGGTTTTTTTTTTTCATGTTAAGCTTCAAGCCAGCTTTTACACTCTCCTCATGAAGAGGTGTTTTAATTCTTCTTCACTTTGGGTCACCAGATTGGTATTGTCTGCATATCTGAAATCACTGATATTTCTCTCAGCAACCTTAATTCTACCTTTTTGATTCATTCAGTCTAGCATTTTGCATGATGTACTGTATCTATAAGTTAAATAAATAGGGTGACAATGTACAGCCTTGTTGTACTCCTTTCCCAATCTTGAACCAATCAATTGTTTCATGTTCAGTTCTAACTGTTGCTTCTTGATCTGTGGACTGCTTCCTCAGGAGACAAATAAGATGATCTGGCACCCCTATCTCTTTGAGGACTTGCCACAATTTGTTGAGATCCAAACAGTCAAACAGTGAAGAAGTAGGTTTTATTTCCTAGAGCTCCCTCACTTTCACCCTAATCCAGCAACTTATGGCAATTTGGTCTCTAGTTCCTCTGTTTCTTTGAAAACCAGCCTGTACTTCTGGTAATTCCTGGTTCACAAACTGTTGAAGCCTAGTTTGCAAAATCTTAAGCATAACTTCCTGGTCTGTGAAATGAGTTCAGTTGTTCAATAGTTTGAACATTCTTTAGTATTGCCCTTCTTTTTAATTAGGATGTAAACTGATCTTTTCCAATCCAGTGTCCACTATTGATTTTTCTAAATTTGCCAGCATATTTAATGCTACACTGTAACAGCATCATCTTTAAGAATTTTAAATATCTCACCTGGAATTCCATCACTTAAACTAGCCTTATTGTTATCAATGTTTCCTAAGGTCCACTTGACTTCATTCTCCAGGATGTCAGTTCTAGGTCAGTAGCCACACCATTGTGGTCGTCAGTAATGTTAAGCTCTTTTTTCTGTAGTTCATTTGCACATTCTTGCCACCTCTCTTTAATCTCTTCTACTTCTGTTATATATCTGCCAGTTTTGTCTTTCTTCATACCCATTTTTACTGGAAACATTTCCTCTATATCTCAAGCTATCCCGAAGAGAGCTTTTATCTTTCCTATTCTATTTTTTCTTCTATTTCTTTGCATTGGTCATTAAAAAAAAACTTTATCTCTCCTTATTAGTCTCCCTTGCATTCAGCTGACTGTATCTTTGCCTTTCACTTTCCTTCTTTCCTCAAGTGTTTTTAAAGCCTTATCAGATAACCATTTTGCTTTCTTCCTTCTCTTTTGCTTTGGAATATTTTTTGTTGTTGCCCCCTATATAATATTGTGAACCTCTGTCTATAGTTCTTCAGGCACTCTATCAACAAGATCTAATACCTAAAATCTTTCATCACCTCCATTACATATTCATAAGGGGTGTTATTTAGGTCATACTTATACATTCTGGTTGTTTTTCCTACTTTCTTCAATTTAAGTCTAAATTTTGCAGTAAGAAACCCATTAAACATTAGAAGTTGATTATTCAAGGTTTTTAGGCCAGCAGGCAAACCATAGCTATGAGATCCAACAGGAAATCAAATAGGGTAGGTCAGTTTAAAAGCAAAAAGGGAAAATATTAATATTTTTGAGATATCATAGTAAGCTGTAGGACAGGGGTACTTAACCTGGTGTCTATAAACCTTTTTAAAAGAATATTTAACTGCATCTCAATATAATTTGTTTCCTTTATAACCCTATGTATTTAATTTATAATTATTATATTTTATTATTATATTATTTATTATATATTATATTATTATATTGTAATTTATTATAAATTAATAACCCTATATGTTTAATTTTATTTTATGCATTTAAAATATTATTTTGTTACTTCATTAGACTGCCAAAGCAGTCCATCACACACACACACACACACACACACACACACACACACACACACATCCTAGTCTAAGAGAACTTGAACTTGAACAAATGGATACAGTGATACAATAGATTACTACATAAATATTCAAACAAGCAAAAGTTATTATATAGAAACTGTTCTGACCTATAAGGAAACAAACAAGAAAACCAATTGTTGTATAATTTCAGTGTATAAGAAAAGAAAGGAAAAACATTGCCAATTTTTCTTTGGTAAATCCCAACAATGAAGGTATATAAGTAGAATCCCAGGTGAAGAATATCTCTAGAAAGTCCCCTAAAATGCAGAAGTTCCTATATGTATTCTAGTTGAAGCCCTATCAAGTGTGTACCCAAATCTCATTTAACCAATTAACAAAAATTAGCTTTTACAGAAGATTGTTTTTACTAAAAAGGTATAGCAAGGACTACAGTACCAAATAACATTTTTTACTCCTTCAGTATCCACCCACCCCCAAAAAAAATATCCATTTAGTCCCTGAGGAGAGTAAAGTCAAATGTAAACTGGTTGCTACAGAATACCCACCCCAAATTGTGGGGAAGGAATAAGTTTCTAGGTTCTTTGAGTTATGTTCTCCCTTTACAGATCACCACAAAGTTCATGTATTTATAGATAGATAGATAGATAGATAGATAGATAGATAGATAGATAGATAGATAGATATGTATATATATACATATCTAGATAGATAGATAGATAGATAGAAAGATAGATAGATAGATAGATAGATAGATAGATAGATAGATAGATAGATAGATAGCCTTACCAGTAGACAAGTCAATTGTTGAGATCCAGACAAACAGTGTAGTTAGTGAAGAAGCAGGTTTTATTTTCTAAACTAGCTTAGCTAGTCTGGCTTCTCATTGCACTGGTCAAACAGGTTGCTCTCCAGGATTGCTGTATGGTCTCCTTACCAGACTCAGCTGAGGCTACCATTGACTTCAGGACTTGGGTTCTTTGAGAGACTTCAGATGAATTTGAAGGATCTATTCTCACTAGTTGCTTGAGTGCTCCCCTTGATGGATCTCTCAATATCACTGGTTGCCTAGTGTTTTCCTCTCAGGATAAGCATTCATCCAAGATCTAGACAGAAGAAACACACAAGGAACAAAAGTGCCATCCCAAAGGCAAATGGCATGCTGAGCAGGGAGACAAAGCAGGGAAAGCTGTTGCCCTCCCTCCACCAAGAGATTTACAATAATTCTTCCTCCAGAAAAGCCATCAGGAAAGAGAGCAAGGGGTCTTCTCCTCAAACATTTTCTTAATGCACTTAACAAAATTTATGATCTATTGGGAGAAACCCTACCTTTTATTCCTCATCACTGGTTAGCTTCCACTCTTCCCAAGTGGAGAACTAGAATTTCCAACTGTTGTTGCAAGTATCCAAATACTTACCAGAGGTTGTTACACGCCCATGCAATTTGAGGAAAGTGGTCAGTTAAAACGTTTTTGGTCACCATAAATTTAGCCAGTGGGAAACAACAGAGGATACCTCTGAAGTGAGTGAAAACTCCCCTTCATTATACTTGCCTGAAAGTAGACTCACCAAACCTCCATTTGGGTTTGAACCAAACAGGGCATATCACAAATGCCCTAAAGACTGAATGAGGATGCATCAGGTGTATCCTCATATAATGAGCAACAACCCATTACATAAGAATCTGTGGACCCCCTGAAAACTATGACCAATGAAAAACCTAGACACTGTATTTCAAGAAATCATAAGAGAGAATTGCCTCTTAGAACCAGAGAACAAAGTAAAAAATGAATCTACCTATCAATGCCTAACAATCCCAAACCAAAAAGAGTCAAGAATGTGATAGCTAAAATCCTGTGTGTTCAAATCAAAATTACTACAAAGAACCGAAAAGAAAAAGTTCTTATAAAAAGCTACCGTGATCAGATTCGCATAGGACTGAGTAGCAAATATTGTAAAGGAAAGAAATCTTAGAATGTGAACATTCTAAAAGGCAAAAGACAAAGGCTTGAAATAAAGAATAGCACCTTAAAGAACTGAGTTCTCCTTTGGGGGGGGGGGGATGGAATATGGATCTTTAGCAGAATAAAGGGCTCTCAATCAATATGGTCAGAACTCAGTAGAAACTGAGAAATATTAATCTAGGAGTTTAGAGAAACCTAAAATGGTAAATACATTTGAGCAATTAGAAGAAGATAAACAATGAAAAAGCACTTCAGGAAAACAAAGCCCAGGTGTGGGATGTTGAAAAGAGAAAAGAGACAGGAAAAATGGAATTTACTAGAGAAGAATTAAGGAAGAATTTGCATCATCAGAGTGCTTGAGAAGAAAAGTATATAAGGAAGGAGTAGGAGGAGCAGGATTCTCCTGAACTCACTCTTCTCTGAAACTAGCAAAAAATATTGAAAAAAACATGGTTATGATGTAGAGATAGATTAAACTAATCAAGAAAACAGATGGGATCAGGAAAAGGGAGAGGGCGGAACAAGAGAAGGCTAAGAATCCTTGAAGGAGTAGTCATAGACAAGATAAACTCCAGCTTAAGAGGGCTGATCATAAAGGGGTATTAAAAAGAGAAAGAAGGTGTGAGAGCTAGAGATCAGGTCCAAAGCTTAGCAAAGAGAGGAGTCACCTAGGAGTAAACAGATTACATAACTTTATATTTCTAGGAGTGATTAGATTGCCCTTAAAAGAGGGGAAAGTAGAAGAGGGAAATTATATAATTATAAATTATAACAGTGAACATAAATAAAATGAAGTCACCCATGAAATGAGAGGGTAGCAAAATGGATTGGAGAGTAGAATCTAATAACATACCATTTACAAGAAACACTTGAAACATAAAGAATCACACTGTAGAATTAAGGGGTTAAAACAAAATTTATTATTCTTTAGGTCAAAAAAGCTAGGATAGCAATTATGATCTCTCAAGCAAAGCAACATAAAAAATGGGCATTATTAAAAGAGATAAGCAGTGAAAGTATTATTCTTAAAGACACTAGAGAGAATGATGTAACATCAATACGATACACGTACATAAATATGTATGTATATATTTACATATGTGTATATATACATATTTATGTGGACCATAGGCATAGCATATAAGTACCTAAAGAATAAATTAATTGAAATGAAGAGAGAAAAAGATAGCAAAAGACACTTGGAGACTATAATATACCCTTTCATATCTAGACAAGTCTAACAAAAATAAAAATAAGAAAGAAATTAAGGACCTGAATGCAGTATTAGAAAACTTAGATTATGATAAATTTCTGACAGTTACCAAATAAGAATTGAAAAATTTTAAAAACTGAAAATAAGATGATCCCACTCTGATGGCAGAAAGTGGAGAGGAATTAAGAAGCTCTTGATAAGAATTAAAGAGGAGAGTATAAAAGCTTGCATGAAGCTTCACATTAAAAAAAAAAAAAACTAACTAAAATCTTGGCAACTGGTCCCATCACTTCCTGGCAAACAGAGGGATAAGAAATGGAAGCAATGTCAGATTTTATATTCTTGGACTCAAAGCTTATTGCAGATGGTAACTGCAGCCATGAAATTAAAAGACACTTGCTCCTTTGAAGGAAAGTTATGGCAAATCTGGACAGCATACTGAAAAGCAGTGACATCACCTTGCTGACAAAAGGTCCTTCTAGTCAAAACTATGGTTTTTCTTGTAGATTTCACAGTTTGACTGTGAGAGTTGGACTATAAGGGAAGCTAAGCACCACAGAATCGACACTTTTGAATTGTGGTATTGGAGAAGACTTTTGAGAAGCCCTTGGACATCCAGGAGACCAATTCAATCAATACTTAAAGAAATTAGTTCAGGCTATTCACGGGAAGGTCAAATACTGATGTTGAAACTTAAATACTTTGGCCATATGATGAGAAGACGGGAGTCATTGGAAAGGACCCTGATGTTGGGAAAGATTGAAGACAAAAGGAGAAGGGGATGGCAGAGGATGAGATGGATAGTTAGTTCAACAAATATGAACATAGACAGACTTCAGGACATAGTGGAAGATAGAAGGGCTGGCGTGCTATGGTCCATGGAGTCACAAAGAGATGGACACGACTGAACAACTGAACAACAACAACAAAAAAAGAAAAACTACATCATAAAAACTTTGTAAAAAAAATAGAAAAAGCAGAAATATAAGTACTTCCTTGAGTGATCACAAAATAATAAAAATATAATCAATAAAGATTACTTGAAAAAAAGATTCAGAAGTAAATGAAGAATAAATATTTTCATTCTAAAAAATCAATCAAATAGAAAAAAGCAGGTAATTTGGAACTATACTTCAGAAGGCATAAACTTTGACCTAATATCACTATTTGGCTTATACTACAAGGAAAACAAAGAAAGAGGGATAGGTTGTATAAGTATAAAATTTTTCGTGGCAGCATTTTTTGTTATATCAAAAACTGCAAGTAAAGTGAGTGCCCAACAACTGGGGAGTGGCTGAACAAATAAATGTATATTAATATAATAGAATCATATTGTGCTGTAAGAAGTGATCCCAGAAAAAATCTGGGAAATTTTGTATGAATTGATGGAGAATGAAGTGTGCAGAAGCAGAAGAGCCACTTATATAATGATTATAACATTTTAAAAGAAAGAAATCATGAAAAAATGAAAGACTCTGGTTAATCAATGTAAGAAAAATCTGTCTACACTAAATACCTTCATTTTCCCTCCTCAACCCTTTGGAATTTGGTTTCCTGCCTCGTTACTCAAATGAATCTGATCTCTCCAAAGCTACTTTCAATGATCTCTTAATTACCAATCTGATGTTCTTTTCATAGTCCCCAGCCTTCCCTGCCCATCTACTACTTTTGAAATTATTGATCATCCTGTCCTGAATATTCTCTCCTCTCTGTGACTGTACTTTCTCCTGGCTCTTCTTCTGCTTGTCCAACCTTTCCGTCTCAATCTTGTTTGAAGGCTTATTATCTTTGTCACTTCTTAAACTGTGGGGCATGACCCCATCACAGTTTAATAATTGATAAAGGGGTTGCAAGTGGAAAAAGTTTAAGAAGACTGGCATTCTATGTCACACTCCCTAATGTAAGTGCTCCTCAAAGTTCTGTCCTGTTCCTTCTTCTTTTCTCTGTACTCTCCTGGTAAACTCATCATTTACCATGGCTTTATCTATTATCTCTATACATATGACTCACATATACATACAGAGTCTGAGTCTCTACCCAGAGTTTCTCTCCTAAATCATGAATTGCAAATCGGACATTTCAAGCTAGATGTTCCAGAGTCATTGCAAATACAACATGTTCAAAAAAGAAATTATCTTTACCTCCCAACTCTGTCCTCTTCCAAAATTCCCTATTTCTTTTGAATGCCTCACCAGCCTGATAGTCTCCTCGGTTCATATACTTGGCTTTATCCCCAAAACCTCACTCTCTCTTATGTCACAAAACCAATCAATTGTCATCTTGTTGTGTGACACCATACAACCACCATATCTCTTGCATCTAATCTGTTCTCTTAATTCATATGATTAGTACTTAAATTCAGTCTCTAAGCAGTTCTAACAAATTATTGCAAGAGCCTCTGAATTGGCATGTTTATCTCAAGTCTCTCACTACTTTACAGTATCCCACACTCTACTTCCAAAGTACTTTTCCTTAAGCTTAGATCTGACCATGTGACTCCCCCATTCAGTCAAATCCAGTGGCTTCCTATTGCCTTTAGGATGAGGGTTGGTAACCTAGAGTCTGTGATTTTTTTATACTATTTTGATCATTGTATTTCAATATAATTGTAAGACTGTGTATTTTATTTTATTTTGTGCATTTTGAAACTCTGTTCTGTGAAGGGGCCCATAGGCTTCAGCAGACTGCTGCACATACAGGAAATGTTAAGAATCCTTGCTTTAGGATAAAATGTAACTTCTTCTGTTTAGCTTTTGAAGCCTTGTACAGCCTGGTCCCAATTTATCTTTCAAGCCTTATTGAATATTATTCCTCCTCCCACAACCTGCAATCCAGCCAAATTAGCCTTCTTAAGATTCCTCATGTCTGACATTGCATCTCTCATCTCTGCCTTTGCACTAGCCAGACTCCCTACGCACACTCCACCTCCAACGTATTCTTAAGCACCAACTTCCGAATGAAGCCTTTCCTAAACATTTCACCTGCTGCTATCCTCTCTCCCAAACTTCCTTGCATTTAACTTCTTTGTATGTATTTGTATTTATTCATTCTACATTTATGCCACACATGTTTGTGTATGCACCTGTTGTCTCCCACAATAAATGGAAGTTAGGGATTTTTTTCATTCCTTGTACAAATGTCTCTGGCACTTAGCATAGTGCCTGGCACTGTCCTTGATAAGATCTTTTTGAGTACTGACTGTTATTTAGTAACTATGACTTCATGTCATCTGAAAATTCGATAAGCATACCACCGATGAGATCCACTTTGTCTACGCTGAAATATAATGACTAATTTTTTTTTTTTGCTTTTTGGAGGGCAATTGGGGTTAAGTGACTTGCCCAAGGTCACATGGCTAGTTTTTCTGTTAAGTGTCTGAGGCCAGATCCAAACCCAGGTCCTCCTGACTCCAGGGCCAGTGCTGTATTCACTGTGCCACCTAGCCGTCCCCTATAATGACTAGTCTTAAAGCCATATCAGACAAAAGGATTATTTCTAAAGTGCTTTCTAAAAACCACAAACCAGTCATTTCCTAACTCTACTATCTGCAAAATAATTTCCAATGACTGAGAAGAGTTACTTTGGGTTATTTGTCAATCTGGAAAAAGATAAATTCTCAGTTTGCCCCTGAAGATCGATATCCATTTAAGATTGGTTATTTATATTTTAGAATGATAAATGTTAAAGGTATAAGGAACATTAAATACCATCTTGTCCAATCCCTTATTTCACTGAAGAGGAAACATACCCAGTCACGTAAAGTGTCTAGCTAGTTAGTTAGTGACAGAACCAGTATTCAAACACATTCCTCTTGATTCTCTATTTCCCTTTCTACTATATCACACTGCCTTCCTTTAAAAGGCAGTTTTCTAATTTCAAATCACCACCTTGCCTCCATCCTTCCTATATGGAAAGTTCACTGTCTTCATATTAAATATACTAACTTTTAACTTCTGACACTAGCTTCTTAATTTAATAATGATTAATAAGTCCAGAAAATTCAAGAATTTCCAAGAGTTGGAAGTACCTTAGAGACCAGCAAGTCCAACTCTCTCATTTTACATGTTAAAAAATGTTGAAGTCCAAAGAAATGATGTGATTTGTCAACTCCTGAGTAGCAATGCCCAAACTGGATCTATATGGCACAAGACATCTAGATAAAAGTAGAAACCTTCAATAAATTTTCTGAATTTACATAATCACCATCATGCCAAACCCTTGGATATTAAAAAGTAGTCAAGCACAGAGCCATTTTCTGCTACCCCACACTGAGATTAGATGAATAACACAAACTTTGCCTTTCAGTCAAAATTTCTGAAGATTTTAACAGAAAAAGTAATTGATTTGGTGTCACTAATAAAATTTAAAAGTATATTTAGACTATTGTTGTCCATTCAAGGAAATTATCATTTGTGTGATATACTATATTCCAATTCTGAGCAGCCCTATGCAGTCTCTAACCTTATACATTTGGCAGTTCGCTTTTGTTGAAGGAAACAAATGACATGGGGAAACAATCACAGCATAAAGTGGAAATAATTTAAAAGATTGAGAATAGATCTTGGGGAAAGCACCAACAAAGGACCAACAAAAATTATGGAAAACATTCTTTTGTATGTATCAGATACTCTAAGATAAACAGAATAAGGAAACTTCGGTTTGAATTCTGGGCTTGCCACTTAATATCTTTACCTCTTAATACCTTTTACATCTCTGAGCCCTAGTTCCTTCATCAAAAGGGATCTCACATGAACTCTGTGTTCTCTAGAGCCCCCTCCAGTTTTTATCCCTCTGATCTTTTATAGTAGTTAACATGTCTCCACACTCAAAAACTAAAAGGTCTTTCTAATGTTGCATAGATATATGAGAAAGGACACATTAAAATTCCTCTCTCTGTTTCCGTGCATTATTTTGCATGCAATGCTAGATATGTTTAGCAGACTTAACTCATCACAATGATTTTGATGAACAAAGGCCTCCTAGAAAAGTACTAGAAGATTCAGGTACTGATTTTATGAATTTGATCTTTTTCTTTTTACATAGGTGAAAAATGCAGCTGCCAATGTACTCAGGGAAACATGGCTAATTTACAAAAATACAAAGCTGGTAAAAAAAATAGATCATTCAAGAGTAAGAAAACATCAGCGTAAATTCTTACAAGCAATCCATCAGTAAGTAGTAATTTTTCTCCCATTCTGCTGTTATATCTTTGGACTTATATAGGGGGAAAAAGTTTATTTTCAGAGGGCATTAAATGGCAAAGTAATGCTTTTTTTAGATATGAAGATTTTTCAACACCAATTTATAAATTCCTTGCATATTTGAGAGATTATATATCAATAACATTCATTGAAAGGAATAAACATTTGAAATAGTACTGGATGCTTAAGACTCTCGTCTCATGTGTTGTACACTTTCAATTTATTGCTACAGGTATTGTTAAGGTTTTATTGCCTAACAAATATGAATCTTTGTCATTTGATCTATGAGAATTAGGCTGGATCTACATGATGCCAGACATCTGGATAAAAGCAGAAATCTTCAATAAATTTTCTAAATTTAACATAATCAACATAATGCCAAATACTTGAATATTAATAATTATCTATATAATTGAGTTTTTTCAGCTTCTTTACATATTGTGATCTCACTTAAACATATGTCCTTCATATGGTTTTGTATCCTTGAATTCTTTCTGCTAGCAATCTCTTGCTATGCTGATGTTAAAGAGAATGGTTA
The DNA here is from genome assembly GCA_011680675.1 of Gymnobelideus leadbeateri. Taxonomy (NCBI): domain Eukaryota; kingdom Metazoa; phylum Chordata; class Mammalia; order Diprotodontia; family Petauridae; genus Gymnobelideus; species Gymnobelideus leadbeateri. The sequence goes on along the minus strand of WOXC01012391.1, from coordinate 188,999 downwards.
TATATGGTTATATTTTCCTATCTTATAACGCATATAGAATTTCAAGAAAGAAATACATATGTAATATTTGCTGGTGCATTGGAGGCATTGGTTTTTAGGACTTTGGGGATTTTCTTCCCAAGACAGGATGCATCATACTGTGTGTATTTTCCCCGGGGATATTTTATTTACATCCCTAAGAAAAGGGAATAGATGGGTTTTTTTACCTCCCAGGATAATTTGTTTCACAGAGAGCCAAAGTGTCTTTTTCAATGTTACCCAGCAAGACAGTAATTGAAGATCTTTTGATTTCTAGTCTCTTGCTCTGTTCAAGATATCAGACCTCTGAGTCTCCTTAAAGTCTAAAATATTTGAAAGTTTCTTCTGATTATTTTCAATTATTTATCTAACCAACATAGTATCATTAAGATTTTGTTGGAGCTTTATAATTTACTCACCTTCTTATGTACCTTCCACTTACTCTCTTTCCCATCAGTCTATATGTGGATTTGTTTGTTTGTTTTTATTCTATCTAATCACTTTTTTCTGTTGACTTGTGTTTTAGCTTATGTATTTGAAGAGCAGATAGTTCTGTATATGTTTTCATTCTGATGGGTATGTGCATGTATTGAAGAGAGTTCATATGTACTGCAGAGCATACATCTATATGGGTGGGAGAGAGTCTGTTAGCAAATCCTTTGGATTCTGCCTTTGTAACATCTCTCATATATGCCTTCTTTCCTCTGACACTGCCACCACTCTGGTCCAGTCCCCCTTCATCTCCCACCTGCAATAGCTTGCTCATTCTTTCCCTTCCTCAAGTCTGTCCCCACTATACTCATCTTCCACTCAGTTATCAAATTCATCTTCTTAAAGCACAAGTTTGACCATGTCATACCCTCTCCCATTCAATAAATTCCCCTCTTCCCTCCAGGATCAAATGTAAAATCCTCTCTTTGACTTTTAAATGCCTTCATAACCTGCCTCCCATCCACCTTTCCTGTCTTCTTATACTTTAGTCATCCATGTACTCTGTGATCCAGTGACACTGGCCTTCTTGCTGTTCCTAGTACAAAACACTCCCTTTCCTGATTATTTTTATTAGCTATCACCCATGCCCGGAATTCTCTCCTGGCTTCCCTGTCCCCCTTAAGATCCCTTATAAAATCCTACTTATTTTCCATCATTTCTAATGCTTTCCCTCTGAAAGATTTATCCAGTCTCTAATTTGTGTATCCTATTTCTACACAGCATGTTGTTCACCCACTTAGATTGTGAGCTCCTTGAGAATAGGGACTGGGATTTTTTTTTTTTTTTTGGTTTTTGGGGTTTTTTTTTTCCTTTCTTTGTATCCCCAGCACTTAGCACAGTGCCTGGCTCATAGTAGGTTCTAAAAAATGCTTGTTGACTGACTGACTGATTAGAGCATATGAAGATGCAGAGACAGGTCTGGAGGGGTAAGTATTAGCTTTGTGTGAATAGTGGAATGTAAATAGATTTTGTTCATGAATGGATATTATAATATTATTATTACAAATAAATATATGTACAGATATGAGTTCATATAAACAAAAATAAATAAAACTTTTGGAAAGCATAATCCTAAATATATTAATAAATATTAAGACTATTTTAATGGTATTATGGCATGCCATACTTATGTAAGAATGGCCTGAGGGAATACCTGTTATGTTTTGTTTACATCAGTCATTATCTACACTGCTGTTTCTATAGTGATATAAATTTCTAATATTTTAACTTGAACTTTAAGCAATTTTCAAAGACTACAGATTGCATTTTATTAATCAATATTGTGATAGTGCTGGGCATATTGTTTTTAGGATAGCTATATTTTCAGGATATATTCAATTGTATGTTTATAAGTATGTGTCATATAAGTTTATTCTGATAATATATAATCTTATTTTGTTTTTGTTGAAGTTTAGAAAGTTTTTAAAAAGCGCATAGGGCTCGATTCTTATGGCAAGGTCTTTGATAGAGTCAGACCATGTAGACACAGTTTTTGCTTTAGACTTTGATAGTTGAATGAGTATTGAAAATTAATTTCTTTGATAGAGTTCTCCTGATTTTTACTGTTTAGTAATTACTCCAGGAGAGCTTCATTTGCTAATTTTTGCAAATCTAATGGTTTTTGCTTAATCTGTTCTCTTCTATTCCCCCTCCCTTTTTACCTCTTCCTCAATTCCCTTCATGGGAGAGGTAAATCCCATTACTCAGTAATTGACTTCTTGATTTGTGCCATTTAATTTTAAAAGAAGTTAATTTAAAAAATATTTCAATGATGTAGTTTGTCTTTTGGACAGACAGATCTATGTCATGGAGCTATTAGATTCAGTATGTTTTTATTCTTTTCAATGGTTATTTTAACTTTTAAATTTATCATTTTACGATCCTACTTATAAGCCTATTGATAAATGTGAATCTCTCCCATAGAAAACAGGAGATAGATGGATAGATAGATATTTTAATAGATCCATCTATCTAATATATATATATATATATATATATATATGCAAAAACAAGTCATGTTTCTCTTGCTCTCAAAAAACCAAGCTTCTAAAGAATCCAAAATGAAATAAGAAGTATGTAGAAACTAAAACACAATTTCTGTGACATTGTTTGAAATCTGTTCCTTTAAATCATATCACATGTCAGTAGTGCTCACTTTCAATCCAAAATACCTCATACTATTATTTCTAATATCAATTCATACATAAGAGATATCGAGACATTTTTATTTTTTAATTTTCTTTGTTATGAAAATTGGATAATTCTTTTCCATGTTTAGACCCACTTGTCTTGAATCATTACTTTTACTATGTATATAACAAGAACTTTGAGAATTTGCTGCCTGGAGGGGAGATTGCAGGGGTGGGAGGGGTTGGCAATGTGGAAATCCTTATGGGATAAAAAATGTGAACACCAGGGTTATTCTAAAGAGTTTTGGTGAACCTTATGTACCTGCAGAATTAGTGCAGGACCTTCCAGCTGCTGAATCGAGCCCCCTGTGTCCATCTGAACACCATTCTATGTTCTTTTGTTCCAATATATTTTACAGTTTCTTTTCTTTTGTTTTGTCTTTTTATTTCAACAAAATGAAAATAGAGCTCGGAAGTAAGTTGTATAAGCTGCTCTGCTCAACATTTGCAGAATTTACTACCGTCTGCATGCAACCAGCAGATCCTTTATTTGTGAATTTCAGTAGTCTGATTGCTACCATAGAAATGTGATCCAAATTCATGGTTTTCTGTGATAAGTGAAGTTCACAAGGAAGGAGTCAATTTTTTTCTTACTCTTCTCCTCCCTCTCCTCTCCCCCCCCCCCTTTTTTCTACTTTGAGGGGGAAATCCCACAACACACAAACCTGCATGTTACCTTTTATTCTGGCAGCTGCAGCTAAAGTAAGACCATTAGATCTTTATCATGACAGTCAGAATAAAAAACAGGAAGTCAAGGTCAAGAGGACAACATTTTAAGCAAAGGAAAGTTCAGACAAATATGTATAGTGTTTATTTTAACTTTTCCAAGTTCTAAAAAAAATGATGGGCAAAATTTTACTGTTAGATATAATATTCTCTTGTCATTAATTAACTGATACTTTCCATGATTTTTGCCTGATCTTAAGGGCATAATTATCCATCAATTCCCTTGCATAACTTCAAAATGTAAAAAATTTATCTTTGTATCTTATTCCATATGGACCTTCTAGTTCTGTTAGAAAACTTTATAGCTGAAAGACAGTTAAGATGGTGGTGGTAATGGTGGTGATGATGATAGCAGAGAATAATAGCAGCCATAGGGCTTTAATATTTTGGAAAGCACTTTGCATATACTTTGATTTGATTTTAGAAAATATCCAACCTAACTGTTTATTATGCACATAAGGATGCAATTTGTTCAGTTAGTGGCAGAGGTAAAACTATAATCCAGGTTTCTATGTCTAGTACTTTCTTTCCACTGTACCATGTTGTATGTCCATAATGGGCTTACCAAGTTAGCATTTTTTTAAAGGTGTACATAAAGTTAATATGTAAAAACTGTCTATCACAATGCTACATGGCATTTGGGGGGAAATTATCCTTTGGAATCTTCTGTTTATGACCAGGGTTCTTAATACTTTTTTGTGTCATGGTAGTCTGGTGAAGCTTAAGGATCCCTTCTCAAAATGATATTTTAAATACATAAATATGTAGGATTACAAAGGTAACCAGTTTTACTGAAACATAGTATCAAAATATGTTTTAAGTTCACAGAGCTCAGGTTAAGAGTGCCTAGTTTAGGATTAGTTTATAACATTCCATCCTTAACCTTTTGGAATGAAAAGGTATATGCTATATAGTATAATTTAAATTCAAGCCAAATTCAAAAGAACTTACAGAGAAATCTCTTATGCTCTCAAAGAAAAGTAAGATAAATAACCTAAAATGATTAGATATTGTGCTTTAACTATGCTTTAACTACCCAAAGAATATATTGCCACAATGGGGCAACATTGGTGACATGTGGGATATTGTGGCTTCGAAGAATTAGAGATTTGCAGAAATTTCCCTGGCAATACACTCCTGCCCTAAAAGTTAAGAATTTTCTCGTGTACCTATTTAAACTCTTTAAGTAGTTTAAATTACTCATTAAGTTATTGAGCTTCTGAAGTATGAGTAACTTGATGATGATTAAAAAAAATAATTTTTATTCTAGGAGTAGTTCTTCTTGATCTGTTCATCTTTTAGAACACAGTTCTGAAGTATAAATAATCTAGTTTGTATCAAGATAAGGACTTGCCTCTCTGAAATGCCAAGAAATTACTTTTCCCAAGTAATTGTTTTCCCATAAGTATTATACAATGTAAGTCCATTTCCAACCTATTGTTAAAAAATTTACTTTTGGGGGCAGCTAGGTGGCACAGTGAATAGAGCACCGGCCCTGGAGTCAGGAGGATCTGAGTTCAAATCCAGCCTCAGACACTTGACACACTTACTAGCTGTGTGACTTTGGGCAAATCACTTAACCCCAATTGCCCTCCAAAAAAAAAAATTTACTTTTTTAATTTTTACTGCAAGATATAATAAAACAAGACTGAGAGAATATTGCATTTTATTTTTAAAAACCAATATTTTGCCTCAAAGCACCAACTATTAAAATCTTATGGTTTATGTGTGTACAAATTTTGAAAATAAGATAGTTTCCCTACCTCTCAAATTTATTAAGCATTTCAAAATAAAATTCAAGTTAAGTACAGTAAGGAAAAAAGTTTTTAAAAATTATGAACATTTAAAGTTTTAATATGCTGCTGATTGAATAAAAGCTGTGTTTAAATTAATAAGAATCTCACTTATCACTGTGTTTTCATCAGTCCAAACACTTACCCCAATCCATTTCAGACTAAACAGGGCTAATTATTGTATCTGTTCATATAGGCATAGGAAGGTGTTGAATAACTACAACACTGATGAAAACTCGATTGCTTTATGTGTTTCTTCCTATGTCTATTTGTCATGATACTGAGGCTTCAAGGAATGTTGTGGCTTTCTCTCATATGAATAAATCCTTATTACCCCTTTTCAAATATAACTTAAACCACATGTTGGATAATGGTCCTGAGGACATCACATTTCTTGCTCTTCTTTTTTTGTGGTGTTAAAGAAGCATGCTTTTCATTATATCAGATACATAACCAGTTTTTGAATTTACCCCCAAATATTCAAGGCATTATTCATGCAGTTATTTGCTCTTGTTAGTTTTGTGCATGCATTTGGGGAGGAAAAAGATAAATGGAAAAAAGAGAAAACTATCTGACTTTAAATTTTACCTCATAGATTAAGAAGTGTAAAAATGGAACAGAGGAAACTAAATGACCAAGCAAATACATTGGTGGACCTGGTCAAGGTGAGTCAACACATTCCCTTGTCAAAAGCCAAGAAAGGCTATTCTTATGGTCCTCTAGTCTGAATTTTAAGTGTTTTGTCAAGGGTCATTAAGATAGAATACCATAGGGGCGGCTAGGTGGTGCAGTGAGTAGAGCACCCGCCCTGGAGTCAGAAGGACCTGAGTTCGGATCCGACCTCAGACACTTAACACACATACAAACAAAAACCTAGCTGTGTGACCCTGGGCAAGTTACTTAACCCCAATAGCCCCCCAAAAACAAAAACAAAAAAAGATAGAATACCATAAGATGGTATGTGTGATTTTTACAGATCCTTGAATGCCCCTAGTAGTTCCATGTTGGACAAGAGAATGTTGTCTGTCATCATCAGACTGAAATATCAAGAATAGGATTTGTTATATGGATTAGACTGTGGATACCTTGTATTCAGCGATGTATCTAGTTGTAGGTGTTTCAGAAAGAGAAAAAATTAAAAATAACTTCCTACTTAAAACATTGTGAGATTTTCAAAGCCCTGGTTACTAGAAGTCTTTTTTTTTTTTAGTTTATATCTGTGTTTTATATAGAAACATCTATAGGCAGTAAATAAGGAGCAACTAAAATTAGAGAAAGGAGAAATTGTCATGTGTGAATAATTGTCAATGTGTGAATAATCTCCAAGAAAAGATGGAAAGGATGGGAACAAGGTACATGGAGAGGAGCTGACCATGAGGAGAAGGACCATCTCCTTATTAGTACAGAGTAAAGAATGGGGGAATGATGTCAAGGGATTACAAGATGAGGAGAAGGGGAGAAAAGAGAGATCCCAGTGAATGGTTGTGATTTTCTCCATAAAGAAATAATACAGATGCTGATATTTTGAGAGATAAAGTGATTTACCCCAGGTCAAACTAGTAGCAGAAAGTAGAGGTGCGATGAAGAGGTCAAGTTCTCTTATTTCATTTCCAGTATTATTTCCAAGGCATTAAGGAGCTTCTGATTGCTTTTTCTTATTTTTTTCATTAGATTTCATTATTAATATTCAGAAGTCACACTCAGTTGTGTTTGCTTTAGAATGCCAGCTATTTTGTTGTTTTTTTCTTTGCCTCTCTGAGTCTGGTGCTTTAAATTGTGTTTAATCAACGTTTCCTGAATGAAGAAATGAACAAATTAATGATTATTGTTAGCATTTATGTAGCACTTTCAGGTTTATGAACCTCTTTGAAAATATCTCATTTTATCCTCATAACAGCCCAAAGAGGTAGATACTTCTTATCCTCATTTTATAGATGAGGAAAGTGAGACAGATACGGGTTAATTGACTCACCCAGGGTCACACAAAAGTAAGTGTCTGAGGCCTATTGTTGCTGTTTGACACATCCAACTCTTTGTGACCCCATTCGGGGTTTTCTTGGCCAAGATAGTGGAGCAGCTTGCCATTTCCTTCTCTAGCTCATTTTACAGATGAGGAAACTGAGGCAAACAGGGTTAAGTGACTTGCCCAGGATCACACAGTTAGTGTCTAAGGCTGGATTTGAACTCGAGTCTTCCATTCTCCAGGTTTAGGACTCTTATCTACCTACCTGCCAATGAATGGATGCATGAATGAGGGGAGTGGTGGGGGAGAGATGGAGAACAGAGAGGGGAAAAGGGGAGAGAAGGGGGAGAGAGAAAGCGTCTATTCCTCAGTGGGCATCATACCAGAAGGGAGTCTGTATTAGCTGAGTATTTAATACTTGAGTACTTCTGGAGCCATACCCTCTCTCCATACTACTTATATATGTATCACACTCTTCCTTTTCAGACACAAAGCATCATATATGACATGATTTCTGACATAAATGACAGAAGCGAAGAATTTGACAAGAGGGTTCTTACCCTGGAAAATAAGTTAGAGACTTTGATTGAGAACATTCAAGCCCTCCCTGAACTGCTAAGTCAGACAGTCAGCAAGCAGCAAAGAGATTTCCTGGAAACTCAGATGAAAAACTACAACCAGAACTCTGTCTACAGTGAAGAGCGGTCACGGTCCTTGACCCGAAGAAGGAGGTCCTCCTCTACAGCTCCACCAACTTCATCAGAGAGTAGCTAGAAGAGAATGAGTTAACCACAAAACAAAAGACTTTTTGCCATCATATGGTCAATATTTTAGCTTTTATTGTAAAGCCCTATGGTTCTAATCAGTGTTATCTGGGTTCTGATGTCAGAATTCTGGGAACCTGAACACAATGTTTTAGGCCAAAATGAGTGAAAACTCTTTTGTTTTCTTTCAGATGCACAGGGAATGCACCTATTATTGCTATATAGATTATTCCTCCTGTAATTCCACTAACTTTTTATTCATGCACTTCAAACTTTACTACTACAGTATATAATATAATTAAAAGGTTAATTTCTGCAAATATTTGCTTTGTCACTCCAGCATAACTTTGGAATATGATATTTTTGCATTATCTTCAAGAGCAAATGATCAGTGAGAAGAGCTATGTACCAATAACACTAATTTCCAAAATTTCAATCTATTGGGAAAAGAAATTAAATTGTTTGGTGCAATATTCTTTCAAATAGTATATAAAATAAGGTCATTGATACAGCCACCTTTCCATTTGTAAAATTAAGGGTTTCTGATTAATTTGTAAGTTAAAGTCTAGGCTCACTTTTATCATGGCAACAATGTCACAGGTCTCACAAACTATTTGACTAATCAATTTGTTCTCAATTCCATAGAAAATTAGCATGATAAGAGTGCCAAGATTAACCCTCAATTCATTAAGTGATATTTTTCTTAAATGTAATTCTAGAGTTTCAACATCCAAAAAAGTAGATATTTCATAAGTTCCCTTTTATTCACTAATCACAGACTATCTTTGTTACTTTCAAAGAGAATATGCTTAATAGAAAGGAGAATCAATATAAGGGGTGCTTTCATTTTCATAGACCTTTTTTATCTATAACATGCCATAATTACTTTCTCTAGGTCTGAAATAAAGTTGGAAACATTTTGTTCATGTTTCTAAAATAAAGCACTTTTAAGATAAGTCCTTATTCACTTTACTTATCGATTCACTCTCATGCTATCTTGTCTTATTACTTATATCCCTTAATACAATGCAGAGTGAATAACATTCTTTTTACTCCGCCATCTTGGCTCTGCCCCTCCCCCTCCCCCAACAACTTTCCTTGAATACAACAGATGCCTGATATAGAATTATGATTCTACGGTTCTTCCAGTGGTCTTTACTTTGATGTCTGGCACAAAGGCAGACACAATTTGAGAAGATATCCCTGAATAATGATTCCCTCACACTATGACAGTGTTCCCTATGTTATTCATCTGGATGTGCTGTAGGACCTAATATTTGGAAAGTCATCTGTAATGTGTAATATAGGCTAACATACAGATTCCCCTTTCCCCTTCAGTCATTCTGATCTGTCTAGTATTCATTAAGAACTAAATTTTCACTTCTCAAATAAATCTTGGACTTAGGATGCTTACACCCTCAGCATAATTTTCTAACTATCCCCATTGTAATTAATTTCTGGCCTTTGAAAGTTACTAATACAGATATATCTTTCTTCTTTACCTGTAGATAGAACTCTGGTACAATATATGATGTGGGTAGTAAGCCTGGATAAAGTGACTTTTATGACTATTCTTTATTGTCAGTGCTAAAATCAAATATTGTCTTTCCAGGCCAAAAAGCATTAAAAGTGACATTTCTTAGGAAAACACAAGGATATAATACCACTACCAAAAGAAATCTCAGCACCCATACATAAGCACATCTCCTAATCTCAAATATATATTTTTGGTTATATGAAATTCGTTGTCTTAATCAAGAAAAGTTTGTGTTTTCATGTAAAAAATCCCACTTTATAAACTTTGAGGAACACATCAGAAAATCATGGACATATTTAGTATCTTCTTAATATGAAGGGGAAGGGAAATAGAAAAGGAATCAGGGACAAAAATAATTTATTCATATATTTCTACCTTCAACACAAAGACTAATCTGTTGTAATGATGAGATAGTGTGGTAATCTAATTAACTATTATTTGCATCTCACTGATCAAGTCACAATTCCAACCCAAAGAATTGAAACTTGAAGAAAAGCTGATGTATTACTAGTCTACTAAGAAATATGAAAATTAAGATATTAAATTCTAAAGTATAGACTAAGGAACATTTCTCCAATCTCTAGATGGTGGGAAAAATGAAAAACTACCTAACAGAAAAATAGTCAAAATAAAAAGGTTGGATGGGAATGGAAAGAGAATATCCAAACATTGCATTGCAAGCATTGCCACAAGAATGTGTAGTTCATATACATCTTTTAAAGACTGGAGTCAAACTGGTGGCAGTTTTGTGTACCTTGACACAAAAAGTCTATAAGGAGATGGGTGCTAGGAAGGCCTATAAGCACCACAGAAGTTCTGCTTTGATGTCTCAGGGTGCGCAAAGTGAACTTGGGTTTATACAAAGGTATATGATTGTACAAGCTCTAGAAGTTCCTTCACATAAAGACCTAACTGTGATAAATCTAATACCTACCAGCATCTCCACACAACATTGGTTAGGTCCATACCTTTTCTCTTCTACCCGTGAGAGGGATTCATTTTTCCTAAAAGAAGACAAAGCAGTCCCCAGGACCTGATTGGCCTGACACAGATTCCTGTTCATAGGCCATAAAAAGTCTTAACCAGTGGTTTCTGGGCTTCTCCGATTGGTGGGTGCCAGAGCACAAGAGTCACCATGCCCTATCCTGATGAGACAAAGTCTAACAAAACTGAAAATTAAGTGCTACTCTATCCTTGTTACTGTGCTAGAACAAAGTCGACTCTTTTGTCTACTTTTCAGTGACTTAGGAGTGCCTCATTTTGTCCCAAAATCAAACCTGAATTAAGAAAGTGCTTGCATTAGGCATTAGTTCTAATATTTTATGTAACAGCCGTTGGGACAAGATGAGATAGGCTCGTGACTCATATCCCAGTTGAGCTGGGGGAAGAGCATTACAAATACTTAGAAAGGGACTATTTGACAATGCATAACTCCCAGGTACTAGAGACCTCCTCATCTTGGGATTGGCAGTTCTCTTTGTGGGACAGGGATCAGGCTCCCAGAGAGAGTGATAAATTCAGTAAGTACTGAAGGAGGCTGTCTAGGAGGGTAAAGAAAGTGCCAAGTTCAGCCTTCCCTGATAGCTGTTTACTATTATACATAAGTTAGACTGCAGCATAATAAGAAGATTAAATACAAAAATATCTCATATACAGCTAAGGCAGTTCTTGGAGGAAAAAATATCTTTGAGAACATACTCTAACAAAACAGAAAAGGAGAGGATTGCTGAACCAAATGTGCAATTTTTAAAACTGGAAAAAATAAACACAAGCCCAAAGCATGTAAAAAGAATAATGAAATTGAGAGAAGAAACCAAAAACTATAAACAAAACTATAGGCTGGTTCTTGAAAAGACTAAGAAAATTAATAAACTATTTAGCTAACCTGTTTTTTAAAAAAGGAGAAAAGCAAAACCACCAAAATAAAAAATAAGTTAAAATCTCAAAAAAAAAAATCAGAATCTACTATACACATTTACTGTATATGCAAGCAAAACAGAATTCAAAAGAATAGAGGAATAGCTACAAGAATGTCAAGCATACAACAAGAATTAGAAAGCCTAAACAATTCAGCTTCATAAAAAAATCAATCAGGGGTGGCTAGGTGGTGCAATAAAGAGAGTGCCAGCCCTGGAGTCAGGAGGACCTGAGTTCAAATGAGGCCTCAGACACTTGACACTTGGGCAAGTCACAACCCCAATTGCCCTGCCTTCCCCCTCCCAAAAGACAATAAATAAATAAAACGGGTAAATGTGTCACCACGGGAATAGGGGTGAAGAGAGAGAATGATCCAGATGGATTTACAAGTAAATTTTATCCAACCTTGAAGAAGAATCATACCCCTCTTCTTGCACTCCTGTAATGTCAGTGCTTTCCTGGCGATGTGCTACATCTTCACCAGACTTCTATCTCCTTTCCCAGTGGCCTGATTTCCTGAGAGGTAAGAGTTCATCAGATCTAGCTAGGACAAGACTGGACCATGTCACATGCTAGCCACCAGCCTGCTTTGCCACTTCCCTATTCCTATTCCCCCGGTTTTACCTCTTGGCGGGACAATAATCAAATGCCATTCCTATAAATAATGTGGTGTTCAAGGGTGTATTTCAAGTTGCTTTTTAGTAGTAGTGTATTTTTCTGCTCCTCACCAAGGGCAGGTATTTACCAAACAAAACTTGGTTGGCAGGATAAATCTGTGGCCATAGAACACAATAGAGCCCATACATACACATATCTGCTTGTGTAAATTAATTTAGTATAGTTAATTGTATACAAACTGACACAATACCAGTCATGGACAGTGGTACAAGGCCTATAATATTTAAGTTGTTATAAGGAAACATTCTACTAAAAAGGGTGCTAACTCAAGGTAAGAACAAAAAAAGAAATTATTGACAGCTAGCTGGCACAGTGCACAGAGGGCTAGATAGTCAATAAGTGCCTACTGTGTGCCAGACACTTTGTTAAGCCCTAGAAAAGAGAGGCAAAAGACTATATCTGCTCTCAAGGAGCCCTCAGTCTGATGAGGGAGAGAACAAGCAAGCAAATATGGACAAAAAAGTATGGCCATAGAAGTGGTGAGTGGGACCATGTGTGGTGAGGCTCTACTTGGGCAGTGAACACTGTCCTTGTGTGCCCAGCTCAAAGGAAGCACAAAGAGACACCTTACCTTTAGTCTCTTCTCCAAAGGAGACTTTCATACCTGCCACATAAGGAAGCGGGGTTGGAGCTGGAGGTCATCACTCTGCTCCTTCAGAGAGAGGGTGTCAAGCTAAAAATATTGTTAATCTGGGGGATATAAACAGGTTCCATCTAACGTTTGATCACTTTGTCATTTTGAGGAAAAGGAATCCAAGCTCTATATCCCAGGCTTTACCCCTTCCCCACCTAATACCGGTTCCACATGAACACACATGGAGACTAGCAGAGTAACCCATTTATCCAAATCATAACAAAACAGAAATCAAAGAAGATATACATGGGAAAATATACACCAGACAATACAGAGTGAAGGAGCTCTCCCATTGGGAATGAAATAACTCAGCTCAACTGAGACAGAGAGACAGAGACAGAGACAGAGATAAAGACAAAGACAGAGAGAGAGAGAGAGAGAGAGAGAGAGAGAGAGAGAGAGAGAGAGAGAGGATGAGAGAGAGAGAGACGGAGCATATCCTGGATCTCACCCAAGGGGACACTCTTCAAAAATTCTAGAGTAGCTACAGGGACATGATGAAGACTACACACTCCTCATGTCTTCCCAGAGTCTTTTCCTCCAGTAACCTAAAATGGAGTTTGCCTCTTCCATCTTTTCTCTCAAAGCTAGAAGCTGACACTACCCTCAAAGAAGACTTTCACTTTGAGAGTCCCCAGTGGAATCTGTCTCCAAATCTGTCCTGCCCATTATACAGAGCAGAGCCTTCATCTCCACCAGAAGAAAGTCTCATACCATTGGGCTTTGAGACAGGGGTTACATAATCTATGCACAAGAAATATAGAAAATAACAGAGAAAAGGAACTAGAACTAGAACTAAGAGGGACTGGTTAAGATTTCCTAAAGAAGGAAAGATTTTATTTGGGACTTGAAGGAAGTCAGAAAAGCCAAAGGAAAAAAATGAGGGGAGAGATTATTCTAGACAAGTAACAATTTTCACCAGTCAGTGAAAATTCCCAGAGCTGGAAGATGAATTATCTTGTTCTAGTAATAATAAGACCAGTTTTATTGGATTGGAAAGTATGGGAGGGGAAGTAAGGTGTAAGAATATTGGAAAAGTAGGAGGGGGCCAGGTTGTAAAGTCATCTTGCTAGGCAGGGGGAGATGGAAGTCACCAACTGCACCTAGTTGTGATGCCTTTCCTTTTCCTTTTCCCTCAGGGAATACATGCAGCAAGAGATAGAAAGTATGTTGTCAAATGGAAGATCCCAGAACAGCACCAGGCTAATGGCCAGACCCCATCATGGGTCCTGACACAGCACCAGGGCCCCACCCCTGAAGGTCCCAGCACAGCACCAGGCAAGAGGCCAGTCTGAACCTGCAGAACACCAGGCAATCATCCAGAGACAGCAACCCCATGCACAAGAAGCTTGGGACAGTGCCGCCTCAGCCCCAGGAACAGAGCTTAACTTTAAAGTAGTGAAATAATCTGTAAAAGATGAGCAAAAAAAGAAAAAACAAAGAACCTGACCATAGAAAGTTATTATGGTGATAGGGAAGACCAAGACACAAAGTCAAAAGAAGACAATGTTAAAGCCTCAAAGAAATAGTAAATTTGTCTCAGACCCAAAAAGAACATGTAGAAGAGCTCAAAAAGTTATTTTAAAAATCAAATAAGAGAGTTAGAAGAAAAACTGGGAAAAGAAATGAGTAATGAAAGAGAATCATGAAAAAAGAGTCAACTTGATAAAGGAAGCTCTCAAAAAATGGGAAAAGATGTACAAAAATTTACTGAAGAAAATAAATTCTTTTTTTTCTGATCTTTTTTTTGGAGGGCAATTAGGGTGAAGTGACTTGCCCAAGGTCACATGGCTAGGTTTTTTTTTTTGTGATAAGTATCTGGGCCAGATTTGAACTCAGGTCCTCCTGACTTCAGGGCTGGTGCTCTACTCACTGTGCCACCTAGCCACCCCAAGAAAAGAAATTCTTAAAAGATAGAATTGGCCAAATTGAAAAGGATGTAAAAAAGCTAACTGAAGAAAGTACCTCCTTAAAAATTAGAATTGGACAAGTGAAAACTCCATGAGACATTGAGAAATGATAGAACAAAATCAAAAGAATGAAAAAAAAAGAAAGAAAATGTGAACTATCTCATTGGAAAAACAACTGAACTGGAAAATAGATCCAGGAGAGATAATAGAAGACTTATTAACTATCTGAAAGCCATAATTTAAAAAGGAACTGGGCATACTTCAAGAAATTAAAAAAAAAAAACCCGCCCTGATATCCTAGAACCAGAAGGCAAAATAGACATAGAAAGACTCTGCTAATCGCTTCCTGAAACAGATCCCAAAATGAAAACTCCCAGGAACATTATAGGCAAATTCCAGAGCTCCCAGATCAAGGAGAAAATATTGCAAGCAGGCAGAAAGAAACAATTCAAATATCACCGAGCCACAGTCATTATTACACAGGATTTTGCAGCATGTATGTTAAAGGATTGGAAGCATGAAATATGAAGGCAAAGGAGCTAAAATTACAACCAAGGATCAACTACCTAGTGAGGCTGAGCATAATCCTTCAGGGAAAAAATAACCATTCAGTGAAAGAGAGGGCTTTCTAACTTTACTGATGAAAAGACCAGAGCTGAGCAAAAAAAGTTTGATTTTCAAATACAAACTCAAGAAAAGCACACTAAGGCAAAAAGGAAAAAAGAAAACATAAGGTTTTCAAAAGGGTTAAACTGTTTGCATCCCTACACAGGAAAATGAGACGGGATTATTATTATTATTATCATTATATATTATATATATAATATTCATACATTATAATGATAATATATTATATTGATATAATATATTGATAATATATAATGATAACATATTATCATTATATGTTATATTATCAATATATTATTATTATTATCACTATTAGTGCAGTTAGAAGCAGTATTCATAGACAGAGAGTGCAGATATAAAGTAACTTTGAGAGGATGATATCCCAAAAAAATAAAGGGATGAGAAAGAGAATTACACTGGGAACAGAAGGAAGAGAGAAGTAGAAAGGGGTAAATTATCTCACATAAAGAGGTGCAAAAGATCAATTACACTGGAGGGGGAAATGGGAGGGGGCGTGATTATCACTTGAACCTTACTTTCATCTAAATTAGCTCAGAGAGAAAATAACATACACAATCATAGAGTCTACCTACCAAAACAAAGCCAGGAACTATATGAACACAATTATAAAACACTTTTCACAGGAATAAATCATATCTAAACAACTAGAAAAATACCAATTCTTCACGGGTAGGGCAAGTTAATATCATAAAAAGGACAATTCTACCTAAATTAATTTACTTATTCAGTGCCATACTAACCAAACTACCAAAAAAATTTTATAGAACTAGAAAAAAATCATAACAAAATTCATCTGGAAGAACAAAACTTCAAGAATATCAAAGAAATTAATGAAAAAATGCAAAGGTGGCCTGGCTTTGTCAGATCTCAAACCATATCATAAAGTGGTAATCATCAAAACTATCTGGTACTGGCTAAGAAATAGAGTGGTGATCAATAGACTAGATTAGGTACAAGACACAGTAGTAAACGACCATAATAATTTAGTGTTTGATAAATCCAAAGACCTCAACTTCTGGGATAAGAACTCACTATTTGACAAAAACTGCTGGGAAAGCTGGAAAATAGTATGGGCAGAAATTAGGTGTAGACCAACATCATATGTTGTAAACAAAGATAAGGTAAAAATGGGTACATAATTTAGACATAAAGGATGATACCATGGGAAAATTAGGGAAGCATGGAACAGTTTACCTGTCAGGTCTATGGAAAAGGGAAGAATTTGTGACCAAATAAGTGATAGAGAACATTACAAGATATAAAATGGATAATTTTGATTACATTAAATTTAAAATGGTTTGCATAAACAAAATACAGCTAATATTAGAAGGAAACCAGAAAACTGGGAAACAAGGTTTAGAGCAAGTGTCTCTGACAAAGGTTTTATTTCTCAAAAATATAGAGAACAGAGTCAAATTTATAAGAATACAATTCATTCCCCAATATGTAAATGGTCAAAGGATATGAACAGGCAGTTTTCAGAAGAATAAATCAAAGCTATCTGTAGTCATATGAAAAAATGCTCTGAATCACTATTGATTACAGAAATACAAATTAAAACAACTCTGAGGTATCACCTTACTTCTATAATATTGGCTAATATGACAGAATAGGAAAGTGATAAATGTTGGAGGGGATGTGGGAAAATTGGGACACTAATGCACTGTTCCGGAGTTGTGAAGTGATCCAACAGTTCTGGAGAACATTTTGGAACAATGCCCAAAGGGCTATAAAACTGTGCATACCCCTGGGACGGTTAGGTGGTGCAGTGGATAGAGCACCGGCCCTGGAGTCAAGAGGACCTGAGTTCAAATTTGACCTCAGACACTTGACACATTTACTAGCTGTGTGACCTTGGGCAAAAAAATTTGGTCACTTAACCCCAAATGCCCTGCCTTCCGCCTTCCAAAAAAAAAAAGAAAAGAAAACTGTGCATACCCTCTGATCCAGCAATACCACTACCAGGTTTGTATCTCAAAGAGATCATAAAAAAGGGGAAAAAACTTTTATGTGCAAAAATATTTATAGCAGGTCTTTTCATGGTAGTAAAGATTTGGAAATTGAGGGTATACCTATCAGTTGAGGAATGGCTGAACAATTGTGGTATATGATTGTAATGGAATACTATTGTGCTATAAGAAATGATGAGCAGGTAGATTTTTCTGAAATCTACCTTTTTCTGAAATCTGGAAAGATATGAACCGATGCAAAGTGAAGTGAGTAGAACCAAGAGAACATTTTACACAGTAACAGCAACTTTGTGGGATGATTCACTAAGAATGATTTAAACAATTCCAAAGAACTCATGATGGAAAATGCTATCCACATCCAGAAAAAGAATTGATGGAGTCTAAATACAGACTGAAGCTTACTATTTTCACTTTCTTTGTTTTTTTTCCTTTTGGTCTGTTTCTTCTTTCACAATATGACTAATATGGAAGTATGTTTTACATGATTGCACATATATAATCTATATCAAACTACTTACTGTCTTCCAGAGAGGGGAGGTGAGGGAGGTAGAAAATCTGGAACTCAAAAAAATGTTAAATGAATGTTTAAAATTGTCTTTACGTGTAATTAGAAAAAATATTATTTTAAAAGAAAAATTAAAATTAATATAATTAAATTAACTTCAGTTGCAAAATATAAGATATTCTACAGAAATCACCCACATTCCTGAATATAATCAACAAAACCCAGCAAGAAGAGATAGAAAATGAAATTATTTTTATAGATTAAGCCCCAAAGTCCAAAGGCTTCTCTTTTGATTGGTGCAGATCAGTTCGTTGGGGTAGAGTTGGCAAGAACAAAAGAGAAGAATGATATGAGGTTCTTCTATCTTCCAGTTTTCTTTCTTCTCCCAGTTACTAAAGGAAGAGAAAAACTATGGCAAAAAGTTGACATGAAGAGAGATGATAGTCATGTCTCAATAATCAATTTTTTATGTACTAGACATTTCAGGGAATTTATTATGGGACTCTCTCTGAGGTCTCTCTCATCTCTCTCCCTCTCTCAATTGAGCTGAGAAATCTCTCATCCATTTGGGAGACTTTTTCAATCTGTATTGCCTGGTATATATTCTCATATGTGACTTTCTCTGATTTCTGTTTTGCTGTTGATTTTGAAAAAAAAATGGGCTTCTTTGTTTAACAGTATTTGGTTGGAGGGAAGTAAAGCCTTGGATATGAAGCTTGGGGTCCTCCTTTTCCCATTAATGAATAGTGATCTGGAGTTTAACTTGAAAACTAAAGTTACTTTCCCAAGACTAACAATAAGAGAGAAGATGAATATAATTCTAGCCAGATATCCCTTTTCTCTGACTCCAACCTCTTGCTTCCCCTCCTGAAAGAAATGAAAGTCTCCCTTGAGAAGGGCAGGAGAAGAAGAGGTATCTATTCTTACTTTCTGGCAACCCACTTTGAGACAGCTACATTACATAATCAATATAACTACAGAAGGTATAACATATTTGGAGATACTAACAGCATCACTAAGACAGCATAGAGAGCAATCACATCTACACCAGAAGCTATTCTTCCTGGATTAGTGGCCAATCCTATCCACCATAGCTTTGACAGTCTCCCTCCACCTTCAGCTGCTTCAAGGATCTCCAAGGAGCTCAGCACCTCCAGGATATGCTAAGCCTAGATGGACTTCATAAGGGCTCCACAAAGGTGAGAAAAGAATGTCTAGCAGCCAGCAGGTGTAAGTTTTGCTCTGGCCATGTCTATTTTCCAAATCTGAGCCCACGTTCCCTGGAACTTTGGATGCATCACGAATTTTGGAAAGAATGCTTTGTACCGACTGCTCTTATTACACCACCTTAGTAAATATCCCTTTCTAAAGGCTAATTAATTCTAGATGATTAATTGGCATTATGATAATCAATGGGGGAAGAAAACAGATGCTGACTCAAGAACATGCGAATGAGAAAAGATACTTCCAACCCCTCAAATTTAACCCTAGAGTTCTTAGGGAAGAAGTTGCGGCAACCTTCTGGAATCCCAGACTACTAGTGAGAGTTAGAAGGGGGATTTCCAGAGTGTCTGCCATACATAGCTCAGTGCTGGCTTCACTCTAGTCTCTCATCATTACCCAGTCTCTTCTCTTCCTCATTATATCTTCTTGTAAAGAATTTGAGGCCAAGTTCACACCAGACAGTGAAACCAATACATTGAAATCCTGATGGTATCCTGCTACAAGTGGACTTTGGAGTTATTTGCTTTCAAACATTTAATATTTGCTTTGTTTTGCACTTTTTAAGATTAGTATCAAAGGGACAGAATGTAAGGCAGAGACCCGGATATTTTTTTCCTTTTCTCTAAGAACAGCTTGTTTCCATGACATTTAGAGTGAGCCTTTTCTAAATGACAAGCAGATTGTTGAAAGATGTTATTTTCTATCCTTTTTGATATGGATCTTTGCCTATTTAGTGTAATGTGAGTGAGACAGATTCATAAGGAGATTTTTCGCAGTACAGATATGGAAAATAGGTTAGGGTAGAGGGCTGGGAAGGAATGCCTTGTTATGCTTGCAACAGAAGTAACCTAATGTAATGAAGCATGAAGTTAGAAGATACCATCGTTACTATTTTCAAAAGATCTATTTCAAAATATTATAAAACAATTTCTGAAAGATCAACGTTTGAGGAAATCACAGATACACACAGATAATGCATGATGACAAATTTCAAATAGGTACTTCAATCATCGAAAAATAAAATGAGTATAAATGAATGTCATTAGCTCCTTTGAGGGCAGAACCTAACTTCTGGCTTCCATTTTTATCCCCAGAGTTTAGCATAAAGTCTGACACACAGTAAGCATTTGATAAATCCTTGTTTCCTTCCTTTCTTCAGTTATACATAATATGAGTTTTCTGACACCCCAAATCATACTGTTCTGTCATTTGGCATTAAGAGAGGTCATAAAAGTGCTTTGAGTCCAAAGAATAGAATTACCAGAATCCAAGCAACTTTGTCAACTAAACAATGAAACATCCCACAAAGAATGTCATTTTCTAGTTTCATTCTTTTTATGTGTGAGCAACAACTGTGAAAGGAGAGAAGAGTTTGAAATGTCACCTTTCTCTTTGTTTCAAATTTTAAAAATAATATTTATGAAACAAAGGTGAATTCTGTTAATACCAAAACAAATTCAAGTTATTTGTGCAATTAAAAGGAGATCCAAATATAACAAGTAGTGTTACTAATGTTACTTCTACAGTTCCTTAGTGGCGCAAAGTAGGCCTAGCTTGATGGTTCCTGACAGTAAATAAAAGCAAAAATTTTTTTAGGGCATTTTGGGGTTAAGTGACTTGTCCAAGGCCACACGGCTAGGTTTTTGTTTGTGTGTGTTAAGTGTCTGAGACCGGATCCGAACTCAGGTCCTTCTGACTCCAGGGCAAGCGCTCTACTCACTGCGCCACCTAGCCGCCCCAAGGCAAAATATTTTAAGAAATCAAAGAATCAACTGTAATAAGAATCTCTTCTGCGTCCCTCTCCCTCTACAGTAATAGGCCATACTCAACACTTTACTTCCAGTCTTTTGGGAACCTGACCTATTAAAGAAGGGTCAGGTTCTTTTGTCTTGAACTCTTTGGCTTTTTACACCAGCTACATTGGAACTTCTGGAAAAATTATACAGAACTTTCATTTAGGTTCATGCTTGGGGTCTCCCCTAAGAGAGGGAAAAGGGAGTAAGAAGTTTATAACCAGATAAAAGCAGGACAGAAAAAGGAACTAATAAGCAAAACCCCAGAGGGAAAGGAGTAACTAAGGAGAGAAAGAACTTGGAATGAAGGGAAAAGAGTCAGTGACGACATTTTTAAAAAATAAAAGATTAAGGTAAAGAAACTGAAGGAACATAGCATTGTGTTTATAGCAGAAGAGGGTCAGATGGAAGCAAAACCTGAAGGGGAAAAAAACAATATTAGAAATAGCAAGAGAAAAATATAAAGCTAACTTTCAATGAAAATGGATTAAATAATCCAATAAAATAAAAAAGACAGATTCACTAAGAAAACAAAACTCTATGATGAATTGATTGCAAGAAAAACATTTTAATATGCAAAATAAAACTGAAAAAAAAATAAAAATGGAAAAAATTTACTATGTATCAAGTGTATCCAAAAATGAAAAGAGTTGCACTCATGCTCTCTGACAAAGCAAGACAAACATTCAAAAACTAAAAGGGATAAACAAAGAATCTATATTATACTGAAAGGAACCATAAACAACAAACCAATATTAGAAGTAAACACAATATGCAGCATAGATTAGATTGTATTATTGTTGTGCACAATCGTTAATCTCTGAGAGAAAACATTATGTGAGCTACAAAAAGATGCAGACAGTACTACAATAGAGATAAGAAACTTCAATTACCCTCTCTCAGTTTTGGTGAAGACTAATAGAAAAATAAACCAAATAGAAAATATGAAACTGAATATAAATTATGGGGGGAACTAAAATTAAAAGACATCTTCTGAATAGAACAGAAAAAGAATATGCATATTTATCAGCAGCACATGGAACTTTTATAAAAACTGACCATGTATGAGGGCACAGAGATATTGCAAACAAATAGAAAAAGGCAAAAATAGTTCATATTTTCTTAATACAATAAAAACAGTAATTAGTTCAGGGATCACAAACAAAAGTACAAGTCCAAAGAGAGACAATGAAATGGGTCAAAGAAGAAATCATAGGAATAATACATAGCTATTTAAAAGAAACAATATACTAAAATTTCTGGGATGCATCTAAAGCAGTCCTGAGGGTAAAAATTATAACCTCACAAACCTACATTAACAAAATAGAAAAAAAAAATAGTATTGATGATCTGAAAATATATCTTAAAAAAAGAAAAACAACAAATAAACCTAAAATAAGCACCAAAAAAGGATATATTGAGAGAGAAATGGATAAAGTGGAATGAAGACATAGAAATTACAAATAAAGCTAAAAGCTGATTCTTTGCAATGATTAATAAATTTATAAACCTCTAGCTAATCTGGTTAAAAAAGAAGAGGGTAGTTTCTTCTTAGTGCCGTCTTGTCGACTTCCATTGCTCCATGAGAGCCAAGTGGAGGAAGAATCGAATGAGTAGGCTGAAAAGCAAGAAGAGAAAGATGAGGCAGAGGTCCTAGTAAGCAGACTGTGCTGACCAGGGAGGCCACAGAAGCCGAGGTGGAATGATCCATGGTGACATTCTCAGGAGAGACATCACCCAGCTTGGGGAGGACTCCACCAGCTCCACCATCTGACACCTCTCTGACAAGAGACCATGCTATCATTTCATGCAGATTCCACTTAGCTGACTCCTGACTTTGTGCCATGGGACTCTGTCATTCCGGACTGACTGTTTTCTCTGTGGCTAAGTGTACCACACCTGTGTAATAAATCCTCGATACTTTCTTGTTTGGAAAAAAAAAAAGAGGGTATAAAACAAATCAATAAAATGGCAAATAAGCAAGGTGAAAACACAACATAACCAGAATTAATAAAAAAAAAAATAACTAGAACATATTATGTATAGTCCTGTGCTAACAAATTGAAAATACAATAGAATTAGAGAAATACCTTAAAAATATAAAATATCCAAACTATCAGAAGATCCAATAGAAATTTTAAATAATACAATCTCAGAAAAGGAATTACCAAACTAAAAAAACTCCTGGTCATTATTGGGTCCTTCTTCTGTCTTGCTTTTAGCAGGTTATTTCTTTCTCCACAAGAAAGTTCTATCAAACTTTTAAAGAAAAATTAATAATCATATTTTACAAATTATTCTCAAAATATGAGAGAAAGCACCCTACCAGAATAAGACAAATATGGTCTTAATACATAAGCAACAGAAAGATAAAACACAGAAAGAAAACTATAGATCAATATTATTCATGAACATTGACTTAAACATTGTAAACAAAACCCTATCAAACATACTACAGTGATTTATCCAAGGAACCATTCATCATGACCAAGTGGGATTTATACCAGGGATGCGAGGATGGTTCAATATTAGGAAAACAAGCAACATAGTCACATCAAAAAAACAAAACATCCAAAATTCAATGATCATGTCAATAGACTCAGAAAAAGCCTTTGACAAGCTCTTTTATGCTAAAAACCCTACCATAAGTGGACTTTTTCTGACATAAAAATCATCTATTTAAACCCAAAAACAAGGACCATATACAATGGGGATACACTAGAAACTTTTTTAATAAATACGGGTATGAAGTAAAAACATCCACTCTCCCCACTATTATTTGATATGGTATGGTTCTGAAAATGTTAACAGGAACAGTATAACAAGAGAAAGAAATTAAGGCATAAAGACAACTAAAAATGAGGTTTCATCCCTGTGTGCTGATTATATGATGGTATACTTGGAAAATCCTAGGGTATTCAAAGATATTAGTTGGGGCATCTGATAGTTTTAACAGAGTTTCAGGTTACAAAATAAATCCTCAAAAATCAACAATATTTCTACATAACAGTAACAAAATAGAAGAAGCAAAAATAAGAGAAATTAAAAATAACTACAAAATACATAAAATATCTGGGGATTGACCTATCAAAACATACAAAAAATTCAGTCATGTCCAGTTCTACATGGCCCCATTTGAGGTTTTCTTGGCAAAGATACTGGAGTGATTTGCCATTTCCTTTTCCAGCTCATTTTATAGATGAGAAAACCTAAGCAAACGGGGTTAAGTATTAGTAAGTATTAGTATTAGTCAGCTAGGAAGTGTCTAAGCCCAGATATGAACTCAGGAAGATGAGTCTTCCTGATTCCAGGCTCAGCATTCTAACCACTTGTGCCACCTAACTACCCACAAAAGACAGATGGATGCAATTACAAAGTGATCCTTAAAGAAATAGGGAACAATTTAAATAGATGAAGGAATAGTCACCAAAATCATCTGGTATTGGTTAAATATATCAATGGAACAGACTAGATGAGGGAGATTCAAAAACAATAGAACCCCAAAACTCAAGTTTGATCAAGCAGAAAATATAAATTACCTAGTAAAAATTGCTTATTTGATAAAAACTGCTGGGAAATCTGGAAAGCAGTCTCACAAAATTAGGCTTAGATCAATGCCTTACACTATATCCTGTAACACATTCTACCTGGATACTCAATTTTAACATTAAAGATTATGCTATAAAGAAATTAAAAGAGAAACAGATCATATACCTCTCAGAACAATGGGTAGGAGACGTATTCTTAATCAAAGAAGAGATATAGGCAATTGTAAATGATAAAAAGGTAACTTTATGTGAAACTGGAAAAGCTTCTGCACAGGCAACATTAATCTCTCTAGGATAAGAAAAGTGGTCAAATGGAGAAAAACCTTGGTACCAAATTTATCTGATAAGGGTTTAGTATACAAGCTATATAGACAATTAATAACTACATTTACATATATGTGTACATATATATGCCATTCCCCAATAGATAAGTGATCATAAAATATGAATAAACATTGCAAAATATTCACAACCACATGAAAGAATACTCCAAATAACTAATAACAAGAGAAATCCAAATCAAAATACTTCTTACCCTGAAAATTGGCAAAATGACAAAAAATTGTAATGGTCAATGTTGGAGGAGTTATAGAATGATAGGCACACCTACACATTGTTGGTGGAGCTGTGAAATGGCACAACCATTTTGGAAAACAATTTGGAATTTTGTAAATAGGTAATGAAAATATCCATACCCTTTGAACCAAAGACTCCACAAGGAAACCATCAAATAGAAGAAAGTTTCCATATACATCAAAACATTTATAACTCTTTTTGTGATAGCAAAGAATTGAAGAAAAACAATTAAATATCCATAGATTGAGGACTGGATAAACAAATTGTGGTATATGAATGTAATGGCTTATTACTCTGATAAAAGAAAATCCATCCTTCACTTAGCTGCCAAATTGATCTTCTAATGTGCAAAACTATGACACTTTTGCTCAGAAAGTTCCATTGTTTTAAGAATAAAATACAAACTCCTCCTGTTTAGCATTTAATTTTTTCTTTTTAAAATTGTTTTTAGTTTTACAAGAATTTATTGCCTTTCCCTGTAACTGTTCCCCCATTTCAACAATTTAAAAAAAAAAAAAGAAAACCCTCATAATGAATATGTATATCTACCAAAACAAATTCCCACATTGGCTATGTCCAAAAATGTATGTCTAAGTTCATAAAAAGAAAAACTAGCTAAACTAGTTTTTAAAAATTTACAGGAGTCTCGTATATTTATATAACTCTGTGAGAGCTATATAAATTCAACAGAAAGATAAACAAGAAAGAAAACATAAAGGTAAAGGCAAAATTGAAAGTTAGATTTTCAAAAATGCAGGAAATGTAGATTTGATTGACTATGGTCAATTCTGAGTGGGAAGATATATATTTTTTCCTCTTATGATACTTTTCAAATATTTATTATTGTACTAGTTAGGGCATAAAGGATTCATAAACAAACATGAAAAGGAAGATACAACAAATTCATCCTTTACAGATCATAATGTAATAAAGACAGTGATGAATAAAGAAAATATGAGTAAAAGATATACCACTAAATGGAAACTAAGAAAGAACATTCTAACTTATAATGTATGGGTCAAAGAACAAATTACAGACACAGTAAATAATTTTGTTAAAGATAGTCATTAGAAGGGAGACAGAGCCAAGATGATAGAATAAAAGCAAGGACTTGCTTGATCTCGCCCCCAAACCCCTCCAAATACCTGTAAAAATTACTCTAAACAAATCCTAGACCTGCAGAACCCACAAAATGACAGAGTCAAACACATCTCCAATCTAACTTCTTGGAAGGCCAACAGGAAGGATATATTGCACTTGGCTGGGAACTGAGCGCAGTCAGGCATGGGCTGTGCAAAGGACAGACAAGGCCAGAGCAGGCCTCAGGGGACTGAATTGCTGGCAGCTGTGCCAATTTCCAGACTTCTCAAGCTACAAATGCTGAGAACAGAGTGGAAGGTCAATGGGGGGTCTCTGTGGGACCTGGATGAAAGAGGAGCAGCATTCTGGCCCCCTGGGGTGGTGGAGGTAGCCCTGGTCACAGCAGGGGCTGCTTCTGGAACTCTTGGCCCACAAACAGGGGGGATGCAGTGTCTGATACATAACCCCAGAAGCCTGGGAGAGTACACCCACCCCCATCCACATGCCCACTGGAAGCAGAGTCCTACCTTGACAGGGAGTTAGAAAGTCAAGTATTTGGCTAGGAAGAAATTTACGTCTCTGGAAACTTACATTAACAAGGATCAACTTGGGGGGGCGGAGCCAAGATGGCAGAGTAGAAACAGCTCATCCAAGCCACTCTGCCCCCACATTCCCCCCAAACGATGTAAAAGGGGACTCTGAACAACTTCTGGAGCCCCAGCACCCACAGAACAACACCGAGAAGCTAAACTCCCGCTGAGGACAGCCCAGCAGCCCTGCAGGAAGGACCAGCGCAGTGGTCTGGGACCTGGCAGCGTGCAGTGCGCAGAGTGCAGGAGCCGAGCCCAGCCAAGCCCAGGTCCGCATGAGCCGAGGTTTTAGCCCCAGGGCGGCAGGGCCAGCAGCCAGCTGGAGGAACCCCAGAACACCAGGAGCTGTGGCAACTCCAGAATTATCAACATAAACTTGCCTGGGACAAAGTAAGAGGTTAGTGTCCTACGGACTTTGGGACTGGTATTAGGGAATGCATCGGCTCCCTCCCCTGGGGGCTAGAAGCCGCTGAGGACAAACGCCATTTTGTAGTTTTCAGAGGCAGCTCCCGCTCCCAGCCTGCAAATTTGTAGGGAGATCCAGCGATCAGTCTTGGGGGGTAATCGCTCTTGCTTTAACCTCCCTGGATCTGGATTGTGATCTAGGGTGGAAGTCATGGATGGGTTTACAGCTTGCCAGAAACGGAAGTTGCCCCCCACACGTTTGGGACGAAAATTCCTCTATCTGGCCTTAAAGCCATAGTGTGGCAACAAGCCCAAAAGTCAAGCAATTAAGTGGCAACATGCCAAGGCAAAGGAAACAGAAAAATGCAACCCTAGACTCCTATTTTGGGGGCATAGAGCGGGAAAAGGACTGTGAGGTCAGAAGTCCTGCTCCAAAAGCCCCAGGGGAAAACATGAGCGGGTTGCAGGCCATAGAGGACCTTAAGAAGGACTTTAAAATCAAATAAGAGAAGTGGAGGAAAAATTGGAAAGAGAAATGAGAAGGATGCAGGAAAAGTATGAAATGAGGGTCAACAGCCTGACTGAGGAAAACAACACCTTAAAAAATAGACTAACTCAAATGGCAAAGGAGGCCCAAAAGGGCAATGAGGAGAAGAATGCCTTAAAAAGTCGAATTTGCCAGATGGGAAAAGAATCTCAAAAGTTCACTGAGGAGATTCATTCCTTCAGAGTTAGACTGGAGCAAATGGAAGCTAATGACTTTATGAGAAATCAAGATGCTGTTAAGCAGATCCAAACAAATGAAAGATTAGAAGGCAATGTGAAATATCTCATGGGAAAAACCACTGACCTGGAAAATAGATCCAGGAGAGACAATTTAAAAATTATTGGACTACCTGAAAGCCATGATCAAGGAAAGAACCTAGAAATCACCCTTCAAGAAATTCTCAAGGAAAACTGCCCTGATGTTTTAGATCCAGAGGGCAAAATAGAGGTTGAAAGAATCCACCGATCACCTCCTGAAAAAGATCCCAAAAAGAAAACTCCCAGGAATATTATAGCCAGGTTCCAGAATCCCCAGATCAAGGAGAAAATACTACAAGCAGCCAGGAAGAAACAATTTCAATATTGTGGAAACACAATCAGAATAGCCCAGGACCTGTCAGCTTCTACACTGAGGGATCGAAGGGCATGGAATATGATATTCCAGAGGGCAAAAGAACTGGGAATGAACCCAAGGGTCACCTACCCAGCAAAACTGAGTATTTTGTTTCAGGGGAAAATATGGTCATTCAGTGGAATAGAGGACTTTCAAGCATTCTTGAGGAAAAAACCAGAGTTGAATAGAAAATTTGACATCCAGACAGAAGAAGCAAGAGATGCCTGAGAAGGTAATCAGGGAAAAGAAATCAAAAGGAACTTATCAAAGTTGAACTATTTACATTCCTATATGGAAAAGCAATAACTGTGACTGATGATATCTTTCTCACTATGAAAATAATGGAAGAAGGGGGTGTGGTCATATGAATACATATGTGAATGTGTGTGTATATGGTTACAGTTATATATGGATAGAGGGCATAAGTTGAATTTGTTGGGAAAGGAGAATACTCAAGGGATGAAATTATGAGGTGAGAGAGGAAAGTGGCAAGAGGAGATGGGGAGAGACAGGGTAGTGTAAACTATCCCATGCAGAAGAAGCAAGGGGAAGTGGTTGCAAAAGAGGGGGAGAATAAGGAAGGCTGAAAAGGCAAAACCACATTCACATTGAATTTGGTTCAGGGAGAAAATGACATACATACTAAATGGGATATCTCAACCTGCAGCAGGATAGGGGGAAGGGGGATGAGAGGAGGGATGATGGATGGGAGGGCATCCTTGGGGTGAGGGGAGGTTGGAAGTACCCACTATAGAAGAGGGACAGGATCATGTAGGGAATGGACCAGGTGGGGGGTGGGATGAGTGGGAGGGAATTATAAGCAGCCTTGTACAATATATCTACTATGATAATGTTTTGCATAGCTAGACATGTACAACATATACTGAATTACTTATCTCCCCAGAGGGAATGGGTGACAAGGGAGGAAGGAAATGGATCTGAAATTCGAGGTCGTAACATTAAATGTTTCAAATATATATAAATACTATTATTAATACTCTTTTGCATGTAATTGGGAGATAAGATGTGACCTTGCTCTAATGGAAAAGTCGAAGGGGGTGAGAAGGTATGGGAGAGAGCAGATTGGAGGAAGCGATATCTTGTGGGACTGCTATTCTGGGAGGTTGGGTAGGGGAATAACAGGGGGAAAATGATTGTAACTCAAAATCTGGTGGAAATGAATGATGTAAAACAGAAGTTAATAAAGCATTTGTTTTAAAAAAAATTAAAATCAAGGATCAACTTACCACATTTAAAAGACTAGAAAATAAATTAGCTATCCATTTTAAGATTAGGAAAAAAAAGAGGAAGAACAAGCTTGAACGAGGAGAAATAAAGAAACTTGAAAATAACTGTTTTAGTGAACTAGGTCCTCCTTTCCTCACTTATCGGCCTGAGGTCAGGGATAATGCAATGTGTTCAGTCCAAGGAGCTGCTAGCTTCTAAAGAGATGGGGTCAGGTGTTTTGTTTTTGTTTGTTTGTTTGTCAAATCACTACTGTCACCACAAAGTAAAACTCCAAAGGAAGTCACTTAAACAAAATTTATGTTTGGTTCATATACATGATCTCCCAAAAAGGCATTAACAGAGTCCCTGCAGAGTCAATTGCAGAAAGTAATGAGACGTAAGACAGCCGATTATTTCCTGTGCCAAAATATAAAATAAACAAAAAAAAGCACCCATTGACAAATATTTAAAGAACAAGCTTTTGCCTTCCCCTCTGTTCTTTAATTTTTGAACACCTTCCTTGACAGAAGTCCATATCTCTTGGAAAGTCAGGACATGGCTTGGATTCAGTGCATGATCATATCCACTTGTAGTAGCCGTAGAAAACTGCTTCCAGTCAGCACTGGCTGAGGAACCTAGGAATTCCTGAACTCAGTTGAAGAAACAAGCATGCATTAGAACACATCTCCGGATGACTTGTGCTCAAAGAAAGAAATGCAAAACACAAGAAGAAACTAAGGCTTTGAGGATGAATCTCAAACCTAAACAAGTACAAATCCACAAACATGTGAAGGCAGTGACCCTTGCTTCTAGGATTCAAGCAGGGAAGACACATCCCCTGACCTCCCTATGAGAAGTCTAAGGGATAACTGTGCTGAGTCCCAAACTACATGCTCAAAAGAGTGGCAGAAGAGAGAAAGGGAAAATGGTACTTCCTCCTTTAAAATCTAATGAGTGGTTGGCTTTTCCTGGCTGAGTCCATTCTTTTTGAAGCAGCCTCTCCCCTGCTACCATCACAGGAGAACTCAGTAATTGGTGCACAGTCTCCAAGTCCTTCAGTGTTAAGCATGAATCCCTAGAAATACTCCAAAGAATTCAACTCTTCTCCAAGTGTGCTCCATGGGATATTCTTTAGCCAGAGAAGATCAGAGGAGACTGCTATGATACCCACACTACAATTTTTAAAAGACTGTCATACTTTAAAAACTGAGCTATTTTTATTTATAGAAGTGAGCTGCACATGATTTTTTAAATGTCACTATGTGAAGTGATGATTCTTCCAGCTATGTTAAAAATAACATGTCTGGATTTCACAGTAGGATTCCAGGTTTATAAAATATTTCATAGACCATTCAGATCAAGAGACTTTCACTGAGATACTAACATTAGAAGGAGATCTTTACAAACAGGATTCTGTGACTAGGGGTTAGCGCTAAGAGATTTTTTTTCTATGTTTTTGTTTTTAAGACTAGAAAACTGAAAAACTAGTAGGCAAACTGATCCCACTGCTGCTTCCAGTGAGAAGATGATCCTATGGCATGGGCCACCTGTGTACAGAGCTGTGACTACAGCTCCCAGTGTATCCATACCTGCTGCTTCATTACTTGCCTGTTGCCACAGATCTTGGAGATTGGTAAAAATGAAAATGGTATGGATGATGTCTTTTGATTCCTGTGTAAATTGGATTTAAGTGAGGCAGAGTTGCACTAAGTGAACAGCCTCACTCTCCCTTCCAGAGTCATCACAGTCCAGTGTCAGGACAGAGTCAAGATGACTGGTGATGGCTCGAGATGCCCTGGATGACCTTGGATGTCTTTGATGTCTAACCAAGTGCTCCACTACTCCCGCTTCAGTTGTCTTCAAGGCTATTGGAACACATTGTTCTCATCTACTGATTCCACCAGGGGAAGTCTTCACACACTTGGGGTAGACACTCCCCTAACTCCATGATGGATGAGACCCCCCAGTTACTTCAACCTGGGTTAGTCCTTCTGCCAAAATGGTTTACTGGGGTGTGGCTGCTGTGCATGCTGCAGCTTCTTGGAGACACAGGTGAGTTAGGTGGAACAGTTGGACACCAAAGGTAGAAAGCAGCCCTGAAAATGGCTCAGCCACCATCATACCAGTCCTCTTAGTCTTCCGTGAATGCACCCTACACCCCACTTTAAGTACTTTAAGTACTGTCACATCTTATTGAAGACACCTAAGATTCAAGGAGATGTGAATATCATAAAACTGAATGAGACATTGATGAAGGATCGCCACAATACCATAGACAACTCCAAGATTCTGGAAACACATGGAGAGGAGAAAAGGAAGCCATGAATAGGATTGGGTAGGTCATCTTCACTCTGCTACTTACTAGCTGTGTAACTATGGGCAAATGACTTAACCTCTCTGGGCCTCAGTTTCTCCATCTCATACTGACTTGTTTTGAGGAAAAGTGTTGTGTGTAACTGGATATTTAAATGGATATTTTATACATACACAGGTTTAACCATTAGCGTCATTGCCTATGAACATTGGAATGAATGAGACCATTTCCAGTTTCCTTCTTCTCCATTATGAATTCTAAAGTGGAGTGGTCTATTCCTCCCCAAACTCCTGCAATTTTAACTTCAGCAACCTTCTTGTTAAGGTCCAGAAGAGTATCACTTATTGATTCCTTATCCATCACCCTTGTTACATTTTGAAAATTAAGGAAAATATGTACAAGAACTGATGAGAAGATGTAAAGACGTTACACTACATGGAAAAAATATCCACACCAACGAATTAAGAAGAACATAAGCTATTTTCCTCCTCTTCTGTTTCTCTCTCTCTCTCTCTCTCTCTCTCTCTCTCTCTCTCTCTCTCTCTCTCTCTCTCTCTCTTTTTGTTGTTTTTTGGAGGGCAATTGGGGTTAAGTAACTTGCCCAGGCTCACAGGGCTAGTTTTTGTGTTCTGTTTCTCTCTCACTAACAAAAAGTTACTGGTCACAGCCTGTGCTTAAGTGCTTTACAATCCTCTCAGAGAAATCTGCGCTAAACCTATTTCTATTCACTGGTCTAGACCTGCCACCTATTGGTAAGAAACAAGAATACAAGGCACAAATTCAACAATAACAAGAAAGATGTTGAGCAACATCCATCACAGAATCCCAGAAGAACCTCAAAGGTTACCTAGTCCCACCGACACCCAAACAAAAATCTCCTCTGCAACATGCTGCACCTGCCTCTTTGAAGGGGTGATCCGATCTTTGTTTGAGGATATCTAGTGAGGTCTTACATTTCCACCTTCCTCCTCATCAAAACCATTTGTTTGTGTCTTCAGAATTCATTGTTGAGAATTTCCCATCCCTCTTGGACCAACTTCCCTGTAGAATTTTCTCTCATACGAATGTTTCTATTTCCCCTTGAACTTTCTGAAATATTCTCATCCTAAATCTGTGGGATGAATCAGACCATTTCCAGTTTCCTTCTTCTCCATTATGAATTCTAAAGTGGAGTGATCTATCCCTCCCAAAACTCCCACAATTTTAACTTCAGCAACCTTCTTGTTAAGGTCCAGAAGAGTACCACTTATTGCTTCCTTATCCATCACCCTTGTTACATTTTGAAAATTAAGTTATGAATTAGAAGTTCAGATTATAATGAGTTATTTTGCATATGGGATGTGCCAACAGTTTCAGTCCCCCATCAGGAATCTCTATCTCAAACTTTTTGTCTGCATTTTCCTTCTGTTAGGTGATCTGACAAATGCTCCAAAGACATTTTTGCTCATATTGCCTTTATACTTTGGTTTGAAGCTTTCAGGAGAATATAAAAGCACTATGTATAAGAACAGCTGTCACTAGTAATAGACTACTCCTTATATGGATCGAATGCTGAACAAATAAAGCCCTTTGTCCTCTCCCTCTCCTATTCCTCTCCCTCCCTTCACCTTAGGGTGCTCTACCCAAAAGAAGGTACATTTTGTTGGCTGAAAGCTGCCTCACTCACTTAGAGTTTACTGGCTAAATTTCTTTCTCAAAGACCAATCCTTAAACCCAATTCACTCTGTAGCTCATAGATTAGACAATAGGACCCTGCCCTCCTAGCACAGAGTGAATGTAAACAGTAAATAGTAACTTTCTCTTCTGGCCAGCAACCCTGAGGGTCTTCCCCTTCCAGTTTGATTTTTTTTGTTATAAGGACCATCATCCCTTGATTCACATCTTAAAGAGGCCTATTCACTGAATGGGCATTGCTTCACTCAAAGTGAGAACTTGAAAAGACCTTAGCCTAAAAGGGCCAGAGTCTCCCACTGCATCCAGGGCCATTTTCAGTCATCCTGATCTATATCTTGCCACTGAACCCAGATGGCTCTGGAAGAGAAAGTGAGGCTGGTGACCTTGCACAGACCTCCCTCACTCAAATCAAAGCCAAATGCAAGTCATGTCATCTCCCTGAAGTCATGGTCCTCTTTGAGAACAAAGGACAAACACAACAACCATAAGCTTGTTTGAGAATCCCACCAAATTTGGGGTGGCTAGGTGGTGCAGTGAATAGAGCACCCACCCTGAAGGCAGGAGGACCTGAATTCAAATCTGGCCTCAGATACTTAACATGTACTAGCCATGTGACCTTGGGCAAGTCACTTAACCCCAATTGCCCTGCCTTCCCCCCTCCAAAAAGCAAAAAAAGAGACAAAGAATCCTACCAATTCACCAAAAGACAATAAGTAGCTACAATGGATTTTTTTTGTAGAGAGTTTTTGCCGAACTCTGGTTTTATTTTGTAAAGACATAATAAAGTTAGCCAATCTCTTCACATTTAGAAATTGAGTTTTTCATCAATCCACTAACAAACACACACACACACACATGATGAGGTGCCAGGGCCTGGGTGCTCAGACCCCAATTCAAAAGCATCTTTCTTTCTAGTCTCAGAGTCTCCCTAGTCTCTGCCCACTTCTCCCCACTCCAGCACCATACCTAGCAATCATTCATGATTAGATCCCAGTCAAATGCTTATCTTTTCCTGGGTACAGTAACAAGCTCTACAAGTAAGAACTTCACTGGATTATCTATACTAACTCCCTAGCTCATTATATACACCCTGAATTCCTTGTTATATATACACCTTAGGCTTGGGATATATGTATATACATACATATATATATATATATATATATATATATATATAGCATCCATCTTGTCAAACACAACATTGATGGTTGGCAGACTGGGCATTCCTCAGTCAGCCCTGACCATTAGCTGACTTGCTGATGTTTCAAGCCTGAAACCACACCTCCATGCAGCACCCCCTTGGGCTGTATCCCAGTGAATTCTGGGCAATACACCTTCAAAGCAGATATTAAAAGTGTATGTTACTTTAAGAATTGCCCCCCCCCTTAACTCCTCTCTAATACCTCCCTGAATGACCTAATTGACATACTTGACACCTGTTTTACTATAGTTTACCCTGTATAAACTTTAACTGTACCCCTTTAAGGTTGCAGGTTCCCTAAGAGCTTTTGCCTGCTGTATAGCATAACAATAAACTTTTGCCATCTTGACTTAAAGATTGCTTGAGTTCGTGAATTCATTCCAGACAGCTTTCTGGGAGCTCTAGTTATTGGGGTTCCTGGAGACCCTGAACCCCATCACACAAGTGTGTTTTTTTGAGGGGGGAAGGCAGGGCAATTGGGGTTAAGTGACTTGCCAAAGGTCACACAGCTAATAAATGTTAAGTGTCGGGGCAGCTAGGTGGCGCAGTGAGTAGAGCGTCGGCCCTGGAGTCAGAAGGACCTGAGGTTCGGATCCGGCCTCAGACACTTAACGCACCCACAAACAAACAAAAACAAAAAACAAAAAACCTAGCCGTGTGACCTTGGGCAAGTTACTTAACCCCAATTGCCCTCCAGAAAGCAAAAAAAAATGTTAAGTGTCTGAGGTCAAATTTGAACTTAAGTCCTCCTGAATCCAGGGCTGGTGCTCTAGTCACTGCACCATCTAACCACCCCGTAAATACAATTTTAACATTCACTTTAAAAAAATTTTTGAGTTTCAAATTTCCTTCCTTTCCTCTCCTCCTCCTCCCTGAGATGGTAAGCAATTTTACCTAGATTATACATGTGCATAAAAATATTATTTCTATATTAGTCATGTGAAAAAAAACACAAAAATAAAGTGAAAAGTAGTATACTTCATCTGTATTCACACTCCATCAGTTGTTTCTCTGGATGTGCATAGCATGTTTCTTCACCAGTCATTTTGAATTGTCTTGGATCATTGTATTGCTGAAAATAGCTGTCATTCAAAGTTGGTGTTACTGTGTAAAATGTTCTCCAGGTTTTTCTCACGTCTCTTTGCACCATCCATTTAAGTCGTTCCAGGTTTTTTTTTTAAATCATCCTCTCATCATTTCTTATAGCATACCACAATTTGTTCAGCTATTCCTCAAATGATGGGCCTCCCCTCAATTTCCAATTCTTTGCCACCACAAAGAGTCGCTATAGTTTTGTACAAATAGGCCCTTTTCTCACTTTTTAAAAATCTCTTTGGGATACACACCTAGAAATGATTGTGCTGGATCAAAAGATATGTACAGTTTAATTACCCTTTGGGCATATTTCCAAAATGCTCTCGAGAATGGTTGGATCAGTTGACAACAGTTCGTGTGTCCCAATTTTCCTACATCATTTCCAACATCTATCATTTTCCTTTTCTGTCATGTTAGCCAATCTGATAAATGTAAGGTGATACCTCAGAGTTGTTTAATTTGCATTTCTCTAATCAATAGTGATTCAGATCATTTTTATATAACTGTTAATAGTTTTGATTTCTTTGTCTGAAAACTGCCTGCTCATATGCTTTGACAATTTGTCAATTGGGGAATGACTTAGACTCTTATAAATCTGATTCCATTTTCTATCTGAAAAATGAAGCCTTTATCAGAGACAATTGCTGTAAAATTTTTCCCAGCTTTCTAGTTTCCTTCTAATCTTGGCTGCATTGGTTTTGTGTAAAACCTTTTTAATTTGATATAATCAAAATTATCCATTTACATCTTACAATGCATTCTGTCTCATTTGGTTATAAATTCTTCCCTTTTCCATAGATCTGACAGGTAAACTATTCCATGTTTCCCTAGTTTGCCCATGGTATCACCCTTTATGTCTAAATCATATACCTATTTTGACCTTATCTTAGTATATGGTGTGAAATGTTGGTGGCTTTGGACTTTTAATTTAATGGGACAGATGTTATGTAGAAACTGACCTAAGATGCTAGCCTACCCTTTCCCTCCTAGGTGATGGGGAGTAGAAGGGAAGAGAAAGAGAATTATGCACCTGAGGTATTGGAGACAAATTATACCATGTTTGTTCTGACTATACTTTTGAAGTGTATTCCTTTGTAAAAATCTAATCCAAATTTTAAGTGGTTAAATGAAACTGGGGTGCTTGGACTCCTAAAATAGGGAGGCATAATTGAGGACTTGAGTCAGCGGCAAAGAGAGCCCTCAACCACTTCCTAAGGGTACAAAAGAATCCTGGACAAGGGGTAAAATGTAAAGAATCTAGCCTTCAGACAATGGGAGGAGGAGGTGTGGAGAATTTCTGTTACACAAACAAGTTTTAAGGGTTTGCACTTATATTCTTCAGATATGCAACCTAAGTTAGGACTATTTTTCATTGTGCACAATAAGTACAATTTTTGCACTTTCTGTTGAGCCTTTAGAATATTTTTCTTCCAGGCCCTTCCTTTATGCATGTGTCCAAAGTCACGTTAAGTGTTCATATTCACAGAAATATATGCACTAGTTACATCAACTGCTTCCTGATACCATGTGTGGGATTAGTGACAATCTGCGACAATACCCCATTGCACAATTCTAACTTCTGTCATTGTCTCAGAAGCAGTGTGCCTTCAAGGGACCAGCACTTGAGTTCCTTGGCATCAACACTCCATTTCTTGGCTTGCATCCTTTCTGGCAGTTCTTCAGTCATCTGTTCTCACCACCATTCAGTCATCAACAGATAACTGAGAAAGAGAATGTGGGTTTAATGAATTAATGGTTTAATTAATACACTGCTGGCATTCTGTCTGGTGAAAGTCCCAAACTTTCAGCTGTACTGCCATTTAAAAATTTTTTTTCAATCAACAAAATCTGCTCTTTCTTCTTCCCACCACACCCCCACTGAAAATCAAAGAAAAACAAAACTCTTGTATCAAACAGGCAAAATACAGCTCCACATTGGATATGTCCAAAAGGAAATAGACATATATACAGGCTTAGAACCCAGTGAATATAATGACCAATTATGATTCCAGAAGATTAATGAAAAATATGTTACCTACTTCCTGATATATAGTTCAAATACAAAATGAGATATGGACACACATAATATATGTATATACATATACTACATATAATATGGACATATATATTACATATATGGATATATGTATGGAATAACAAGTTTTACCACCATTCAATATGTACTACATTGTTCACTACCATTCAATATATACCACATCGTTGTGTAATATGTCTATGTAAACACATATGTATTATTAACGTATTGTATACATGTATCCTATGTAGTCTTACTCTCATACATATGTATATGTTTGTATATGTCTCAT
This sequence comes from Gymnobelideus leadbeateri, assembly GCA_011680675.1. Taxonomy (NCBI): domain Eukaryota; kingdom Metazoa; phylum Chordata; class Mammalia; order Diprotodontia; family Petauridae; genus Gymnobelideus; species Gymnobelideus leadbeateri. The sequence continues at coordinate 151,042 of WOXC01012391.1, read as the reverse complement.
TCCACACCCTGAGTCCTTCACCTCTCTATCAGGAAGCAGGTAACACGTTTCTTCATTAGTCCTTTGGAATCATTGTTGGTCATTACACTCACTAGCATTCCTAAATCTTTCAAAGTTGTCAGTCTTTAAAATATTGCTGTTGTTCTTTGAATACAGACAAGTCAGGAGCACTTCTAGCCTTCCTGAGTCAGTATTCACATATCATTCATTAATATGTGACCCACATACTTTTTTTTCTTGGAAAGATTGAGTTTGTCATTGAGAAGATGAAAGCATCAACAATTTTCCTACTCTACTTGAAAAGGTCGACACTATCTTTATACTCCCTACCCTCTTTCAACCCTTTCTCTAAAGAAGAAATGCTCTCTTACCTGCCAAGACTGACCACTAGAGTCATTCACTAACTAGAATTAATTCACTATTTAAGGAAGGGGATCAGGATTTAGGGTCAGAGGACGTAGGTTTGAATCCTAGCTCTGTCACTTCCTGTTTAATTTAAAGCAACTCATTCAACCCCTCTGCTGCCTCAGTTTCCTCATCTGTAAAACAGGGAGGTTGCATTATATTCCAGATCCATGATCTCATGACCTGTGCTCTTGATCCTAACTCCCCACACCTCATTAAATGCTATCTCTTTCTTTTTTTTGTTTTGTTTTGTTTTTGTTTTGTTTTGTTTTTGTTTTTTTATTTAATTAAACAAATGCTTTATTAACTTCTGGTTTACATCATTCATTTCCACCAGATTATGAGTTACATTTTCCCCCCATTTTTTCCCTACCCACCACCCCAGAATAGCAGTCCCACTAGATATCCCCTCATCCAATCTGCTCTCTCCCATATCTTCTCCCATACACCCTTCGATTTTGCCATTAGGGCAAGGTGAATCTCTGGGCCCCAATGCCTGGACATCTTATGAAACATTTAATTTTAAAACTTCGATTTTCAGATCCATTCCCTTCCTCCCTTGTCACCCACTCCCTCTGAGAAGATAAGCAATTCAGTATGTGTTGTACATGCATAGCTATGCAAAACATTACCATAGTAGATATATTGTAAAAGACTGCTTATATTTCCCTCCCACCCATCTCACCTCCCACCTGGTCCATTCCCTACTTTGATCCTGTCCCTCTTTGATAGTGGGTACTTCCAATCTCCCCTCCCCCCAGAATGCCCTCCCCTCCATCATCCCCCCTCTCATCCTCCTCTCCCCTACTCAGGAGAGTGAGGGTAAGATATTCCATTTAGTATGTATGAGATTCTCTCCTTGAGCCAACTTCAATGAGAATATGCTTTTGCCTTTTTGCCTTCCTGTTCTTCCCCTCCCCTGCAACTACTTCCCCTTGCCTCTTCTACATGAGATAGTTTGCCCTACCCTTTCTCTCTCCATCTCCTCTTGCCACTTTCCTCTCTCACCTCTTGACTTCACCCCTTAAGAATCATCCCTTCCTTGGGGCGGCTAGGTGGCACAGCAAGCAGAGAGCCAGCCCTGGAGCCAGAAGGACCCGAGCTCGGATCTGGCCCCAGACACCCAACACACAAACAAAAACCCAGCCATGTGACCCCGGGCAAGTCACCCAACCCCAATTGCCCTCCAAAAAAAAAAAGAATCATCCCTTCCCATCAAATTCAACCTGTGCCCTCTATCCATGTATACCTGTGAACATATGCCATGTACCCTTCTTTATTTTCATAATGAGAGAGGTTTCATCAAACACAGTTATTGTTTTTCCATGTAGGAATGTAAATAGTCCAACTTTGATAAATTCCTTTTGATTTCTTTTCCTTGATTACCTTCTCAAGCATCTCTTGCTTCTTGTGTCTGAATGTCAAATTTTCTATTCAACTCTGGTTTTTTCATCAAGAATGCTTGAAAGTCCTCTATTCCACTGAATGACCATATTTTCCCCTGAAACAAGATACTCAGTTTTGCTGGGTAGGTGACCCTTGGCTTCAATCCCAGCTCTTTTGCCCTCTGGAATATCATATTCCATGCTCTTTGATCCCTCAGTGTAGAAGCTGCCAGGTCCTGGACTATTCTGATTGTGTTTCCACAATATTGAAATTGTTTCTTCCTGGCTGCTTGTAGTATTTTCTCCTTGATCTGGGAGTTCTGGAGCCTGGCTATAATATTCCTAGGAGTTTTCTTTTTGGGATCATTTTCAGGAGGCGATTGGTGGATTCTTTCAACCTCTATTTCCCCCACTGGGTCTAAAACATCAGGGCAATTTTCCTTGAGAATTTCTTTAAGGGGGGTGGAGCCAAGATGGCGGAAAGGAAGCAGTAACCTCGCTGAGCTCCTCTGTCACTAAGTCCAAAAGGGTAAATCTGAGCGGATTCCGGAGTGACGGAGCTCAGTGGAAGACAGAGTGTGGCAGAATCCAGCCCAGGAGGTTGCGCAGAGTGTCCGCACAGGCCGAGCGCAGAGCGCGTGGGGTCGAGCGCAGAGCGTGTGGGGTCTGCACAGCTCAGACCTAAGAGCAGGCAAGCAGACTACACCAGAGAGAGAAAAAGCCCCAGCCTGCAGATTTACCGAGGACGAATCGCAGTCATCTTGCAGAGGGAACGGATCATTGGAGCCAGGTAGGAGACTCGGGCCCCCAGTGGAGAGAGTGGCTTCGCAGGCTGCATTCAGCCCCCAGCCTGGAAGTTTAGAAACTGCCTGCCTGTATAATACAGGGGCTGGAATGGCAAAGTAAATTCTAGCTGCTCCGATCCTCCCATCCCTCCTTCATGAAGCAGAAAACCCAAAGATAAGTCTCCCACCCAGATTGAAATCCCAAGTTAATGGAAATAGCCTCAGGCTTGAGAATCTCCAAGAAAGGGTGTAACTGAGTCAGCCAGGAATCTGAAGAGAAGAGAGGGAGGGGACCCAACAAGCCCCACCTCACCTCACCAACAAAAGCCTACTTATAGCCCAGGGGTATAGAGGCAGAAATCTGAAGTGGTCAGACTCATCCCCACCTACACATCTACATTCCTCACTGACTTCCCTGACTTAGCCATAAACTAGCCACCCAGAGGTATTCAAAGTCAAGGATCAGGCCCCAAACTCATAGCCTGAGACACTAAGAAACAGGAAGTCACAATGGGAAGGAAGGAAGCTGAAAAGGAGAAGGGGAAGGCAAGAAAGTCTATTCGAGCATACTATGCAGGGCAAGAACAACAAAACACACAGGACAATACAGACTCTCTGCCCACACCAGAGACCACAGAAGGAAACATGATCTGGTCTCAAGCCCAAATAGCATTCCTGGAGGAGCTTAAGAAAAATTTTAAAGACCAAATCAGGGAGGCAATGACCAACTTGGAAAAAGAAAATACCTCCCTAAAAAAGGAACTTCAAAAACTAACTGAAGACCATAATTCACTAAAAATTAGATATAATCAAACTGAAACTCAGAACTCTATGATGCAGCAGGAGTCAATCGAAAAAAACAAGATGATCGAAAAATTGCAAGAAAATGTAAAATATCTCACTGGAAAAATAACTGACCTAGAGAACAGATCCAGGAGAGACAACCTAAGAATTATTGGTCTACCAGAAAGCCATGATGAGAAAGCAGTCTAGACAACATCCTCCAAGAGATTGTCAAAGAAAACTGTCCTGAGGTCCTGGAATCAGAAGATAAAATAGCTATTGATAGAATTCACCGGACTCCTCCTGAAAGAGATCCCAAACTGAAAACTCCAAGAAATATAGTAGCCAAATTCCAGAATTATAAGATTAAAGAAAAAATTCTACAAGCAGCCAAAAAGAAACAATTCAAATATCGAGGAACTACAGTTAGGATCACACAGGACCTAGCAGCTTCTACATTAAAAGAGAGGAGGGACTGGAATTTGATATTTCGTAGGGCAAGAGAGCTAGGACTACAACCAAGGATTAACTACCCGGCAAAACTGAGCATAATCTTTCAGGCAAGGAGATGGACGCTTAAATGAAGTAAGGGACTTCCAGACTTTCCTAATGAAAAAGCCAGAGCTCAATGGAAAATTTGATCTCCAATTACAAGACTCCAGAAGAACATAAAAAGGTAAACAAGGGTAACATAGACTCACACATGCAGAAGTGCACACACCCACACCCACAAACACAAGCTCATTACCTGGGATGCAACAAGGGCAAAATGTTCACATCCCTATATGTGGAGCTGATAACTGTCAATATTTGAAATCTCTATGATTATCATGACCTGCAAAAGGGTTATACTTAGAGGGTGTGGGTATGAATGCACTAACATGGAGTCTAAAAAAAAAAGACTATTAAGGGGATCAATGGTACTGTAATGGGAAAAAGGAAAGGATGAGCTAGGAAAGGAACATCATTTAAACACTATTCTCACTCAAATTTACTTTTTAAGGCATTCTTCTCCTCATTGCCTTTCTGAGCCTCTTTTGCCATTTGAGTTAGTCTATTTTTAAGGTGTTATTTTCCTCCATCAGGCTGTTGACTGTCATTTCATACTTTTCTTGCATCCTTTTCATTTCTCTTCCCAAATTTTCCCCCACTTCTCTTATCTGCTTCTTAAGGTCCTCTATGGCCTGTAGCCAGCTTGTATTTTCATTTGGGGCTTTTGGTGCAGGAGTTCTGACCTCACTGTCCTCCTCCATGCTTTGAGCCTCTTTGCCCCTAAAATAGGAGTCCAATGTTGAACTTTTCTGTTTATTTTGTTATTTGCATAGGCATGTTGCCACTTAATTACTTGATTTTTTGGGCTTGTTGCCACAGTAGGACTCTGCCACCAGACAGGGGAGCTTCCGCCCAAATGTGGGGTCTTCACAACTTCCGCCAGTTGTGTGGCCTCTGTAAAGCCTCTACCCACTCTGGCAAGTTGGATACCCACCCCAAACTTCCCCCCCAGACCACAATCCAGATCCAGGCAGTTTAAAGCAAGAGCAATTAACCCCCAGACTGATTGCTGGATCTCCCTACAGTTCGCAGACCAGGAGCTAGAGCCACTACTGAAGCTGCAAAATGGCTTCTGTGCTGCGTTTCTTCAGCAGCTTTTCACCCCCAGGGGAGGCAGCCACGCGTTCCCAAATACTGGTCCCAAAGTCCATAGGGCACTAACCTCTCACTTTGTCCTAGGCATATCTGTGCTGATAATTTTGGAATCGTGACAATTGCTGGTGTTCTGGGGTCCCTCCAGCTGGCTGAAGGTCTGGCCGCCCTGGGGCTAAAACCGCAGACCTGGGCTCGGCTCTGCGCACTGCGCTGTCAGTTCCCAGCAAGCTGTGCTGCCTGCTCTCAGAGCGCTGCGCTGGCTGCTTCCTGCAGGGCTGCTGGGCTGTCCTGAGCAGGAGGTTAGCTTCTCTGTGCCGTTCTGTGGGTGCTGTGGGTCCAGAAGTTGTTTGGAGTCCCCTTTCACGTTATTTGAAGTTTGTGTGGGGCAGAGCACATTGGAAATGCTGTTTCTACTCTGCCATCTTCTATCTCTTTCAATTATTCCCTCTTTCCCTTGAATCTTCAATCCACTTCTCACTCCTCGTTCCTTGGCATATTTAGGTTCTCCTAAAAGCAATTTGTCACCTAAGAAAAAGTCCTCTGATTCTTTCTACTTTCTCATGCTATTTGTCCATCTCTTTTTTCTCTTTGCCAAACTTCTGAGAAAACTGTTTACACTTTGCATCCCCATTTCCTCTCTGTATGTTCAGTTCATAAATCCTTGCAATCTAGCTTTTACCCCCATCACCACTGAAAATGCTTTCTTTCTTTTTTTTAACAAATGCTTTATTAACTTCTGGTTTACATCATTCATTTCCACCAGATATTGAGTTACAATTTTTCCCCATTTTTCCCCTACCCACCACCCCAGAATAACAGTTTCACAAGATATCCCCTCATCCAATCTGCTCTCTCCCATATCTTCTCCCATACCTCCTTCGACTTTACCATTAGGGCAAGGAGAATCTCTGTGCTCTAATGCCTGCACATCTTATCTCCTAATTACATGTAAAATAGTATTAATAATAGTATTTACATATATTTGAAACATTTAATTTTAAAACTTTGAATTCCAGATCCATTCCCTTTCTCCCTTGTCACCCACTCCCTCTGGGAAGTGACCCACATACTTTTGACAAAAGGTCTGCAAAAATAGCACTTAAATGATGGTTTTAGGCCATTTTCTTCTAGTTGATCCTAAATTTTCATCAGTTTTCCCCTCATGTTTTTCAAGTCTTCCTAAAGATAATGATGTCATCAAGGAATAACATCTCACATAAATAGGTTATATCAACAACTACTTTCTCCATCACTTTGAAAACTGGCAGGTGTTCCTCTGATGCCTTGGAACATTTGCTCAAACTGGTAAAAATCCACATGGAAAGATGCCTTTTATTTTTCCTGTCTTGTTCCACTAGGTTGGTCAGTCATTTTCAATCATGTCTCTTTGTGACCCCGTTTGGGGTTTTCTTGGCAAAGATACTAAAGCAGTTTGTCATTCCTTTTCCAGATCATTTTACATATGAGAAAATTAAAGCAAACAGGGTTGTGACTTTCCCAGGGTCACACAGTTAGTATCTGAGACCAGATTTGAACTCAGAAGATGAGTTCTCCTGGCTCCCTAACAGAAAGCACAGGGTACCTAGGATACTTGACTTGGTATATTTTCCTTTTGTTCATGGTTCAGTCTGCACATGTACATGCGCACCACACACACACACACACACACACACACACACATATATGTTCTTCTTCAGTACCAACTCTATAGGTGACGATTATGAGCTGTTGGACCCTAGGATGATGCCACTGGCTGCAGATTCTTGAGATTGTCTTCTGAGGTTATCCATCACCAAGGAATTTTTCTGGATTGTTTATAGACTTGACATGAGCTGATATAAAGGTTTTGCAATTTGCTTCTCTGGCATATACCACATCCTACTGAGACAGTGAGAACACATCCATCCTCTTGTTGAGTTTGTGTTTCAACTGTTCCTTTATTCTATTATCAAGGAGTCTTCAAGGCCAAATATCTCAGAATCCACTTCTCATATACAGTGAGAACCAATGCTCATATCATGTTCATTAGCATCACTTAATTCAGTCTTTACAATTCTGCACAGACTACACGGTTTGGGCAAAGTGTACAGGTATTGGGTTGTGGCTTTTTATTTGCAGTATCTTTTTTTACTTTAAAAACCTAACAAAGTACTTAAAATGAGTACTTCCACATACAACACAGAACAGAAAAGGAAAATTGCTTCCAAAACTGCAAATCTCTTATGTATGTAATAAATTTAACATAACTTTCAAAGCAGTTTTGCTTTGTGTCTATTTGTGTCTGTGTTTCCTTCTGGCCTTCCTCTTGTTCTCTCTTGTATATTCTTTTTAAATGTTTCAATGACCTTTTCTTCCCTTCCTTTTCCTTCCCTTTGGGGGAGGAGTGAAGGCAACCCCATCATCAGTCTCTCTCCTCTTCCTCTCTCTCTCTCCCTCTCTCTCTCTCTCTCTCTCTCTCTCTCTCTCTCTCTCTCTCTCTCTGTCTCTCTGTCTCTCTCTCTGTCTGTCTCTCTCTCTCTGTGTCTCTGTCTCTGTCTCTCTCTCTCTGTCTCTGTCTCTCTCTGTCTATCTCTCTCTCTGTCTCTCTCTCTTTCTCTTTCTCTCCTCCCACTTCCTCCCTACCCCATTAAGAAGAAAAAAATAGAAAATTCTTCAATGTTTCTAGTCAAAGAAAACCACCAGCCACATTGGCTGGATCAGAAAATGTATGTTTCATTCTTCTTATTGAAACCACTACCTCTTTCTCTCAGGGGAGTTTTAGTATCAAGTTTCATCACTGATGCTCTGGAATCATGACTGTTCATTTCATTGATCAGAGTTCTTCAATCTTTCAGAACTGTTTTCATATACAATATTGGTTCTGCTTGCTTCAATCTGTATCATCTCATATAAGTTTTCCAAAATTTGTCTGAAATAGAGCCTTTTATCATTTTTCATGCAGAATAATCTGTATGTTCCATAATTCACTCGTTCTCCAATTGATGGGCACCGTTTGTTTCCATTTATTTTCTACAATAAAAATTTATGCTATAAATATTTTTGCATATGTGCCAAATTGTTCATTTTTCTCTGATCTGTTTGGGGTATGATGCTGGATTAAAATGTAGGCAAAGTTTAGGGATGTTTAGGTAATAGTTTCAAATTGCTTTCAAGATTGGTTAGACTAATTCATAATTCATTCAAAAGTACAACAGAATACCCAGTTTTCCTATAGTCCTTTAAACAATGATCATTTTCCTTTTTTTTTCTTGTAATCTTTGTCTTAGGTGTGGTTTTAATTTGCATTTTAACAATTTAAGAATACTAGAATTGTTTTAATTTGCATTTCTCTAATTATTAATGATTTGGAGCATTTTATTCATATAATTGATTGTTTGAATTTCTTTTTTTGAACATTTATCTATTGCAGAAAGGCTATCATTCTCATATTTTCAAATCATCTCCTTACATATCCTGAAAATTATAGCTTTTTCAGAGAAATGTGTGGCAAAGTTTTTTCCAGTCAAAGTTTTCCATTCTAGTTTTAATGGCATTGATTTTGTTTGTGCAAAACCTTTGCAATTCCATGTAACTAAAATTGACTTTTATCTTCTTATGATTCTCTCTGTGAAAAGATAAAAAATATCTCCTCTGATTTCTACTATATTGATTTTACAATGTGATTGATTTGATGCTGAATTGATTTTTATAACTGTTAGCATCGGCCTTAACTCACCTTGCTCAACAATGCAGTTTTCTCCACTTTGAATTGGTTTAAAGGCATGGTTGAAAGGAAATGATGTGATCGCTCTTGCATCTAGACCCTGGGATAGTTGCTTGTTAACCAATTTAACCTGGGACCTCTGCTTTCTGTAAAATTTTTTTCTGACCACCTTAAGCTGGTGCCCTTACCCAAAAGATAATTACTCTGCCCTTGTCTCTCCTTGTGAAATTATGGGAGTTTTTTATTCCCTCCCCTTAGTGGAGCTCAAACAAGGTAATTCTGGTCTCCTAGCCAAGATTACAAGGGACAGGTAAATCCCATTAAGCAATTTGCATTCCTTAATTGTAAGAGAGGGGTGAGATAACCCAACCTTCCCTGGCTGTAGCCAATCATAGGACTTCCCTCACTTCTACGACCTTCTCCTTTCCTGTGCCTTGATAAAAAATTTTTAAAAAATTATCTTTTTCCTTCTCACGAGAGTCACTGGCTTCACTTAGAGGACCAGTCTGACCCTTTTATTAACAGTTATACATGGCACTATTAATAAACTAATCTTGGTTGGAGAAACATGCCTCCATCTCCCTGTTACTGCATTTTATTCACCATAGGTCTCACTGAGACTAGGGAGGGAGCCTGGTCCCCAGACTCCCTTAGCAGAACCTCTTTTCTTTTGGGCCACTGGTGAATTCCACCCAAATGGAGGGTTTTTTCTAGGACTATGAATTGACTCTTCCTTCTCTCTCCCTCACTCCCCCAAAAAAATACAAGCAAGAAGGTAAGTACCTTCCTGGGGACAATTTTATCTGTCTTGTGGTAAAGGTTGTTAACTTTATCTGTCTATACTTTTCTTGGGGTTTCTGTCTTTTTGTAAATAACTGACAATATATAACCTGTGTACATTCCCTGAGGATTATACCTCAAAAGAAATTTTGTTTCTCTCAAGGAAAAATTCCCCCAAATAGGACTGGGGGAGTAACATACAATCCCCTTGAAGGAATTTCTCTTTTCCCTCAAGGAAGACCCCCCCCCCCAATATTGTGGGTAATCAAAAGTATGTGTACCATTTTTTCAACGTTCTTCAGAGCCTGAAAAAATAAAGTTCCATATTTTTAATCAGAGAAATAGGCACAATGTGCCACCATCAGTGTTTTTCAACTGAGGGGGCCTAATCTTCCCCTTGTCGTGTGGGGAATAACTAAAATATGGAGTAAATTAATTTATATCCCACTTTGCATGTGAAAAGGGATTTCTTTTTTAATATGTAAATGTAAAACAAGTCATTTTTATCCCACAGCCTGATCAGTCTGGGGAGTGTGGTATAACGTGATCTCTGAAGACATCTAGTGACAGAATCAAGAACAGCAACATGCTCAGGGTTTTGGGTTTTTTTGTTTTTGTTTTGTTGTTTTTTTTTTAGATGTAGGAGTGGTACTTAGTGACAATGACCTTTAATTTGTTTAGGAAGAAAGATAGTCTCCAGGTGGCCCTAATATTGCCCTTTATTAATTTATAAACTAGGTCACTGGACAAAGGCTTGAACCTATTAGCAACCACACCTACACTGGGGGGAGTATGGCACTGTGAACCCAATTATACAAAATAAGGGCCAATAGGGATTAAACCTATGTCTCCCTAGGAGGTTTCACTTGTACCAAAAGCACTGACATTTCTGAATAACCCATGGGTTTTTCCTTGGCCATTAACTGTCAACCAGTTCTGGTGCTAACAACTAGCATCCAGTTTTTTTTTTAACACCTTGAAAAGTCAGGAGGGATTCCTGCTAGCAATTCCTGAAACTATTAGATTCGTAAACTGACCACCAGGCCTGTGGCAAGGCTGTTAGGCTAAGTCATGTAACCCCTCACGAGAAATTTCTGAAATAATTACAAACTTAACTGGGCACTGTCAGGGACCCTAACTCAATTAAGCCATGCAAGTATCTAAATTGGAAATCAGAGTAATAAAAGATCTTTTCAACTTCTCCAAACAGAAGAGGTGCATTACCTGACAAGAAGTAGAATTCAGAAGCATCATACTAACACCAGTGAGGAAACCTTGTAACCATTGTCTTAACTGAGACTTGTAGGTATGCTCCCCAAGTTTCATCAGCCCTATATTCATTTATCTATATGTCTCATGAATTTTCCTTGGTCATATTTAATAACTTTTTAAATAATGGAAGCTAGGGGCAGCTAGGTGGCGCAGTGAGTAGAGCGCTGGCCCTGGAGTCAGAAGGACCTGAGTTTGGATCTGGCCTCAGACACTTAATGCACACACAAACAAAAACCTAGCCGTGTGACCTTGGGCAAGTTACTTAACCCCAATAGCCCTCCAAAAAGAAAAAAAAAATAATAATGGAAGCTAAAATTATCAAAAATAAAAGAACTCAAGCCAGAGAAGACTAAAAAACAATTAGGTTTTGTGATATCTGGTTTAAAACAGTGAAAAAGTCAGCTGGTAAATTGTGACTCATAAGCTGAAAGATTTAATATTAGTCTTAACAGATAAAAACCCAAAGCAGTTAGAATATTGATATTTATGGAGCAAATGAACTGATTCTTTAGGTAAATTTAAGTCATCTGATAATATCTTCCTTCATCAAGAAGTTGTTAGTCATGATTGTAGGGGCAACTTAGTTTTTATTAGACAAAGTAAGACTTTCAGCCCTTCCAGCCTCTCCACTTGGAGCAGCAACATTGCTAGATTAGATAAGGAGCCTGGAGCAGTTATAGACCATTTTTTCAAAGGATAGTTGGAAATTATAATCTTACTTGGAAACATGTAACTGATTTAATGGTAACCCTGCTCTTCATGGGAGAAAAAGGAACCATCATAGAAGCAATGTATAGATTGGCTCTGTTGGAGAAGAAGATCTCAATCCCAAGGGCATCCCCAATTGGCCTTTACAAGACCCACATTGGGACCCCAACAATCCAAATCATTACATCAGGTAAAACAAATCTTTGCTTAAGGGTAGGAATGATTATACAGAATATTTCCAGAGAACTAGAATAAGTTTCAGGAGACAGGCGGGTGAGAATCTCAAATCATTCTAATGATAGGTTATACAAAAGTGCTAAACTATATGCAAGATTAGACCCTATGAACCCATGTATCATTAGCACACACTTTATTAATCAATCATTGCTTGAAATAAAAAAAGCATTTCTGCAAAAGATGCCCTGAATGGCATGGGATACCTATAGTTCAGTTTGAGCATGTTGTTCTATTTGTTTATGAAGGCATGAAGAAAGAAAAAAAAAACAAAGGAAAAGCTGGAGGAGGAAAAAGGGAAGGAACAAGCTGTCTTCACCCTAGTGCAGGCAGCTTCAGTTCAAACCATTGTTACTATCTTACCAACTGTCTCAGAAGCCCACAAACAGGCAGTGTCAGGGTGGAATTGTTAATGCTACTTGCAGCTGCTGTGGAGGTGTAGGACCAATAGCACTAGCACACAGAAGGGCTGCTAGCTGATTTGTTTTTCTAAAGGAAAGACAGCTTCAAAGGGGTCAACAATCTTACTTTAATTAAACCATGCAGACAGATAAGTAGAAAGAAGTATTCAAGAAAAAATCCAATAGGGCTCCAACTGTCTAAACAAAGTAATAGATACATAATTGCCAGAGCAGGAAACACCAGAGTCTTGCCTGGCCAAATCATAAAGACCTCAGGCAAACACTCTTCCCAAGAGTGACCCCAAAGCAAAATACCAACCTCCCCTAATATATATAGTTTTGACTAATAGGCTCAGAGCCAGAAGGCATCACAACCCCGCATGACTCAGTGACTAATTGGCTCAGTACCAAAAGGTGTGAAAACCTTGCAAAGGAGTGAGATGAGTGAAAGTATTTTCATAAAATGAAGGAGACTGTCACCAAACTTGAGCTAGGTCCTAGACCTCCCCAAAACCTAAGTTTCATTTTCTTGTAAATCACCTGATTTCAGGAAATCAGGTGGTATGCCCCTTCTCCCCCTCCCTTTTTCCTGTAAGGGGCCTTTATGACAGCCCCCTTCTGCTAAATATGGATAATTATATCTATAAGGCTTTGTATTGGCTTTGTATCCGGGTTCTTATGTAGACTATGAGGCCATACAATCCCACCAGTGGATTGATGATCTAGCTATAGGCGGAGGGTAGTAGAAGGGGGATTTGGGGGTTTTGGGGGTTTTTTCCTAGAATTGTTTGTATTAGGGTATATAACTGCTTGTTAGACTCTTGTTAGGTGCCTCCCTATACCAGGCTTGTCTGGAATAGGTGATGCCCAATTCTCGAGACTTGTCTTTAAAATAAAGAGCTTCTGTTTCTACCTGGAGAAACCTCTGAGTTTTATTTGGGTAAGGGTCTATGGGATCTTTATCCCACTTACAAGCAAGCCTCCCCTAAGCAAGCTTCCCTTAAGCAAGTTCCTCCTCCAAGGCACCTGATGGGCTCTATGTGACTCAGGATGTGTCACAGCTGTGAACTGGGCCAGAGCTCAAAACAGCAAGACGTTCATGATTGAAATAACTGTACTTTTAGACCTGGGAACATGATCCATGTTCCAAGGAAAAAGGACACATATATGGTCACATAGGCCTATTAATGGACAGGGAAAATCTTCATGTTCCATTAACCCTACACAGGGTCAGTCTCAAAACCTTGCAATTCACATGTTTCTCCTCTAGGAGGAAAGGCCATATTGCCAAAGATTGTAGAAAGAGAAAACAGGACCCCAGAAATAAAAAGAGAAATAGTCATGGAGGTTCTCAGAGGAACAGCAACGCCTGAAGGTACAGGGGAGAACTGTGGCTCTCAAAGGACCTTTGTGTTTCCCCAGAACCTGAAGGCCTAGCCCCAGTGATCCGAGGCCATTCCTCTCCCCAAAATGGTGAACTCCATATCACCGTTAAGGTTGAGAACACAAACTATGACTGTTTGCTATATACTGGAGCCTCTAAATCAATTCTAGATAGTAAACCTGTTTCTAACTATGCCTCTTTTGGGTCTTTGAATGTTGTTGGGATTTCAGGGAAGCCTCAGTTTACTCCTAAATTGTCCCCTTACACAGTTTCCATGAATTCCCTTTCTGTGGAACATTTTTTCTCCTCGTGCCTAAGTCCCTGCTAAGTCTTCCCCATTGGGATGGTATCTCCTATGCAAACTTAGGGTCACTATTTCCTGCTTTTCCAATGGTACTCTGTCTACCCCAATATCTGACATGAATACATGTTTAAAAACTGCAAAAATAAGTTTGAGTCTTAAGATATTTAAGGTTTCTCTATATTGGCCTTATTTAAGGCCAACTGTATTTACAATTTATGTATTTACAGTCAATTTAGAACATCAGTAATTAATGTTTGAGGTATATGCTATTATTGTTAAGCCATTGTATAAGAAATGGTAAGAACTGAAAAATGTAACTCTTGATTTGGAAATTACAGAATACTAACTCTATCCAGATTCTGAAAAGTGAAGTAAGTAATCAAAAAAGAGAAGAGATCAAGTACAATTTAATTTGGGGAAAAAATTTGTGTTGCTTGTTGCTTAAACAGATCAGGCTCTTTTGTAAGCTGTTCAGTAACTAGGGCTGGGAGAATTCAGAATCTGTGCCTCAATGGGACTATAAGCCACTGCAGGCATCCTATTTTGAAATGTTATGGTTCAAAAGTTTTTGTAATTTCTAAGAATATCTTTCATTTCCAGGAAAATGGCAGAATCTCAACCAGCTAGCAATGTTTCATAGAGTTTAATTGTTATAAATAAATTAGTGACAAAGCCATGTGAGTTGAAATGAACTATGCAGCTTAAGAAGCAAGACATTGGTTTTGACTAACATTTCGTGCTAAAGGAAAAATTCAGTTCTACAGATAGTCTGAGATACTATTGAAATCTAGAGACTTCAAGAATTGAGCAAGTAACAAAAAGTTTAGGAGAATATGAAGGAAATAAAAAAGTAATTTTGAAGGCCACTGGAGAAAAAAAGGAAGGCCTACAGTTTAAGCATGTTGGAAAGAAAGGTCTAAGGGGAAGTTTGGGGTTGAAATAAGGATATGAGAAACTTCACATGTTTATTCTTTTTTATAAGGAACAACTATAGTAACATTTGGCACCTTGAAGTTCCTGGGCCCCAAAGCAGGAGGATGGGAAGGGGAATGCTACCTCAGGTGCTAACCCATGAGGAAGAAGGGGATGGTGCCTAGTGTGTCTCTGGTGCTATACTCTATTAAAAGTGGTGTTGGGAAAGTAAATTTTCTTTTAAACTGTATTATCTTGGGATGTCGATTTGATTGTTATGAGACTGAGGTAAACATGTTTGAAAACTTTGTAGAGATATAACAGATAAGGGAGGTGGAGAAAATTTAAAACTCAAAATCTTATGGAAGTGAATGTTAAAAAACAAAAGTAAATAAGTTATTAAAAAAGAAATGTAATAGAAAATGGTAATACTTTTCTGTAAATTTGATATAGCAAAGATCTAAGATATCCTCATCCTAAGATCTTACTAGCCCTAACAGTTCTAATCTTAAAAAAACAGTGCTGAAGGCTGATCTCCAGTGCTGCTACCTTGAAATACTTTTAATTCTCTTTGTCTTGACTTCTGCCTCAATCAGAGTGAAAGTCCAAAGAATTTTCCTTTTTGGGGATAGTTTGGTGACACTGAGAGGATGGAAGACGTCTATGGGAAATTTCTAACTACTTCCAAACAGGAGGGAGAAAGTCTTTAATTTCATATTCAAGATTAAGGAGAATGGAGCAAAGTAGAAACTTGGTTCTAAGAGTCAGGAGCTGAGTGAGATCACATTTTGAACATAGCCAATGTTGCTGAAAGCATCAGGAAACCTGGCATCCACACATGGCATTCATATTGGACAAAAAGGATCTCACTTTAACGATTTACCTTTCAACTGAAGGAACTAGACTTAAAGCAGGAAGCCAGCAATGCTCAGAGCAGCTACAGGGTCTGAATTAAGCTTGAAGAGAATTCGAAGCCTTCAAGAGTGTCTCCAGAAAAACTGAAGAGATTTGAGTTCCCCCTATCTCACCAATTCTTCTCCACCCCTCACACAAGGCATAGAGCATTCATTTCTATCAACAAGGAGAGAGTCCCATGGACTTTGGGACTGGGGTTACACTAGATTTAGAGCTGGAAGGAGTGTTGGAAATGACTGAGCCCAGATAGCTCATTTACAAGTGAAGCAAATGAAACACAAGGGAGGTAAAGGAACTTACCTATAATAGGTCACAAACTACATATCTGGGCTATCACTATCCCTCCTACAATATGGCAACCAGAAATGAACACAGTGCTCTTGATGTGGTCTGACCAAGTGAGAGAATGTACTCTTAGCTTCCTTGTGCTGGACAAAATGGACAATTAACGTAGCTTACGTTTGTATTGGCTTTTAAATATAATTTCATAGTTTCCAATGCATATTTTCTGTATCAAGTCTGTTAATGAACATAATTCTCAGAATATGTAGGCATCAAAATAAGAAATTTCAACATGAGACAAGAAAAAGGGAAGAAAAATACCTGAGTAGCACCTAATTGAGTGTCCTTCCTGTATTAGACACTTAATAAGTGATGTTGTTTGTCCTTTGTTGAAGAGGACCAATGACATCAGGAGGGTGATGTCTTGATTTGCAAGTGAATTGAATTTAAATGAGACAGAGTCCTGCAAAGTCATTAGCCTCACTCCTCCATAGTCATCAAGGTCCAGTGGCAAGACACAGGTCAGGACCACTGGCGATGGCTTGGATGCAGTGGGAGACTTTGGCCTTTTAAAACTAAGATCTTTCTCCAGGTCCCAATTTGTCTGAGGCAACACCCATTCACTAGTTAAAGGCTAGGCTAATGAGGGTTTGTTTACTGAATGAATGAAAAAATGAATATACTAAGAAGACAATGTGTGAAAAGAAGTCTTTGTCATGTGGAAGCATGACCTTAAATCAAGAAAACAACTACTTTGATTCATGAGAAAATGCCCATAGAAGGCAGATTTCCCCCAAGTATTTACCAGTTGTCCATGCTCAGTCACCTTAGAGTGAGATACTGGGAAGTATGTCTTCTTCAGAAGAGAGACATCAGGATGATGAAAAAACTCAAGACCATTCCATATCAACATAAGTTGAAGGAACTGTGGACATTAAAATAGAAAAGGGAAAAATAATAGCTACCATCAAAGTATTTGAAGAACATTTTCCTGGTAAACTGTAGAGTGGATTCTCATTCAGGTATGGGGTTCGATCAGATGGATTCTGAGGTATCTCCCAATTGTGAAATCAGTGTTTCTGATTCTGAGAGAGGTGCTATAAGACTGGGTAAATGGTATCCCATTTCCTAAAACAGAGAATAATATATTACATATTACTTATCAGACTTATGGACAGGCAAACAATTTATGTATAAACAAGAGATCAAGGGCAAAGTTAAGTATAAAATGTATAATTTCAAATACGTTAAATTAAAAAAAGGTTTATACAAATAAAACAAATGTAGCCCAGATCAAAAGGAAAGCAGAAAATTGATGGGGGGGGGGGGAATTTTATAGACAGTTTATCAAATAAAGGTTTCATTTCTAAAATATATAATAAAGAAATTTGTCAAATCTATAAGAATATGAGTCATTCCCCAATTGATAAATGGTCAAAGGATATGAACAGGCAACTTTCCAGTGAAGAAATTAAAACAATTTATAGTCATATGAAAAAAATGCTCTAAATCATTATTGATTAGAGAAATGGAGATTAAAACACCTACCAGATTGGCTAAAATGATTGAAGAGGAAAAGTGACAAATATTGGAGGGGATGTGGTAAAATTGGGACACTAATTCATTGTTGGTGGAATTGTGAACTGATCTAACCATTTTGGAGAGAAATCTGGAATTATGCCCAAAGAGTCATTAAACTACCTATACCCTTTGACCCAGCAATACCATTACTTGGTCTATTTTCAAAGATGATTAGGAAAAAAGGAAAAGAACCTGTATATTTTAAAATGTTTATAGCAGCTCTCTTGGTGGTGGCAAAGAACTGGAAATTGCAAGGATGCTCGTCAATTGGGGAATGGCTGAACAAGTTGTAATGGTATACTATTGTGCTACAAGTAATTGAGTTCAATGATCTTAGAAAAACATGACTTGCATGAAATAACAGAGCAAAATTAGCAGAACCAAGGGAAGCATTGCACATAATAACTAATATTGTTTTAAGAATGGCTTTGAGAGAATAAGTTATTTTGTCTATTATAAATGCCCAAATTAACCATAACAGGTGAAGAAAGTTGCTATCTGCATCCAGAGAAAGAACTGATAAACAGAAGTATATATAGAATAATTTTATATAATATATGTATGTGTGCATATATTACATATGTATATATAATACACACATACACACCTATTTGTGTCTAATGGTACCCATTTCTAGGGTGGAGGGGGAGAGAAGAATAAAAGGAAAAAAAAGAAATTTACATGACAACTTTGTTATATATTTGAAAGGAATAGCAAATGGTTATAGCAGATTTGCAATTTTATGTGTAATCATCTTTTTTATTGTAGTATTCAATGGAAATGCTTGTTTTACATAAATCAAAAAGAAAATAAATTTTTTAAAAAATTAAAAAAAGAAACAGTGCTCAACTCCTGCAACAACTGGGCATAGCTTCAACACTTCTAAGATTTAGTCTCACACCCAGGATAGAACACAATAATTCAATTTTAGCTGAGAACTTGAAATTACAAAGCAGAAAGTTTCAGTGCATATCTCCACCCATTATACCACACTTCCTTAAGAATCATGAAGCCTTAACTTCTTAGCCTGTTAAGATGAAGTTAGGTAGTAGTACAGCCCAACTACCTTTCAGCCATAAATCAAGCACTTATATAAGTGTTGGCTATTGTGATTGCTTCATTTTCGGTGCTCCATTCTAAATAATTATATAATAGGGTTTAGCTGTGACTACTACATAACAACTTAAGTGTTTCCTTATATTATGCAAATTGGGAATCAATGTATTAAATAAATCTCTTTGTGTTCTCTGGGCTCAATGTCTCTGTATAGCCATAACCTCTGTGAACAATCTCAAGGAAGTCAGTCTGAGAAAGGATGGCCATGCCTGTCAGAGTGAGACCAGGCTCCTCAGAGCCTCTTATCTGGACCAAAATTCCTAATACCCTACCAGCCCTCCACCTAAAATATTAGAGTAAGAAATTTTAACAACACTGACTTATACTATTTAGTCCAGCATACTTCAAGCTGACTTATCGATGATGGTTGTGAATTTAAACCAGTGGAGCCTTATACTGTACAACTTGATAACAGAAAAATGACTTTTCTTGTAATTCAGACACTGTTAGGTTATAAATTCAGCTAGCGAAGAGTTGCTTAAAAGCTGCTAAATATTTCATTGAGTATACTCTATTTCATTATGATTATAATAATAGTTACAACTATTTCTTAAGTTGTTTTATATGATAGATTGTTTGAGACTTGCTCTTTGGGCATGGTTATGAGGTAACATAAGCTCTGCTGGTGATATGGCAATAATACTCTATAATGATCAAACCTGAGAAATAATACTGAAACTAGAATCTTGCCAACCTTCAGAATTTTAAGAACTAGCTTCATACCCAGTTAGAATGGGAAAATGTATAAGTTAGCTTACATTAAAAAATAAGTTCCAACTAAACTTATTTAAGCTGCATTAAAGCCACATTTTAACTTAGTAGCAAAGACTCCAATGATCCTCTGGAGTTTTGGAGTGCAACCATCACATGAATTTAAAACATGCCCTGAGCCTTCCATTTTAAAAAACAAAGGTATTTTGACCCAGTCCTGTAGTCCCTCCACCCATCCCCTGGCTTATTATTACTCTTCCTGGAGTAACTCAGTTGCTGCAGGGTTTTCCCCATATCTTGTGGAATCCCAGAATATGGTTACTGAGAAAATAAGATCCCCTCTTGTATTACTAATACTCCTTAATGCAGTTCATAGTAGCAATTTATGGCATGATTTGTGGTTATAAAAATTATGTAGTTGTACCTGGAATGGTATATACTGAAGTTACATCTTGAATCAATCTGTTCTTAACAGACACCAGTATTAGAGATACAATTTTGTTTAAAGGGCCAATATAGAATACTTATTTTCAATAACATAAGAGTAATAACAATCCTAAACTATCATTAGTGAAACTTTGCTGTTTAAGGTTAAATCTTGTGGGACTGTAACTGATATTATTCTGAGCTTATTTTTATTATTTATTTTTATTACTTATTATTATTCTAGGTATGATCATTGGAAATGCTATTGAGCCCATAATGCCAAAAGTCTAATGAAAGTGACATCTGTGAACTTCGAGTGGATATCTCTCCATGGGGAATAGTTGGGGAGTAACCTTGGGAAGACTCTTGACTTGGTTTCCCATACAAAAAATTTCCCACCTGGTTAATTCTGAATCTGGCTATAACATCCTATGTGATTCTTGCCTGGAATTAACACTGAATTAGGGGAACATTTTCTCCTTGCTACCACTATGTCCCTCTTTTTTCTTTTATAGCAAGCTTCTATAATTATGTAAAGTGGTTAGTAGAAGATACTAGTACAATACTTTTTCAATTATTTAATAGACTGATACTGGAACGCATTTCAGTTACTATAATAGGATACAAGTAAGATCTTACTGTTAATCTGAATATAGTCATTCCCACATCCTAAACAAATAAGTAGGTGAGTACTTGGGCTTGTCATCTGCCTGTTAGTAGTTATGTTTTCATGTGTCAAATTAGGTCCTGGAATAAACCAGCATGCAAAACATACTCTGAAATGCAAGTAAATTACACAAGAGTTACCTTAAATGTCTTCATGGTTTAGAAAGTATTTAAGAAAAGGGATCTATATCTGTGTAATATCTATTCCATTTGAACATGATTAATAGCAGAACATATTCTATATATAATTCACTTGATATACACTGTTCTCTGTATACAATTTGGAATTAATTACTTACATATATTTGCATGTCTATCCCAAGTCTTTTTGTTACAAGTGGAGTAAAAAATAAGCATCTTTTAGGTAAATTCATTTGTATAGTCATTACACCTGGACATAGAAGTCACCAATTTACAAAGAGTTTTGTTCATCCTCCTGAGGGGAAAATTAATTGGAGTGGAAATTTTTGAGAAAGCAACAAGATCTTTAAATTTTGGTTCAGAATTTTGTGTATACAATTGTATTGTTTGCCCTCTAAACTGTCAACAGACAATCAGAGCATCATCAGACTTATGTGAAGACCAAGTTTATTACAAGAGAAATAAACATGTAAGTGGGACCCCAAAGGGTTTCCAGTCTTCACTAAAGTTTACAAAAATTTTAATAGCAGGAAAAAGGGAGGAGGGGATACCAGGAAATGGCTTGAGGGAGAATGGTGCAGTAAAAGTGAGAAAAAAGACAAGACCACTCCCCATGGGGAGAAGTAAAGTGATGGCAAAGGCCTCATTCTTTTCCTGTGGGAATTAAACTATGAAGATAAGGTCTACTTATCTGAAAAGGACCCCAGCTGCACAACCATTATCCCAGCCTGGCATAGATTGGTTGGCACTTGTCTTGCCTCCCAAGGATCAAGGAGTCTAGTTTGGAGTGCAACAAGAAATTATGTCAGCTCAAGAAGCTTCTTCCTTGACACATAGAGGGCCATTCTGGGTCTAATGTTTCTGGATAATATAGCAACTCAAAAAGACAAGTTCAAGGGAACCCTTAACAAAACAAACTAGGCAGTGTAACAGGGTTAGGTTCTGATTTATCAGTTGTTATTGGAATTTCCTAAATATATCAACATAACAATTTACTGACTTACATCATAGGAGAGTTATAGGTAAAAAAAAATTGAAGTTTTTCCCTTGTGGGGCTCGAATCAGAGGTGAAGAATGAAATAAATGAACACCAGTCTTAAGAAGTGCAATAGTGGAGTTAATGCCAATTTTTAAAAAGCATTCAACTTTAGCTTTCAGTTCTACTTCAATAAATATTAAATCTTTAACCAGAAGAGTTCACACTTTACAAGCCAGAGTCTCATAGATTTTTAAAATTCTTCCTTTCAGCCTGCTGTTGGCAGTGTCTAAATGAAGTACACCATTTAGGTAAAGATAGAAATAGCAAGTAAAAACCTAAATTCTTCAAAGTTTTGAGTGAACCATAGGTTAATAGGATTAGAGCCATAAGGTTTGAGATTGTTTTCACCACATCACCTAGTTATTAGCAAAGAAGAATTTAAGTGGCTGTATTAAATTGTATTGAAATCTGTTTTGCAAAAGATTTTAACATAAGCATCTAAGAATCTCTATGAATAATCTGAACCAAAGAAGCAGATCTTCTAGAAGCTGCCCTGAGAACAGGCCCATTCCAGAATGCCCAAGAGGAGAGGTCTTCAGAGACCAGGTGGCTGCATAAGATGTCTGAGCCCTAAGATATAATGTGCTGATGAAATGGACATTGAGAATGGGCCACTAAGAAAGAGACCAAATATTCACCCTTCCCTCTCACTCTTTCCCCTTTTCTAGGGTAACACTGATTTGTCATGAATATGGTTTCTGAAAGCTTGGATATCACATGTGGGCAATCAGATGAATAATGATGCAACTGTTTTTTTGTAGGGACAACCTTCTTACTCTAAGATGAGAGAACACCATTTTTCTAGTTGGGGACAAGTGGAGGGCCATGTGGGTTAAGAATAGTTTTAATTCCATGAGGAATGGTAAGAATATAGAAGGACTAAATAAGTGTAAGGGTCATAAAAAAGTCTAGAATAGACAGGAAGGAAAAGTAAACAATAAAGAGACTGAGTGAAAAAAAGTCTTTCTAGAAGAAGGCACAGAAAATGAAATTGTAAAAACTAATGAACAAAATAAACTGAAAAGGAAAAAAAGAAGGGGGATTCTAGTTGGCTACTTAACTGAAAGGAGAAAAGAGAGGGAAAGAGTTAAATAACTAGATAAAAAGAATAAAGGTGTAACAAATGGAAGGGAGGGCCTTAAGAGTGAAGGGAAGAGACCCAGCAGGAAAGGGTTGCCTTAAAATAAATCAAGCTAAAATAACTGAAGAGAAATAGTACTGTGTTTGCAGAGTAAGCGGAAAGGAGGAGAAATCTTAATTGGTAAAACAAAAACAAAAACTATCAGAGATAAATGAAGAAAAATATAAACCTAAATCTCATAACTTTGTGAATGGATTTTTTAAAAATCCAATTTTTTGAAAAGTGACAGATTGGATAGGAAAACAAAATGTTACAAAATCTGTTGCTTACAGGAAACACATTTAAAAACAAATATGTAAACAATAAAAACTGAGAATCAGAAAAAAATTTCAAGGGAATTCAAAACAGTAGGAGAATCATGGTATAAGAAAAAAACAAAAATGAACATTCAAAATATAAAAAGAGATAAATGAGGAAACTACATTGCCTCAATATTTAAATTCATAAAGGAAACATTAACTGAGCTACAAAGAGATAGACAACAATGCAACACTAACAGGAGATTTCAAATACCCCTCTCTCAGTTTTGGAAAAGTTGAAAGATAAACAAAAAGGGAAATGTGGAGAGATGTGCTGAAGAATCTAGAGCTAAAAGACTTATGGCATCTTCTAAATGGGACTGCAAAAGCTTATACATATTTCACTGCATTGCATGACTCTTAGATGGACTGACCATATGTTATATTACAAACAAATATAAAAAGGGAAGAACAATAAATGCAGCCTTTAAAGATAAAAACACAATAAAACAGTAATCAGTTTGGGACTACAAGCAATAGTCACAGACCCAAATGGAGACTTAACAATGAAATCATAATGAATTGGTCGAAGAACATATCACATTTCTCTGATAAGGGACTGACATCTAAGATATATAAACAGCTATATCTAATACCTAAAGCCACTGCCCAGTAGGTAAATGGTCAAAGGATATGAATAAACAGTTTTCAAAAGAAGAATTGCAAAATATTAACAATCATATGAAAGATAATCCAGATCACTAATAATAAGAGAAATGCAAGTCAAAACAACTCTGAAGTTTTACCTTATACCTAGCAAATTGCAAAGTTGACAAAAGATGAAAATAGTCAATGTTGGAGGGGTTGTGGGAAAATAGGCACACTTCTGCATATGTTGGTGGAGCTGTGAATCAGTACAACCATTTTGGAAAACTATTTGGAATTATGCAAATAAAATGACCAAAATGTCCACATTCTTTGACCTAGAGAGTTCATTACTGGGCCCAAGGAGCACAACGATAAAAATAAGGTCCCCATATACAACAAAGTAGTTATAGCAGCACTTTTTGTGATAGTAGAAAATTGGAAACAAAGTAGATTCCTGTCAACTGGAGGATGGCTAAATAAACTGTGGTAGGAGAATGGAATGGAATGTTACTTTACTGTAAGAAACAATGAATGTGATAAATAATGAGAAGCATGGGAAGATCTACATTTACTGATGCAGAGTGAAGTAAGCAAAGCCAAGAAAACACTATCCAATGACTACAACGATACAAACATAAAGAACTACTAAACACAGAGGGAAAAAAGGAAAAAGTAATTTGCAAAATTATAAATAAACGATTCAAAAGAAGAAATATAAGAAGACACTCCCACCCCATTCTTTTGCATAGGTCCATAAGTACAGCACATTGTACATATTTTCAGACTTTTTAAAGGTCTATTTACTCAAGTTATGATGATTTTTTCCTCTTTCTTTTTTTTTTTTGTCTTTAAAATATTACTACATTGGATGGCTCCCTAGGAGAGACAGAGGAAGGATACTGAGGGAACTATAGTGATGTTAAAAAAAAGACATCATGGGCGGCTAGGTGACACAGTGAGTCAGAAGGACCTGAGTTTGGATCTGGCCTCAGACACTTCACACACACAAAAAAAACCTGGCCAGGTAACCTTGGGCAAGTTACTTTACCCCAATTGCCCTCCAAAAAAAAAGCAAAAAAAAAAAGACATCAATAATAATAAAACAATGATTTAAACTAAATACTAAACATTATGATCAGATTAAATTTATACCAAAGTTTCAAGTGTGATTCAGAAGAGGGAAAACAATAAACATAATATATAAATTTATATACACACACATATACACATGCACACTTACTGGATTCTGCTTTCTAATCCATTCTGCTACCTTTTCTGCTTTTTATGGGTAAGTTTATCCCCTTAATGTTCCTAATTATAATTATTAATATTTTAATTGTCAAATATATTTTCTTCCAACATATCCTCTTAGGAGAGTAGGAATCTTAGTTCTGTTCTGTTCCTTCTCCCCTTTCCTCTTTCCAACAAGACCATGCATACCCTGGTCTCTGCTTCTTATACTTTTTATCTATTTTTAATCTCCTGCCTTTTGAGTCACCTGAAGTTGAAAATTATTTTACTTATTCTCTCTCTGACTCTACCTTTCTTCTTAGGCTCTCCCCTCTCCCTATCACTGCCTATTTTCCTATTGAGTTGTGTGTATTTAACTTTTGTCTAATTCAGGTAAGAATGAAGTTCATGAGATGCCTGCTCCCTTCACCCCTTCCTCCATATTTGCATATTCTTCTTCTCATGTACCTAGCTATGAAAAATAACAAGTTCCTTCCTCCTCTCCGTTTCTTATTGATATGAGCTAGGCTACTAAGTTCAGCCTACTGGTTCAGGTTCAAGATCAGTAAAAGATGAGACATTTATCACAGAACCTGGCACATAATGGGAGTTTAATAAATAGTTGTCAACTGATTCTGTAGACCAGCTAACATTTCATAAAATTGGGTTGACTTAATAATAGAATGGAAAGGATATTCAGTGGGATAGGACTATAGCAGGGATTCAGTTTGGCAGAGGTTCCCTGCCTCTTCCTTTTCCATGGTAAGACATCTTGTTCAGTAATATATGTCAAATCTGAGTGGACTCTTAATTCCTCATGTTTGCTTTTATACTTTTTTTATACTTTCATACGTAGGCAATCAGGAAACTACATTGAAATCTATAGTGTTAGTCTGCTTTCACCAAGTTTCAAGGATGGTTTCCTTACCTTTAGTGAAAAACTAGACTAGTCAATATATAAGGTGTCAATATGTAAGGTCAACATATAGATGTTGTTCCTAAAGGTCTCTTAGAAGATCTCTGACTGCTGAAATGACTTATTTTCATTTTTAGACAACCATGACCTTGGGGGTGCCTGCTCTGGGCCACACTTGAAACAGGCAGACTTAAGGGTGACTTGGTAAATGGGAACCATCAGAATACCCAGGAATATGTTCTCTAAAATATAAAGAGTCAAGTAAATCTCTGAATTTCCTTCTTAGATTTTGGGGAAGCAACTGTCTATAGTTTATTTAAGATTGTAACTGAAATTCTCTGGGTTTCGCTACCTACTCTGTTTCCTAAAAATAGACTGAGAAGGCTGAACCTTAGATTTTCTTAGAGTTGATTTCCCACCCCTTATGTTTCATATGGATAACCATCCAATGTAGGTTGTCAGTCATCATGGTGTTATGGTTAAAACTATGTTATTACTATAGTGATGTGCATTAGTGTTCTCAGGAAGGGAGAACTCTTTCAGGTCTTTTCCCACCATAATGTGGTAGTATAGAGAGAATTTAGGTAGCCCTGGGGAAACACAATGAAAATATACTGGACTCCTTCCAAGGTAAAAGCAAATTGCTCCTGACTAGTGTTAGCCATAAAAATAGAGAAAACAAATAAACAAACATTGGTGAGGTCATATACCCTCACTTACCCTGGCTCTGGACCACCTTGATGAGGTCAGGTATACCTGCAGTGATGTGTATAATGACTTAGCTTCCAGGTGCCTTCCTCATAGGCAAAACATGATTGTTTTAAGGGAAACTGGTATGAACAAAGTGCTCCAGCATCTCCATCATCTAGAAAGAAATATCTTTTGACCTCCTCCTTTCCCTCCCCCCATTGAGACTTGATATCACTTAGTGTTAACTGCATGAGATGGTTCCAAAAACACCAAGTGTTCCAGTTGACCCTACCCACAATAGCCTGCACAGAGGTTTCAAAAGGATCAACAGATACCGAATCCCAACACCTCTGATGCCTCTTCCCTCAGTCCTGTGTAATCTTCCCAAATGATCCATATACAACAGGTGCTTTAGGGCTGGTTGGGACTGAAGACCCATTAATTCCCCAGTACTGAATTTCCCTTACAATTTTACTAGCACTCCTATAAACTGGTTATCAGTTGGTTTCTTATCAATCCATAGGAGCCACAACCAAATACCCCTCTAGTCAAGGTTGTTATCACTCTGTGATTACCTAGGAAGATGGGAGGCGGGGGCTCTGAACCGCCCCCTCCCATTCACAGACTATTTGAACTGACAACCATACTTGTCTAGGTCACAGCTGTCCTGATCTATCTAATCTACCTCAGATTTCACAATCAGCCTACACCAAGAGTTGTGGGGCAGGAGAGACCCATAACTAAAGTCTGAAGCCATAATGGCAGGGCTCCACCCAGGAAGTGGGACCACCTAATTATCTCTGAGGCAGGTTGTGGGAGGTGGGTCAAAGAGTAAATCTAATCAAACCTATTTCGATTAGGATAGTTGAAAGGAATATGTGAGTGTATGTGTATACGTGTGCATATGTATACATAGAGGTCACAAGGTGAATTGAGTATGAAGGGATATCTAAAAAATAAAGTGAGAGAGGAATATATTGGGAGAAAGAGAAAGGGAGTGATAGAATAGGGTAAATTATTTCGAATAAAAGAGGCAAGAGAAAGCTGTTATAAATGGAGGAGAACAGGGAGGTGAAAGGGAATGAGTCAACCTTACTCTCATTGGACTTGGCTTAAGGAGGGAATAACATATATACTCAATTGGGTATTTTACCCTACAGGAAAATAGGTGGGAAGAGGATAAGAGGAGGGGATGACAGAAGGGAGGGCAGATTAGGGGAGAGGGTACACAGAATCAAACACTTTTGAAAAGGGGAAGGTCACGGGGTAGCTAGGTGGTATAGTGAATAGAGTACCCAGCCTGGAGTCAGGAGGACCTGAGTTCAAATTCAGCCTCAGACACTTAACACTTACTAGCCATGTGACCTTGGGCAAGTCACTTAACCCCAACTGCCCTGCCCTCCCCCCTCCAAAAAGCTTGAAAATAAAATAAAAATAAAATAAAAAGGGACAGGTCAAAGGAGAAAACAGAATAAATGTGGGAGCAGGATACGACGGAGGAAAATAAAGTTAGTCTTTCACAATATGACTACTATGGAAATGTTTTGCATAACTACACACATATAAACCTATATTGAATTGCTTGTCTTCCCAGTGGGGGTAGATGAGGAGGGAAAAAGAGAGAGAATCTGGAACTCAAAGTTTTAAAAACAAATGTTAAAAAATTGTTTTTAACATGCAACCAGGAAATAAGATATATAGGCAATGGGATATAGAAATCCATCTTTCCCTACAAGAAAGTAAGGAGGAAAGGGGGAAGGAGTAGGATGGCAGGGTATAAGAGAGGGTAGACTGGAGGAAGTATTCAATATGCTTGCCATCTTATGGTGAGGGTAAGGGAGAGATGGGGAGAAAATTTGTAACTCAAAGTTACATTTTAGTGTAACCAAATTAATAACTAATTAATAAATTCCATATTTCTTGTGGAAATGACTTGAAAACTAAAAATAAATAAATAATTTTAAATAAAGATTAAAAATGAAACCTATTTCATTAAGAAACTTTACCTTCTTGCTTGAAGAGTCCTATTGGGAAGCCTGCTGCAACAGGAATTCCTCTCTGTGAAAAACTCCCCATTTTAGCAATCTGAAAAAAAGGGACCGGGGCTATTTCTGTGTGGAACATGTAACTGATCCAACTGCTCTTAAAATAGTTAAATCCTCAGAGATCACCTCCAGCCTAATGGAGCTATGCTCTGGAGTCTCTCTCCATTGGCTCCATTGGACCACCCTCTTAGCAGCCACTGCTCCACTGACTAGCTTGAACTTCTCTCAGAACCTCAATCGTCCCTTGGTGGTGAAGGTTTGGTAGCTCAGTCTGTGGAAGAAACCACCCTTCTCCTGGAAGCACTGACAAGAAAAGTTAAGAAGAAGTAACAAGAAGCAGTAACAAGGGGCTTGGGTTTTCTTACCACAGGCTCCTTCTTCTGTCTTGAGGTTCTGATCACCATGCGATGCAAAGAAACCTGGATTGGAGACTGTACTTACCTAGAGACTGGTCAGTTCCTGGTTCACTTCCTGCTGGTCCCCACCCCATCAACAGAGCTCCCTTCCCTTGGGCTATTACTGGCTCCATAAACTTCCCCTGGGCCTTCAAAGCCAGCTCAGTGTCCAGTTGCTCAGAGTGCTGAGTCAGTTTACTTTCATTCTTCCTTATTGGCCATCCAGCTTCTTCAGGGCAGTAAACAACCAGGGGATGCTGGACCTAGAATTTTCTTTAGCCTTCCTATCAGCCTCCTCCAGCACTCACTAAGCCGACTGCTCTAGGTCTCTGGAAGTTTACTCTATTGCACTGCAGGGACTCTCCATAATCCATCAGAGGAGCATTTGGTAGAAGGTGCCAGAATGTCATCTTACACTTGGTAGCTGCAGGACCCGAAATGGCACATGCTGCCATCTCATCCCAATTCCATTTCCACCTACATCAACTGTTGAGGGTTGGCCTAACTCCCATCAACTTTGATGTCAAAACAAAATGAAGTGCTTTTTGTCTCCACAGTTAATAAAAAGATGTTTACCTATAGCTAGGAAGGGATGCTCAACAAAGATGGTACATAACCTCAACTGGGCAAGGCACTATTTTGACACCTTCCCAACTGACTCACTATCTCACTCACCAAAGTGACTTTTCCAAACCATTTTTGTCCCTCCCCACCACATTCCATAGCTTCCCCCCCTCCCCCCCTCCCACCTGCTAAGCCAAGAATCTTGACTCATACCTCACTGAAAAAAATTAGGGCCATTCTCAACGAGATCTTTCTTCTCCCCACTTTATAATCTTACATCACGCAGAAGCCTCCTGCCACTGTTTCCTTCAACTGACTCACATAAAGAGATGACCCTTCTCCTTGCCAAGGCTAACCTCTCTATATGCACAAGTGATTCCATTCCCTTTTCTCCAACAGATTGTCCCCTCACTCTTCCCTGCTCACTTATCTTCAATCTCTCCTTTATCTATTGGCTGTTTTTCTACTACTTACAATATACCTATGTCTCCCCATCCTCAAAAAACTCTCATTTGTTCTACCTACCCCTGCTAGCTATTATCCTCTGTCTCTTCTCCCTTTTCTAGTTAAACTCCTGGAGAAGAGCTGTCTATAATCCTTGTTACTGTTGTAATGATAATGGGAATTTGAAGATCTTTCCCGTCTATGGGAATTTGAAGACCTTCCCTGCTTTGAAAATATACTCTGCCCCCAATAGGTTGAATGTAATCACATGGAGCCTGTGGTGGGAGGAGGGTTGCTGAAGGGTGGAATAGAGCCCACAGGAAGCTGGGAGTCAGAGGTAAACTAGATGGTTGGGAGGAAACCATACTTTCAAGGAAGACAGGTAGGCTTGTGAATAAATATTGGTCTTGTGTTGGTTTGTGGGAAGAATAAAGGATGCGGTGACTCTGTGCTGTTGTAGCTTATTAACTCCTTTATTGCTATGATGAAATTGGGTTACTGGTTTGGGTATTGGTTTTCTGGTGTCTGAATAAATGTTTTGCTTCTGTCTTCTATATGGAAAGACAACTGTATTTTGTACTTGAGTGCTATACTCACTCACAGTGACTTGTAAGTGCTGTGAATATTGGATTGGCACTACAACTGTTGCAAGTAGGCTTGTAACCAAGGCCTTCCAAGAAGCCCAGGTATTTGGAAATTAACTCATTCCTTCCAGTGGACAAGAGAAGAAAGCAATTGTCTTTCTCAAACCTGCAGCTTGCAAAAAAAAAGGCAGAAATCTTTTTGAGAAGAATGCTAGCCTAATTTTGCACTTCTCTGACATGGATGTGACTGTGATCAAGAAAGAGTATGAAATACAAGCCAAGAAGCTGTTAGAATTAATGTAAGATTCAGTCATCCTGAACTCATTCTCTCTCACCTCCCATACCCAATCAGTTGTCAAGTTCTGTCATTTCTAGCCTTGTAATATCTCTAGTATATGCCCCCTTCTCTCCTTGGATGCTGCCACCACTCTGGCTTAGGGCCTCCTCACCTCATACCTGGATGATTGCAAAAGCCTGTTGGTGGGTCTGTCCACCTCAAGTCTTTGCCCACTTCAGTCCATGTTCCACTCACCTCAAAAAGCGATATTTGTTAAGTGTAAGTCTGACCATGTCACTCATCCATTCAAACAACTCCAGTGGTTCCCCATTACCTCCTGCATAAAATAGAAAATCCTGTTTGGCTTTTAAAGCCCTCCATAATCTGGCCTTTTCCAATATTCTCATACATTTTTCTCTCCCACCCACTTAATCCATGATCCAGTGACACTGGCTTCCTTACTGTTCCTCCACCTCCCTATTCCAGGCATTTGTAATAGGTACACCCCATACCTAGAATGCTCTCCTTCCTCATTTCTGCCTCCTGGTTCCCTGGATTTTTTTAAGTCTCAGCTAAAATCCCACCTGTACAAGTAGACCTTCAAGATTCCCCTTAATGCTAGTGCCTTCCTCTGTTGATTATCTCCAATTTATACTGTATATCTTATTTATACAATTACTGAGCATTGTCTCCCCCATTAGGCAGTAAGTTCCTTGAGAGCCAAACTGTCTGTCATCTTTCATTGTATCCCCAGCATTCAGCACAGAACCTGGAATAATAGGACTTTAATAAATAAATGCTTGTTGGTTTCTGTTGACTTGAGTCTTAGTCCCCTGTGCCAGATCAAGTCTCTGAGACAGTTTTGTCTCGTTTCAGTGGGAAAGATATTGCCCCCATCACATTCAGATGCAGATTGTAGTAGATTACACTGAATCCCCAATTCAACATACATTTATTAAATATCTACAATGTGCAAAGTACCAAGCTTGGTACCGTAGCTACAAAGACAAAATTCAAACAGTCCTTAACTCCAAGGAGCTTACATTCTACTGAGGAATGTAATATGTGGACAGAAAAGTAAATACAAGATAATCCTAAGAGGATCAGGTTTAGCTTCCTGAACAAAATCTTGAAGGAAGCGGTGAGGAGAAAGTATATTCCAAGCCTTTGCAAAGGCATATTGGTAGAAGATGGATTACTGAATTCAAGGAACAAGTCATGCTGGAACAGTGTGTGAAGGGAGAAGCAGTGAATAAGGGATATAGTGTGAAGAAGAGCCAGAATGGGTAGCATTTTAAATGCTAACCCAAGTAGTTTGTATTTCATTCTAGAAGCTTTAGGGAGTTGCTAAAGATTCTTGAATAGGGGAGTGACATACTCTGGTAAGCTAGAATCAGTAGGCCATGGTATAGATCAAGCAGTTCACTTCAGGTGGATGTCCTGAGAAACAAATATGGGCTCCTGGACGAGTAACAGCCAATTACAGAAAGTCCTGACTCAAGAATAAATAAGGATTACCCTAACTATTCCTTGAGGGTCTCTTAAGATACACAGAGAGAATAAGGGCTTCTCAGATCCACCGAATAGGCAGAAGGTCTTTTGACCAACAGAATAACTATGCCAAACCCTTCTACCAACAGTTATTGAGCAAGGCTATATGTAAATTATCAAAGCAATTGAGAGTCCTACTTGTGAATTTTTGGACTTTTAATAAACCCCCTGATTTCTAATACTTACTGCTTTATTTTGCCAGAAGAGAATGAACTTGTTGCCACCCACATAAAATGCTCAAACCCCAGCTTTACATTTTTTTATTTTGAACAACTTCTGGAGAATGGATTAGCAAGAGCACAAACTGGAAGCAGAGATGACAATTAGGAAGTTTTTGCAATAGACAAGGTGATAAGGGCCTGAACTAGGGATGGTGGTATGTAGGGTTGTGTAAATGGACTGAAGGGTACAGATGCAAGAGATATGCAGATGAATTAACAAGATTTGGCAGCTGATGAGGACTAGATAAAACATAAAGAAGATTCAAGGATGACTGAGGTTGGGAACTCGACTAACTAGAAGGAGCCTAACAGCAGCACTCTATTTTGGGATGAAATGAGGCACTCCGGTGACACTGAAAAGTTAAAAAGAAGGTTTACTTTGACCTAACATGGAAAGGATATGCAGCAAAGACACAGTGGCACTCATCATGAGCTTTGGTAGATGTGACCTTCCTCACTTCCTTATGGAAACATGTCCAGGAAGTAAGACTCAGGGCAAGGTATAATAACCCTCCTGTTCTCACTCACCCAACAAGTCTAAAGAGCCTAGACTCCAAATGGAACATTTTATGCCTTTACAAGGCCAGGAAGTTGTCAGGCAAGTTGTATCCAGTAAGGTTCCAAGGAGAGTTTTGTATCCATTAAGAAAAACTATTCTGTGTTTCAGGAGGGAAAGAGGATTGAGTTAATCTTTGTCACGGGGAAACACTGGTAGTTATTAGTACCTCTAGTAGATCTTAGTCACAGGTAGTGATGCCTTCAATAGATCCAAGGAGCTTTGGAGATGGGATGGATTTGGTGGGATGGGGAGGAAAAGATTATGAGTTCTATTCTGGACGTGTAGAGTTTGAGATATGAATGGCATATCCAAGTGAAAATATCCTAGAGTCTTTATGGTAAAGAACTAAAATTCAGGAGAGTCATAAAGTTAGATGGAAACACATCCAGTCAGTAGATCATCAGGGCAGAGTACGATGACTGCCCCATTCTTAGTTACCAGCAAGTCTGAAACACCTTGACTGTAAATAGATACATTTTAGACTTATGGACACATTGAACCCACGTAACATGATAAGCTATACAAGAGAAAAAAGATCCAGTACAGTCTTAGGTAATAACCACCTCATTTCAGCTTGGTTGCTGGGCCTGGAGTCAGGAAGACTTGAGTTCAAATCTGACCTTTGACACTTTGTGAAGCTCTGTGACCCTGGCCAAGTCATTAAGTTTGCTTCAGGTTCCACAACTGTAAAACCAGGATAAAAACACCGATTACTTCTCAGAGGTGTTAGAATAAAATGAGATATTATTTGCATAAAGCACTTAGCACAGTGTCTGGAAAATAGTGTTATATAAATGCTTAGTCTCCTCCCTTTTTTCATCTAAATAGTGTCTTACTGACCTGCCTATACAAACAAACTTCACACTAATAAACTTCCCTTTGTTGTTCTCACATTTAAAGTCTTCTTCATCTTTACATATGTATTTTACAGATAGAGAGTTAGCCTAGAGAGGGTTCTGAAGAGCAGGGATCAAGGACCATCTATGTACGTGAGGTCTTCCTGACCTCTCCAGCTGCTTGTGTCTTTCCACCTTTTATTTCTCTCTATATATACACATTATCTCCTTCAGTTAGATTATAACCTCTTGGAGGAATGGAAAGATTTTCACTTGTGTCTGTATCCCCAAAGCCTAGCCCATAGTAGGGATGTAATGTTTGTTTACTGGTTGATTAACAAAGGAAACATTGGTTGTAGAACATGTAGGTGGGGAGTATGATAACCATTTGCTGTGTGATCATACCATGTTTGGAAGGAGGAAGTTCTATGGAACAAGTAACCACAAGGCAAGTATAAAAATAGAAAGATAATATTGTGTAAGCATGAAGAGCCACACTAAGCATTTATTAGTTCTGAATGATAACACTTTCTTGCTGCAGAGATCATATTGCATCCAATTAAATACTAATAATGAAATATAATTGCTATTGTGATATGATTGCATCTAATCTGAATTTGCATGGCAATCAGATTGATATTATGGGATGGGGGAATTGAGAAGAAGCCCCATGGGGCATACTTTCAATTGTTAGGGAGGAGGAAGAATTTGGCTGAGGATATAAAACAAGAAAGCAGAACCAGAGCACTGAAGTTGGAGTCACAGGACCTAAGTTTGAATCCCCTTATACCACTTAAAGCCAGTGTGACTTTGGGCAAACAATTCAGCCTTTCCTCACATATGAAATGAAGGAGTTGGATTAGATAACCTCTAGGGTTCCTTTCAGTTCAAGATCTATGATCTAAGTAAGTTATCTACAGGTAGCAATCTTTCCCAGGGGAATAAACACTGAACATTAAGGGTTGAACAGGAAATATAAGTTCCCAATGACCAAGAAAAGTCAACATCAATGAAATATTTATTAAGTGCTTAGTATGCGCCAGTCACTGTGTTAAGAGCTGGAGATAACACAACACACACACACACACACACACACACCCCAAAAAACAATACCTGCTTTCAGAGAGCTTACATTCTAACAGGGGAGACATGTAAATAATTATGTATATATAAGATACAAGATAGAAAGGAGATAAGCTTGGAGGGGCACTTGAGCTGAATCTTGAAGGAAGCCAGGGATTCTAAGTAGATGGGACAAAGGAGAGTATTCCAGACATGGGGACACAAAGACATGGAGAAGAAATAGAAGATGGAAGATGAGTGTTGTGTACAAGGAATAGCAAAAGTAGGGTAGTCGCTATTTCCAGCACTAAACAGTGACTGGTATAGAGCAGGTACTTAATAAATGTTTATTGATTAATTGATGTTATGATGTACTTAAAAGTAAAGTATAAGAAGGCTCGAAAGGGATCAGGGTATAAAGAACCTTCTATAAAGTCCTTCCCCGCTCTCCAAAAAAAAGGACTTTTTGTATTTGATCTTCAGAGTTATAGGGAACCCCTGGAATTTACTTAAGGGTAAAGTGTTAAGTGACATGGTCAGACCAGCATTTTATTTGTCATTTGGCAATTGGGGTTAAGTGACTTGCCCAAGGTCACACAGCTAGTAAGTATTAAGTGTCTGATGTGTATTTGAATTCAGGTCCTCCTGACTCCAGGGCTGGTGCTGTATTCACTGCACCACCTATCGGCCCCCTAGACCAGCATTTTAGAAATATCACTTTGGCACTGTGTGTGGGGAGGAACATGAGATAGGGAGACCAATGAAATGCCTATTGGTTGTTGTCCTTTGTTCTTAAAGAGGACCAAAATGACATCGATATGTTAGAGTCAAGTCACAATGCATCCAACTGTGGCAGATCAGACCAATTCCAGCACAGAAGGCTCTACCATGGGCTGGGCACAAACAGTCCTTGTGAACATTCAGGGTGATTCTCTACATTTGAGCACCTCGTGCTTCTTGTGAGCTACTTCAATTCTGCATTGCTCACAGAGCCCAGCCCCTTCTCTGATGAGGGCACGCCATGCTGGGTCATCCCAAACCAGTGTCTCCCACGTCATAGTCAATTCCAAAGTTCTTAGGAGAGAAACCTATTAAATGGTACAAGGAAGAGGTGATGGTGGATGGAACTAGAGGGAAATGGTAAGAGAAAAGAATGTAATGAGAGACATGGTAAAGCTAGAAATGACAAGACTTAGCAACTGATTTGTGAATGGAAGGAGTAAAGGACCAGGTTCCTAAAACAAAGCAATCCTTTACTTGTCCCCATGACGAGTTTCCTCCCTAAAAGAAAGGTTAAAAAAAAGTATTTAATATACAAATATGGAGTGTAGATGGCACAGATCTTTTATTCCCATGCAGAAATGAAGGTGACTGGTCACCGAGGCAGGAAGAGCCACCTACTCAATAGACAATAACGGAACTTAGAAGAAACTATTTAGTTTCCCTTCCCCTCTGTTTAGAGTATATTGCTTAAAGCTCCTGTGTAGCTATGCTAGCTGCTCAGAGAAGAAAGGAGTGGGAAGACCATCCCTCCCTTCCCCATCCCAAGAAGTCCAAGGGCGAGGCTCTAGACAAAGAAAAGAAAGGAAGTTATCAGGCCTCCTTTCCTCTTATAGCCTCCTGAGTAGACAGCTCTTCCTGCCTCAGTTAACTTCGAAACAGACCCGTGGTACTGAGACAAATAAAGCACAGTCGTGTCATCATGAAAGTCCTGAACAAGAGGAGGTATTTTCCCTGTCAGAGCATGGCAGGTCACTCCCAGTGAAGTTTCATTCCAGTTCCATTGATCAGGGTGGTTCCCCTAATCACCTCTTGTGAAGTGAGAATATGATTATGTCTAGAAATGTTTTTCTCCTACTCCTGACTTTTTGAGGCTAGTATTGTCCCACACTAGTGATACTCTTTAGTACAACTGTCCCCCGTGGTGAATGTTTTCTAGATTCTTCCCTTGATGGGTGACCAAGATTTTATTTTGTTATTACTAGTATTTTTTTAAATAACATATTTAACTGGTAAAGCAATGCATCTTTACTCTCCAGTAATATGATTATTCTATCTTTTTCAAATATTATTGCATGATGAGAAGAGCACTTTGGCTATCAAAAGTACATTATTTTGGGACGGCTAGGTGGCGCAGTGAGTATAGCGTCGGCCCTGGAGTCAGAAGGACCTGAGTTCGGATCCGGCCTCAGACACTTAACGCAAAAAAACCTAGCCGTGTGACCTTGGGCAAGTTACTTAACCCCAACTGCCCTCCAAAAAAAGGCAAAAAAAAAAAGTACATTATTTTTTACATTTATTTATTTACTTTCAGTTTTACAACATTCAATTCCACAGTCCCTTCAATTTCATATTTTTTCCCCTTCCCTCTCCTCCCCCTTCTCTCCCCCATGGCAGCATATACAATCAGATACAGGATCTACAAATACCTTCATAGTAAACATTAGTCAGGTTGTAATGTTAATGACACATAGTCATTTGGAATTATTGTGGAATGTAGCATAAGGTCTTGCTCTAAGCCTAATCTTGGCCAAATTCTTGCCAGTTTTCCCAGCAGTTTTTTTATCAAATAGGGAGTTCTTTCATAAATAGTTTATATTTTCCCCATTTCTTCAACAATGGGTTATTGAGTTCCATTGTTTCTAATTCTACCTTACTAATCTGTTGATCCAATCAATAAAGATTTATTAACTGCCTACTCTGTGCTAAATCCCAGGAATAAAAAAGAAAGACAAAAGATAGTCCCTGACCTTGAAGAATTCAGTCTAACAGGGAGACAACAGGAAAGCAACTCTCCCCACATACTGGAGGTAAACTCTATCACAAATAAATATAGAGCCAGCTGGAAGGAGTGTAGGCATAAATTTAGAGTATAATGGTAGTAAGTCACAAATGTAGAATACAAGTAATGTAAATGGGAACTCACAACTCCTGGTACTGCAAGGCCTGGAAGTCTTCTTTGGAAAGTCCTTCAAATCTCCCTTTGATTATAGTATTTCTACTGGACAAGCCACTCAGAGGGACTCCAAAGATCTGCTTCTTTCTTTAGTGCATAACCAGTACTTTCCTCAACCTCAATTCCTTGAAGTCCTTTAGGGACTCTCTTCATATTCATGTCTATCCTGGTGTGTATGTGTGTGTGTGTGTGTGTGTGTGTGTGTGTGTGTGTGTGTGTCTGTCTGTCTGTCTGTCTGTCTGCTCCAAGCTAAATGCATTTTCTTCTATTTTAATAATAAGCCTGATAAGGGAAGGAAAGTCACCTCCCCCACTCTCGGCCCTTGAATATAAATCATAGTATCTGTTTTCATGCCTGGAAACCTCCACTGCTGAATGGAGGGGGTCACATATAAGCCCAGGTGTGACTGATTCAACCAATTACAAAAGATTTCTGAAAGGATACAAGATGCCTTCATCCAATGGCTAAGGCATGTACTCTCAAGTTGATTTAAGTACTTATTCCCATAGTTATTGAAGAACTACGGGGGAAAAACTATGGGGCAGCCAAATGGTTCAGTGGATAGAGTGACAGGCTCAGAGTCAGAGAGACCCGAGTTTGAATTTAGCCTCAGTCACTTACTAGCTGTGTGACTCAGGGCAAGTTATTTAACTTCTGCTTGCTTTAATCCACTAGAGAAAATGACAAACCATTCCTTTCTTTGCCCAGAAAACCCCATGGGTAGTATGATCCACAAGGTCACAAAGAGTCAGGCATGACTAAATTGACTGAACAACAAATTGGAAAATTATTTAAAACATTTTTTATACTTTGTGATTATATCCTGGGCCTATTGCAAAGGGAAACTCTCTTACTCCCTCCCTTACACTGATGACATTCCAGACTTTGATGAAATCTCCCTCCACACATCAGATCTTTTTTGAAGCCTTATCGATCAGAACTTTTTGACTAGAGCGAGAGCTTCTAGGGGGGAAAATGGAAAGTATTTTGGTAGAAATAGGTTTAGATCAGGATTCTTAAATCATATACTAAAATAAGGTAAAAAAATACTTATATAATTTGAGGATAAAATGTTAAATTACTTGTATTTAAAGAAAATAAAGGAGAAATGACAAAGGACACTGGTGAAGAAAGAGATGAGGTATGCCAGGCAGATCAAGCTACCATCACCACCTTGATCACCATTTTCCCTTGGATCCTGATGGACCTATCCCAAGACACTGAACCCAAGAGCCTTTGAAATAGCAATGCCTCCCAAAACATCAGACCTGCTTCTAGCCCATCTCCCATTACTATCACTGAGGGGAGAAATCATTGTGGAGGAGTCCACCTTCCTTACCACCACTAGCAACGACTGTTCACCAATTTTGCCTCTAAGAGACAACTAAGCACAAGAGCCCAAAGAGTAACAGCACCCTCCTCTCCTGCCCCACCCCAGTCCTGCTTTCATCCCTGCCCTCACAATCACTATCATCAAGGTAAGTAGCTCCTTGGGGAGAAGGGGCTAACTATCTCCACCAACTACCAACTGCCACTCACAGGGCAGGCTACCTAGCCTAGCTGAAATAGAAAGGTACTCTTAGGGAGAGACACAAGACAGTATGTGCCAGAAAGGTCAAATTACCACCATCATCACCACCATCTTGATCACCACGTCTTCTCAGAGCCAAATGAGGAAAGCCCAAGACTTTAAAACTAAGAAACTTGGATATAACAGCTTTGAGTCCAGTGTCCCCAGCCATCATCCAGACAAGCAAACTGTGGAGAAGCAGCCTGGTGACTGTTTCTGCAGGACATACTGACACAACTATGGAAGACCCAGAAAATATAATTTTTGCCACTAAAGTCCTTAACACTGTTAAATGGTTCGATATCGTTTTAGAAACAATCCCAAGTGCATCTGTCATGGTAAGTAGACTCAAAGTCATGCCACAAGAGCATCACCTGAAGAAACTTATGTATTTTGTCTATATGAAACTTGGGGAAACAAGACTACTTGATGCCTTTAAATATTTGAAGTGCTATAATATCAAAGAGAGATTAGATCTAATGCGGGGTTTTTTGCTTTTTTTTTTGGAGGGCAATTAGGATTAAGTGACTTGCCCAAGGTCACATGGCTAGTGTGTCAAGTGTCTGAAGCTGAATTTGAACTTGGATACTCCTGACACTAGGGCCGGTGCTCTATTCACTGCGCCACCCAGTCATCCCAATTAGATATGTTTTGCCACAGAAGCTAAAACAAGGCCGAAGGGTAAAGGAAGGCAACCTTCAATTCAATATAAGGAAAAACTAACACTTAGAAAGGAGTAAAAATGGAATGAATTGTACCTTGGGAATCAGTGAGTTGCCCATCACTGGGGGGGGTCTTCCATCATATCATATCATAAGACTTGCTGATGATGGGATTCTGGTTCAGGTATGGCTGGGCTGGGTGACCTCTAAAGTTTCTTTTTTTTTATGATCATCTCCATTTGTTTCCTATATATAACCTAAAGCCCATACTTTATAC
Organism: Gymnobelideus leadbeateri; assembly: GCA_011680675.1. Lineage (NCBI taxonomy): Eukaryota > Metazoa > Chordata > Mammalia > Diprotodontia > Petauridae > Gymnobelideus > Gymnobelideus leadbeateri. Next base: position 110,595 of record WOXC01012391.1, on the reverse strand, counting down.
AACATTAGTCTTCCTGTGCTCCTCAGGATGTGATCCACAGACAGAATGCTTACTGAGGGATAACTTGCTTATACTGGTGTTACCCTAAAAGGGGAAAAGGTTTGATAGAGTAGGGGGGAAGGATGCAGTGAGGAGAATCACAGAATTTTAGAAAAAGAAATGTCTTTAAGACACCATCTCATCCAAGCCCCTTATTTTTATACATCAGATAACAGTTAAAAGAAGTTAGTACCTTGCCCAAGATCACTAGAAGTTAGAATTCAGGAATTCTAGTACCAAGTCCAGTGCTCTACTATGCCTGCATTACATAGCAATGATTGGTTCCATGAGAAAGTCTTCAAAGAAAATAAAGAAGTTTTATACATGTGTTTTTATTTCCTATAACATTAGAAGTAGCCATATCAAAGACAAGCACAGAGATGAACCTTTCGAGTGGAGTTTCTTAGCCTAGAGTCCACTGACATCTTAGATTTCTTTGGTCATAAACTTGGATTGAAAAAACATTACATCTTTATTTTCACTAGCCTCTTGAAATTTAGCATTTCCTTCAGTTTTTTTTTTCTTCGATTTTTGGAGAGGGGGAAGCAAGGCAATTGGAGTTAAGTGACTTACCCAAAGTCACACAGCTAGTAAGTGTTAAGTGTCTGAGGCCGGATTTGAACTCAGATCCTTCTGACTCCAGGGCCGGTGCTCTATTCACTGTGCCACCTAGCCACCCCGCTTCAATTGTTTAAAACCATTCTGAGAAGGGATCTAGAGATCTCACTAGACTACAAAAATGACACTGAATAAGGTTAAGAATTCCTGCTCTAAAGGTCTGGCACCTACTAAGAGCTTAATAAATGTTTCTTGCCTTCTCTAGAGTATATGCCAGAAATCATTTTTTTAAGATGCAGTGATAGATTTGTACCAATCCACACCCATATGTGGAATATCTACTGATTAATTTAATGTATTTGAAAGACTAATGTTCAATGAATAGTTATTTCAGTCCAGCAGAAAACATTCAAAGTAATTTTTTAAAATTCTCAGAATTTAAATTTGTAAATAAACAAACTTTGCTGTTTCTCATTTTTATTTTTTTTTCTAAAAATCAAATGAAAAAAGTTACTTACAAGTATACAGTTTCAAATAAAACTTTCCTACTTTGGTCAAAAGCTCTAAATTTAAGAATAACTACATAATTTACACTCATACAAAGGTTTGAGAGATTCAATCTGTAATCATCAACACGTGATACTTTAGCAGTTTTATTGTACAACAATCCACATACCACATACATTTTTTAAGCTTAATCTAAGTTATAAAGTGCTGTTATCAGATAAAAATAAGCAAATGCTACTGAATACTGAATTTCTTCCAGGCCAGAGTGTACTCCAATTGAACAATAAATTATATTTTAAAAAACACATTAACATGATTTTTCAGTTTAAAACCAGAAAGAGTAATAAGCTAAGGAATTATTCTATTAAATGAGCTCAAAAAAAGCATGGTAATGTCCTCCATCTCAATAAAAGGATAAGACTTTATTATCCATAATTACCTAATCTTAATAAAGAAGTAACAATTATTTATAGAAACCATATAATAAAAGGGACAGGCAACATGGCATAGTAGATTAAGAGCCACTCTTCAAAGCCAAGAAAAACTTGGTTCAATTCCTGACTCTGACTCTTTTTGGCTGTGTGACCCCGGGAAAGTCACTTAACTTCTCAGTGCTCTAGACATCTGACTCTCTTAAGACAGTAAGTTGCAGGGAAGATACCCACTTACACTGGTCAAGGGGGCTTTCTTACCTAGGAGTTTCCTACATCAATGAAATCAATGAAATCCTATATCTGTATCATCTCTATATAATAATGTAGACATATCCTTTAAAACTGAACATGAAGTTCAGGGATACTACAGTTTATGGTCAAAACATTCCACTTACAATTAATTTCCCCCACCTATTAATAAAAGTGCATCAATATAGCAAATATGCTATATTTAGTTGTGATTCCAAACATTTGCTTCTACTTGCTTGCTTTGCAAAAGGTTTATTATCCACAACAAGTAACAACACACAGAAAATGCCAAACAATTAGAACATGAGCTATTATACATGTTTTAGGATATTTTTAATGCTTTAAAAGATAAACTCATAAAAAGCACTTGTGCAGGAATCTTTCAAACATAAACCACTAAAAACAAATGTAAAAGGCATGCTAAATGAAATTAAATACTCAAAATATCATAAGAGACATAGAACAAATATTTTATTTAAATATCAGTGCACTTGGAACTAAGATTTCCTAAAACTATTTACTGAAGACAAATTCAATCTTTTCCCCCAAGTTTACAGTGTTTGCCTAAAGGAGAACATAAATTGGAGCTATTTTAAATTACTCTGAAGGATTAGACAGACTGAAAACATCCATCTTTGAATTAATTTTAATATGCCCAACAAGAAACCAAGTTTATTACAGTTCCATATGTGAGAGTGTTTAGGAAACAACTTCTGTTTCCAAGGGGAATAAAAGCCTTTAAAATATTGTTATTTTATATGTAATGTAGAGAATTTGGTTTTCAAAAAAAATCAGGCATAGTAAGCACACTATCATCATATATTATTAATAGCTTAGAAAACATTTTAAAATTCATTCTTTCTTATTTGAGTATGTTACCATCATTTTTATTCTCCTTGTTCATTATTTGCCTATAAATTTTATTTTCCTATTAAAAACAAATACAAGAGACACTGTTTAACACTCATTTCTCTCCATAAATTATTTTTAAAATAATTTTTCTTAGGACACAGACACGATTTAAAATAGGAAAAACAAACATAAGTATTCCAGAAAATGAGATCACTTCTGAATAAAAAATTTAGATAAAAATTGCTAGCTAACAAATTACATATTTCCAACTCACAAAGACACTTATCAAAGAAAATTCTGTTGCTGACCAAACTAGTTCAGTAGTAACTTGAAGAAAAAAATGCCCTTAACTCCATCACAAAGAAACGCAGAATAATTAAGATGGAAGAAAAAACTATTTTGGTTTTTTTCTGTGTTTTTAAGGAAAACACACATACACACAAAACAAGCGTGGCAAAAGCACTTAGGAGATTTGTAATTAGTTATGACTGTTCATGCTAAGGCATCCTTTTGCTCACATTTCTCATCCTAAGCAGCATCAGTAGATCTTTGTATTACATGTCATTTTGGTATTCCAGATACTTTGCTGTGATGGATTCTTCAAGCTGAATTCCTCCACTTCCCATTAATGCAAATGCAGGATACATTGTACCTGAGCAGTCCACCTGGCGCTCATAAAGGCATTTCATGTGATCTGTATCATAGAACCCAACTTTGCCTTTATCGTAGTCGAGGAAAATTCCTATACATGTTGGCATGGGAAGAACTCTGTTTTCAGGTTCACTGGAAGAAGTAGGTGACTTGGGAACAAAAAATTTCTTCATGCCTAGAGTAACTAAGGTAAAGGGCTGTGCTGTGTCAAAGCAGGTATCTTCACTTCCACTGTCATGACCACTATCTTGCTCATACCTAAAATGAGAAAATAACTGTAATACACAAATTATAACAAACAATTTTATCTATATCATAAGACCTATTGGACTTTCACATACACATTCAAATATCACACTCTGGTCTAAACAAACCTCTGTGCTGAAGTACAGCTAAATATTTCACATTTTTAAATAGGAACTGAACAAATAGAATAATTAATGTAAAAGGCAATAGGTAAGTAAGTTAATAATAGCTTATGTGTTTGCACAGTGCTTTAACATTTACAAAGCACTTTCATCCTAAGAGCTCCTTACTTGCCTTAATAAACTGTCATAGCTTGGATCTGAACCCAGGTCCCTTCAAATTAGCCTGCTCTCCAATAAGTCACACTTAGACACCTACCAAGAAAACTATTTGAAACAAAAGAAGCATTACAACAGTGTCAAAATCACCATATTTTTCTTTGGAGGGGAAGGGGAGATAATAGGATTCTATTTAAATTAATGGGGGCAGGTAGGTGGTAGAGTGGATAGAGCACTGGGCTTGGAATCAGGAAAACTTAGCCTCATGAGTTCAAATTCAGCCTCAGGAACTTACTAGCAATGTAACTCTGGGTAAGGCACTTAACCCTGTTCCTCATCTGTAAAACTAGTTAGAGGAAGAAATGGCCTCAGTTTCCTCAACTACAAAATGACCTGGAGAAGGAAATGGCAAATCACCCCAGTATCTTTGCCAAGAAAACACCAAATAGGTTCACAAAGAGTAGGACACAACTAAAATGATAAACAAAAACTTAATAGGCTAAGGTAAACTCCTGGGCATGGATTTTTTTTAATGTGGAAAAATCAGCAAAATTTTTTTGGAATTCCCAGAATTTCTTTTTTGGGCGGTTAGACCTACATGACGCATAAGGGCTATATATCTAAACTATTTCCACTGATCTTCATACAATATAACTACAATTACAAATGAGTAAATGACACTTGTCACCTTGTTTCTAAGGAGATTTAACAGATTTAGGAATAGAAGGGAAATCTTAGCTTTGATCACGTGTCCATTTAAGCACTATTATATAAAATCATATTAAAGGGAAGGTTTTTTTTTAAGTTGTATTCACCATAAGAAAGTACACGTTACTATAATGAGTTATGAGGCAACTTGTTCAGCCATTTTCCAGTCATGGCATAACCCCATTTGGGGTTTTCTTGAAAAAATACTGAAGTGATTTGCCATTTCCTCCAAGTCATTTTATAGACAAGGAAAACTGAAGCAAACTGGGTTAAGTGACTTGCTCAGGGTCACACAGCTATTAAGTGCCTAAGGCCAGATCTGAACCCTGGAAGGTGAGTCTTCCTGACTCCAGGCGTGGCATTTTATCCATTGCGCCATTTAGCTGCCCTGAGGTAAGGCAACTAGAGACCAATAATGCAGTGGTATCTCATCCAATAAATAACATATATAGTAACAATACAATAATAACATAGATAAGCTCTATAAATGAAGGTACAGAATCTAAGCCATTTTTAGACCCACAATGAAGTGCAATAAACTTTAAATTGACCCAAAATGACCATGTCCTAAAAGAGTAAAGAAGAATCTACCTTGGGCTACTTATATCACGAGGATTATGGAGCCATTCTTGTAGTTTATCATTGGAAGCAACTCCCACTTTAACCATATATGAATATGGTTCCACACGTAAGGCCCAAAAGTGTTTTCCTTTGGTGATTCCAGTGTCTCCAATAATATAGTCCAAGCTTGTATAACAACCCACTTGGACACGTTCAGCAGCAAGCAGGAGAGAAAATCCAGCTCTACTGTCCACACGGTCTCTCTTTAGATTCAGCAACAGATGTTCGTTGTTATATCCACATTTTTCATCAAAGAGAAAACTAAAAACTTAAAAATAAACACCTAAAATTAGCCTGAAGTCTATTAACATTTCAAAATTGTAATATATCAATTACAGCAAAATTCTAAATAGATTTTACTGTTCAAAATCCATAATCATCTAATAAAGTATAAAATTAAATTACATTTCAACCTCTTTGTACACCAATAGCACAAAGCTATGTGAAGGTTGGTAGCTGAAACCACTTGTGATGGCAATTGAAAATATTTTTTAAAATACATTTTAAAAGACTTAATAGTCCCTAAAAAAAAGCCACAAAAAATATTATGTGCTGCCCTAGTCATCTAAAAAAACAGAAGATCTGGCTTTGAGTGAAAGCAAAATTTTGCTAGCTAATTTCAGTTTTAAAGAGACTTTGGGCAACTTCCAGTCACAGTTCTGTAACTACCTTCAAAACAAGATGATCACTATGATCAATATCTAACTCATAATGGGAGAGTTAGAGCAATACAATGCTGCAACAAGTTTCCCTTTTAAAATATGTAATTTGTATTCTAAAGATTTAGGAGCTGTAAATGTTTTCTTCATATCCCCAAGACCACAAACCATGGTTACATTGATCATATATCCCTTAATGAAAATATCTCAAAAAAACAATGGAAAAATTTCACAAATGTGTAAGACAAAATCATTTCAGCTATCCATTATGATGTCTGTGAAGAGGATTCAGTGCTGGCTAGAAACTGAGATCTAAGCAAGTCTGAAAACTAGATTAAGGCTCTTGAAAAAAGCAAGACAAAAAATTAAGAAATAAGTACAGGTGACAAGGGAAAAAACTATCACTTTTGGCAGATGATATAATGGCACATCTGGAGACCCTTAGTCAGTTAACTGAAAAATTAGCTGAAACAATTAACAACTTTTGCAAAGTTGTTAAAATAAACCCACACAATCACCATGTTTAACCCAGAAGGAAGAGGGACAGATTCCATTTAAGATAACTGTAGAGAGTATAAAATACTTGGAAATTCACTTACCAAGACACACACTGGAATTATACAAACACAACTACAAAACACTATTTATACAAATAAAGGTACCTCCTAAATACTTGGAGAAATATTAATTATTCATGACTAGTACAAGCCAATATAACAAAAAGGCCAATATTACTCAAACTATCTACTTCAGACCAAACTTACTTATTCAGTACCATAGCAACCAAACTATCAAAGAATTATTTTATAGAGCTAGAAAAAATAATAGCAAAACTTATCTGGAGGAACAAAAGGTCAAATATCAAGAGAGTAGATGAAAAAACAAAATAAAGGAAGGAGGCATTGCAGTACCAGATCTCAAACTACACCACAAAGCAGTAATCATCAGAACAATTTGGTACTGGATAAGACACAGAATGATTTGATCAATGGAACAGATCAGGAACACAATATACAAATAAATACAAGCTAGTGCTTTATAACTCAAAGAGCCCAGCAATCAGAGCAAGAATTCATTATTTGCCAAACTATCAGGGAAAACTGGACACTAAAAACAAAACTGGCAGAAAATATGCATGGACCAATATCTCATACAATATACCAAGATAAGATCAAAATGGGTACATGATTTATACATAAAGGGTGATATCATAAGCAAATCAGGGGAGTAGAAAAAATTACCTGCCAGATCTATGGATAGGGAAGGAGTTCATGCCCAAATAAGAAATAAGATTCACAGAAACAAAAGTGGGTAATTTTTATTACATAAAATTTAAAAGTTTTTGCACAAACAAAACCAATGAAGCTAAAACAAGAATAAAAGTAGGAAACTGGGGGAAAGATCTGTAGCAAGTTTCTCTGATGTCTCATTTCTCAAATATATATATAGAAATATATAGAATATATATATAGAAATATATAGAAATGAATGTATAAAATATATAAAGCTAAATGTAAAAAAATACAAGCAATTTCCAATTGATAAATGGTCATAGGATATGAAAATGCAATTTCTCTGAGGAGGAAACCAAAGGAACCATAGTCATATGAAAAAATGATCTACATTAATAATTAGAGAAAGCAAATTAAAACATCTCTGAAGTACTGCCTCACACCTATCAGAAATGACAAATGTTATGGGGCGGCTAGGTGGCGCAGTGAGTAAGAATGCCGGCCTCGGAGTTGGGACCCGGGATCAAATCGGGTCTCAGAAAATGAGCACCCACACATAAATAATGACTGGCCATGTAACCTTGAGCAAATTACTTAACCCCAACTGCTTTAAAAAAAAAAAGAAATGACAAATGCTGGACAAGATGTAGGGAAAACAGGTATGCCCACATAATGTTGATGGACTTGTGAATTAGTTTAATGACCATTCTGGAAAACAATTTAGAATTATACCCAGAGGATTATAAAACTGTGCATACTCCCTTTGACCCAGCAATATCGCTAGGTAGATGAAAGGAAAAGGAAAGAACACATATGTGCAAAAATATTTATAGCAACTCTTTTTGTTGTCACAAAGAACCAGAAGCTGAGGGGATGCATATCAACTGGAGAACAGCTGAACAAATTGTGTTATTTGACTATGATGGAATACTATTCTGCTCTGAGAACTGACAAAGTGAATGGTTTCAGAAAAATCTGGGAAGATCTATATGAACTGATGCAAAGTGAAGTGAGCAAAACCAGGAGAACAAGCTACACAGTAATAGATAGCAATATGGCAAGGAAAATCAACTTTAGTAACTATAATCAATACAATGATCCACCACAACTCCAAAAGACTCATGATATAAAATGCAATCCACTTCTAGATAGAGAACTGATGGACTCAGAGTACAGAGATTGAAGCATTTTTTTTTTCAGAACATGGCTAACACGGAAAATGTTTTATATGATTGCATATGTACAAAGATTATCATTTTTAAAAAAACGGGGGTGGAGTCAAGATGGCAGAGTAGAAACTGCACTTCCACGGAGCTCCAATCCATACCACTTAAAAATTATGTAAAAGGGGGGCTCTGAATGACCTCTGGAGCTCCAGAACCCACAATATGACACAGAGAAGCTAACCTATTCTGGGGTGGTGGGTAGGGGAAAAATGCGGAAAAAATTGTAACTCAAAACCTTACAGACATGAATGATGTAAACTAGAAGTTAATAAAACATTTGGAAAAATAAATAAATAAATATATAAATAAACGGGTTTCCTTGACCATTGGAAAAAATAAAATAAAAATAAATCTGAATAAAAAAAAATTAAAAAATCAAAAAAGAACAACAGAAAAAGTGAGGCAAAATATAAGAAGCACAGTAAAGGTAGCTGTTGCTTTTTTTTTTTCTTTTTGGAGGGCAATTGGGGTTAAGTTACTTGCCTGAGGTCACACGGCTAGGTGTTTGTTTGTGTGGGTTAAGTGTCTGAGGCCAGATCTGAACTCAGGTCCTTCTGACTCTAGGCCGACGCTCTACTCACTGCACCATCTAGCCGCCTAGCTGTTGCTTTTTAAGACACTGAAATAAACACATGTGACCTTTTTGGTGACCCTAGACTATCAATTTTAAGAAACCCAAGTTTGAGGACTGGAAAGGGAAAAAAAGTAATTAATATAAATTCCTAAAACATAGACGAGGATACTATTCTACCTTACATAACAATAAATTAGTGAATCTACCTATTCAAGATATGAGACAAATTTTAAAAATGAGAAATACCACTTGAATACCCAAATGGTGGTTCTGATAACCAAGGTTAATAAATTTTCTTTAGGTTTACCAATAAATCACACAAACAGGGTACTTTTAAGAACATAAAACTCATTTAAGAAAGGATTTATGGGGACGGCTAGGTGGTACAGTGAATAGAGCACTGGCCCTGAAGTCAGGAGAAACTGAGTTCAAATCTGGCTTCAGACACTTAAAAATTACTAGCCATGTGACCTTGGGCAAATCATTTAACCCTAATTTCCCTACATTACCCCCTCCAAAAAGCAGAAAAAAATTTTAATTATTAAGAAAGGATTTATGTCTTTTTTATCTAAGTCAATAGCTATCTTCAAACATCTAGTTTCATTCCTCAATTCCACATGTAGTTCTCAAACAAAAATGTTGATACATTTAGACTGTGGGCTATTTTGTCAACTGTACATCAGTCTATTATCCAAAAAAATGAGATATCACACTAGAATGGTTTCAGGTAAGTCTTAACTAGTGGGAGAATTTGTAATTAGATTATTGATCAAGACCCTTTTCAATTCTGTGTTTCTTTGATTGAAACTTCATAATACCTGGAGCTGGAGGAGTATGGAGAATCACTTCTTTGCTGCAAGGGCTACAGACAGAACCTTTATATCCTCTCACTCTGAAGGCATAGCTACTGTTACTTTCAAGATCAGAAATTACTTTACTGGTATTATAGACCTCTATCTCATTCCAGGCTAACATTTCTTCTTCTCTACTAATCTTTCGATATTCAAGAATATAACTATCAGCTTTATTCTTCTTTTCAGGATGATGCCAGCATATCAAGGCTTTATTATATATTTTGCTCTGTTCTTCATTTATTTCTGGTATATCTGCACCTAGAATGAAACAGAAAGCAATATTAAACACATACATTTTGGACCCAGGATTTTTTTTTCTTCAAAAGCAATTATGCTGACATGCTCTCCATGGTTTCTGGCTTTGTCATTAAAAACTGTTTTAGTTTTTGACATGGGAGAAAACAAATATATATATATATATATATATACATATATATATATTTATACACACACATATATACATATATATTTATCACTACAATTAAAAGAATACAAAATGAAAAAAGAGAGGGATATCTAGGAAATGAAAGGTTGAAGTAAAAAAAGACTATATACTATGCCTATAATAATATACACAAAATAATTTCTAAATACCATCTACTTCATTTTTCCATAAGTCAAAAGAAAATCTTTGATTAGAGATAATTTTTAATTTGTGTATTGCTTCTTTAATCAAGTCAAAGACCAAACCTTGGGAAACTGACTTTTGAAAAATGAAAATAGACTCAGTGGAATGTACAAATTCAAAATAAAACTTTTAACAACAATTACATAATTTCTATTTATTTTCTTCTTAAATAAAAATAAAAAGTATTTCAAGTCTCAATTTAAGATAAACATACTTAGAAAAAAAATTTAACTTGGGTTTTTGAGAAAGATAAACAAAATAAGCATGAAAAAGTGACTCACTTCTTAAAAAAATTATAATCTGTTAATACTTTGCTACCAAAGTTAAAGGATATATCCCTTTTTTCTATTAATAACTGATAAAATGGAAGCATATACTTTATAGGGGGATTGTATATGAATAGTGAAGTCTGTGGTCAAAAAATGTTTCAATAAATTTAACTTCTTTAGAAAAATCATTTAATCAGGAAACATAAAAATCAACATGTACTTTCAACAGAGGAAATATTGATGTTATATTTACAGTACTTTTTTCTTTTTTTGACTTGATATCTTGAATTTAATTCTTGGAAAGAAAAATTCTGGTATGGCATAAAAGAGCAATCAATCAAATTTGAGTATAATACTACAGGGAAAAATACCCCTTTAATGAAATAGAGGACTTCCAAGCATTCCTAGTGGAGACTAGAGCTGGACAGAAATTCTGAAATGCAAAAAGAAGGGTCAAGACAAACATAGAAATATTTGAAGAGACTATATAATGTTGAATTATTTATAAGAGAAACAAGTTTCTCCTCAGCATCCTAATGTCTTTAAAAATCATAGGAGATATAAAGTAAGTCTGAGATTTTAAAAAATATATTAATCATCTAAAAAGGAGAAAAATGAAGGAAAAAAAACTATACTACGGGGAAAAGGGTGTAAAACTTAACCTCAAATAATCATAGTGGGAGAGAAGACTACTGGGGGCAGGAGAACAGGAACCACATGAACTTCACTTTTATCTGAACTGGACAAAAGAGAGCTAAATACACTCGATGCTCCAAATGTGGAGAGCAGAGCATGAAGTGGGGATTAAAAGGAAAGAAAGAAAAAGTAAGAACCTGTGATTGGGAAACAGGGAATGGAAACAGACAAAAAGGTAGTGAAATAGAAGCAGTGCATATTAATTATAGATTGCTACTGGGATATGGGGGGGGGTCAAAGAGAGCTAGAAATGAGAGAGTAGGATAGAAGGAAACACACAATCAAAACCACGAACATGAATAGGATGAATTCATCTATAAAAGGGAGGAGGAAAGTAGAACAAATTAGAAGGCAGAATTCAACAATATGCTGTTTAAATAGAAAGATTCCTACGAATATTAAGAGACTAGAACTAAAACTATGATGTTTCAAGAAAATTGAAGAAAGAGGGCAGAGTAGAAACAGGGCTTCCTCGGGGCTCCAGCTTCCACCTCCCCCAATTCATGTAAAAGGTGATTCTGAACAAACTTTGGAGCTACGGAACCTACAAAACGACACAGAGAAGCTAACCTCCCACTGAGGACAGCCCAGCAGGCCAGCAGAACGCAGCCAGCACAGCACTCTGGGAGCTGAGCCCAGCCCCTGACCCCAGCCCTGCCCAAGCAGAGGTTTTAGCCCCAGGGCAGCCTGATCAGCCGCTGGCTGGAGGGACTTCAGATCAGCATCTGTGGCGATTTCCAGAATTATTGTCCCATAGATGCCAAGGACAAAGTGAAACGTCAGTGCAGTATGGACTTTGGGATCCAGTAGTTTTGGAGTGAGGTCCGGCCTTTATCCTCTGGAGGGAGAAGCCACTGAGGCCAGGCAGCAGCTTCAACTCCTGGCCTGCAGACCATAGGGGGACCAAGCAACCAGTCTGGGGGGTAATAGCTCTTGCTTTAACCTGCTTGGATCTGGATTACAGTCTATGGTGGAGGTCCTGGAGTGTGTGACTAGCTTGCCAGAGCATGTGGAGGCTTCAGAGAGGGCACCCAACTAATACCTTCAGCAGCTGAGAAAACCCCAGTGTTTGGAATAAAGCTCCCATGTCTGGTAGCAGAGTACTACTGTGACAAAAAGCCTAAAATTCAAGTAACTGAGTGGCAATATGTGCAGGCAAAGGAAGCAAACCAAGTAGAGCAATCCAACTTTACACTCCTATTTTGGGGACAAAAAGGATCAAAGCATGGAATGGGAGGAAGACAGCAAAGTCTGAACTCTTGCACCAAAAGCTTCCAAGAAAAATACAAGCTGGTTACAGGCCATAGAGGAGCTTAAAATGGATTTTGAAAATCAAATAAGAGAAGTGGAGGAAAAATTGGGAAGAGAAATGAGAACAACGCAAGAAAATTATGAAAGAGAGTCAACAACCTGACTGAAGAAAATAACACCTTAAAAAATAGACTAACTCAGATGGCAAAAGAGGCTCAAAAAGGCAATGAGGAGAAGAATGCCTTAAAAAGATGAATCTGCCAGATGGAAAAAGAATTTCAAAAGCTCACTGAAGAGAACCATTCCTTCAGAATTAGACTAGAGCAAGTGGAAGTTAGTGACTTTATGAGAAATCAAGATACTATGAAACGGATCCAAACAAATGAAAAAATAGAAGGCAATGTGAAATCTCATTGGGAAAACCACTGACCTGGAAAATAGATCCAGGAGAGATCATTTTAAAAGTATGGAACTATCTGAAAGCCATGATCAAGGAAAGAACCTAGAAATCATCCTTCAAGAAATTCTCAAGGAAAACTGCCCTGATGTTTTAGAACCAGAGGGCAAAATAGAAGTTGAAAGAATCCACCAATCACCTCCTGAAAAACATCCCAAAAAGAAAACTCCTAGGAATATTATAGCCAGGTTCCAAAATTCCCAGATCAAGGAAAAAATATTACAAGCAGCCAGGAAGGAACAATTTCAATATTATGGAAACACAATCAGGATAACACAGGATCTGGCATCTTCTACACTGAGGGATTGAAGGGCATGGAATATGATATTCCAGAGGTCAAAGGAGCTTGGATTAAAACCAAGAATCACCTACCCAGAAAAACTGAGTATCATGTTTCAGGGGAAAATATGGTTATTGAGTGGAATAAAGGACTTTCAAGCATTCTTGATGAAAAAACCAGAGTTGAATAGAAAACGTGATATTCAGATACAAGAAGCAAGAGAAGCATGAGAAGGTAAACAGTGAAAAGAAATCATAAGGAATTTATCAAAGTTGAACTATTTATATCCCATGGAAAAACAATAATTGTAACTGATGAAACTTTTCTCAATATGAGAACAGTTGAAGGAAATAGAAATGTAAACACACACACACATACACACACACATATGTGTGTATATATGTGTGTGTGTTTACACATACATATATACACATACAAATATGTCTATATAGGAGGGTATATGGGCATATGAATGCATATGTGAATGTGTGTATATATGTGTACAGGTACACATAGATAGAGGCACAGGACCAATTTAATAGGAAGGGATGATATTTAAAAGGTGAAGTTAACAGGTTAGAGAGGAATATAATGAAAGGAGATGGGGAGAAACAGAATGGGGTAAACTATCTTATATAGAAGAGGTAATGGAAAATGGTTACAATGGAGGGGAAGAACAGGAAGGTAAAAAGGAATGGGTCAACCTTATTCTCATTGAATTTGACTTAGGGAGGGAATAACATACACACTAAATAGGCTATCTCACCCTACAGGAGAATAGGGGAGAAGGGAATAAGGGGGGGATGATGGAAGGGAGGGCAGGCTAGGAGGGAGGGAAGTTGGATGCTCCCACCTTTGAAAAGGGACAGGATCAAAGTAGAGAATAGAACAAATAGGAGGTAGGATAGGAGGGAGGGAAATATAGTCAGTCTTTTACAATATATCCACTATGGAAATGTTTGGCATAGCTACACATGTACAATCTATATTGAATTGCTTATCTTCCCTTCCCAGTAAGGGTGGGTGACAAGGGAAGAAGGGAATGAATCTGGAATTCAAAATTTTTAAATCAAATGTTTAAAAAAAATATATATACATATACATACATACATACATACATACATACATATATATGTATATATACATATATACACATATATGTATATATATACACATATATATACCATTATTAATATCATTTTACATGTAACTGGGAAATAAGATATACAGGCACTGGGGCACAGAGATCCACCATGCCCACTGGAAAGTCAGAGGGGGTATGGGAAAAGACATGGGAGAGAGCAGATTGGAGGACGGGATATTCAGTGGGATCGCTATTTTGGGGTGGTGGGTAGGGGAGAAATGGGGAGAAAATTTGTTAACTCAAAATCTTGCAGAAATGAATGATGTAAACTAGAAGTGAATAAATAATTTTTAAAAAAAGAAAATAGAAGAAAAAGGTAAGAATACCAATCATGATCTTATACAAGCTCAACAGCAAAAATACTTGATTCAAAGAGATTAAAACTATATAATGCTTAAAGGCACTGCAGACAATAAATTAATATAAGCACCAAATGGCATAGCATCTAACTACTTAAAATGAAAAGTGGATAAATTAACAATGATAAAGACAGGACTTCTTAAAATACCACCTGGACAAGTGTATTAAAAAGATAACAAGAAAGGAGTTAAAGACCAGAATAAAATTTTAGAAAAGTTATATATAATAGATTGCTTATGATTTGGACAAACCAATGTAATAAAAATGAAAATACTGCCTAAATTAATTCATTTATTCAGGGCCCTACCAATCAAACTACCAAAGGACTTAAAGAGCTAGGAAAAAAATCATCTTGAAGAATTAAATGTCTTCAAATACTTCAAAGAAAAAAAGTGGGAAGGAAAGGGGACTACTAGTAGTACCATATATCACACTGTACTACAAAATAGTAATCATTTATACTGGTTAAAAAATAGAGAGTTCATCAATAAAACAGATCAGCTACAAAGTTAATTTGCTAGAAAGCAAATGAACACTGTAGTATATTTTTTAACAAAGCCAAAGAGCCCAGTTACTAGAACTCACTATTCAGCAAAAACTTCTTAGAAATTTGGAAAGCAACCTGAATGAAATGAAATACAAATCAATGTCTTAGACTATATACCAATATAATCTCCAGTTGGATACATTACATAATACATAAAAGGTCATCATATAAAATTTAAAAAGCAATAAAAATGCCATTAGTAATTATAAAGAATTTATGACCAAGCAAGAGATACTCATAGAAGATAAAATGAATAATTTTTCTTATATAACATTTAAAATTCTTTGAAGCAGCAAAATCAGTAAGGGAAAAGTAGAAGGGGAAAAAGTTAACTGGGAAAATATCTTCACAGCAAATTTCTCTGAAAAATATATGGTATTTAATATGTAGAGAATTCATTCAAACATATATAACAACAGTCATTCCCCAACAGATAAATGGTCAAAGTATATAAACAAGCAGTTTTCATAGGAAGAGAAATCCAAGCAACACACATATGAAAAGATGCACCAAATAAATAATTAAGAGAAATTCAAATTACATCAACTCTGAGGTTATTCCTCCCACTTACGAGACTGAGAAAAATATGGAAATAACAAAAGGAAAAAAATGCAAATTTTAGAGGAACAGAGGAAAAACAGGCATTTATGTACTTACTGATGGAATTATAAATTGGTCTAGCCACCCTGTAAAGCAACTTGATTCCATTCACCTAATCTATGCATACCCTTTGCCCCAGCAATACCCCTTGTGCCCCCAAAAATATCAATAAGAAAGGAAAAGATCTTATATGAAAAAATATTTATAGGAAATCTTTTTGTCATAGCAAAGAACTTAAAAGGAATTACTATTACTAAACAAACTATGGCATATGGATATATTAGAGTATTATTGTGCCATAAGAAATAATGAAAGGTATAGTTTCAGAAAACCTAGGAAGCTTTGTAAGAACCAATACAGAATAAAGTGAACAGAACCAGGTAAACAAATAATATAGTAATACTGTTAAAAAAAAAACTTTTTTTTAAGATTTATGAATGCTAAACAATTCAAAGAACACTCACATCTCCAGGGGACCAACAATAATAAAGCAGGTTACTTACCTACTGACAAAGGTGGATTCAAGATGAAACACAACTAATTATGAATTAGTTTTATGTAATTATTTGCTTATTTGTTATAAGGTTTCCTCATTTTTTTAAGTGGGGGGTAGGAAATTTGGAAAGGTAGGGTTAATAATAATCCCCTTCCCAAAGAAAACCATTAAGGTATTTAAAGGAAACGTACAGAAGAGAAGTGAAAAGTTCAAAAGTTTAACAATGAGGACTTTTTTTTTTAAAAAAAAAGGTCACATATGAGAGATTCCACAGATTCATATACAATCACGTTTTCTGTTCCACTGCTTATATGGAAATCCTACATTTCTCCTTTTCGGTGCAGAATAATTAAAAAGCAAACACTACGGGGTCCAGGGGCAAAGTATGAGATAATGGTGAGGCCACGATACAAGGCAAAAAGTAAATAAGAGACCGTGAGTGCAAAGTTCTGGGTTCTTATCTGGACTCTGCCCGTAATTAGCTATTATCCAGAAAGCAAATTACTCTACTTCCTTAGTCTCAGTTTCTTCAGTAAAATAAATGGGTTAATGACATTTAAAGACGTGTTCTCCATTTAACACACTCCATCTCTTTATGTTATCTGACACATAGTTTTGGCAAAGTACTTCTTGCTAAAGCTGTTCTAAAATTAATGGCTACGATGAAAGAAAATGGGAAGAAAGATGCAAATAACAAAAAATAAATAGAAAACAAGCTTCTTTATAATCTTGGGTTTTTTTTTCTTTCTGTTCTCTTTTTCCCCCTACACTATTCCTTCTCTTGCTCCTCAGCCTTTTCTATTTCTCTAAAGGTTTAAAAAAAAGTTAGTATATAAAAGACAGTTTTCCATGATATTAAAAGCTACATAGGAAGTGGCCCATATTTTTTCAAACCATTAAGTAATCAAATGGGGATGAGGATTGCAAGGGAAGCATGCTATGGCTAGATGGACAGTTAGACTTCCTGTTTGTGTCCTAGAGGTCCTGAGCTTCTGGACAAAAGGAACTTTTGCCATACTGCTCAATTACAAATAGCGCCTACTAATAAAAAGGTGGAAGAAGAACAATAAAATGACAGTTAAATGTACTTCCCAATTCTGAACTAGAAGTCATATAGTCTATACCAAAGATTTAGTTTTACATATAGCAAATGCAAGGATCCTTAAATATGATGAACATTACTACACAAAAGATAAGCTTTATCTCACTAAAGATTTGTGTCTAGGGGGAAAGAAAGAAAAAACTACTAAACAGTTTAGAAAACTAGTAGAAGGCTTACATATTATGTAAAATAAATTGTGATTATTCTCATGAACTACTGAAAATATTTTTCTTGGCAGTAATTAGCTTTTAAAATGTCTATGTGTCTTAGCTGAAATTTTATGGGAATTAACACATAACTCCTTAACTAGAAAGCATCTGAACTAAGTCTTTTCTCTAGAAAACAAGTATTTCTCCTTCAGTATATTAAAAATAACTCTTAGAATATAAGAATGGAGTCATATGTCTTATTTTTTTTTAAGCAATTGGGGTTAAGTAACTTGCTCAACGTTACATGGCTAGTCATTATTTGTGTGTGGGTGCTCATTTTCTGAGGCCGGATTCGATCTCGGGTCATCCCAACTCCGAGGCTGGCGCTCTTACTCACTGCGCCACCTAGCCGCCTCCTGTCATATGTCTTATTAACAATAAATACTACACTATACTTAAGTGGCAATCAAGTTCAATTAACAGTTATCTGTCAAGATTTAGAATTGGGGTGTGATGGGTAAAATGAATCTTAGGCAGTTTAGGCCTGTATCCTCATTAATTTTAATGTACATATTATTTGTATGTATATACACATACATACATAATATACGAGAGTATACATACATACATATACATGCATATGTACATGTATACACACAATATACCTAAGACTTTGAATAGTATGATCATCCCCACCCCTATGTTACTCAACTTCATAACTTTTTATTAATGATTCAAGTCTGTGACAGTGGCTTTTTTATGTCAAAAGGATTTAGATAAACAGCTTTGGATTATGCTTTGGCTATCACAGAACTGCATGTATGAGAGTTAAGGCTAGAAGACAGATATTAGTATCTATGTTAAAAACTTACCATTAGAGAAAAAAGCTAATTCTCCAAGAAGTTCTTCTTGTTTAGATGCATCAACGACATAATCTTCAAAAGACGTCTGAGCTGCTGGCCTGAAGGTCTTCAAAGACTCGGTAGCTTTTTGGATTCTACATTAAGTGTAGAGAAATAATTTAAGATCAGAATGTTTTAAAACCTAACTACACATTTTTTGCTTAGGATCTTTATTAAGAAAGTTCTCCTTTCAACCTCTGAACAATTAAAATTAGGTTACAACATTTCAAAAATATGTAAACACAACTATGAAAGAAGGAAAAGTATCATGCCTATCTTATAGATGAGGAAATTAAGGCTGATGGAGATTAAATGACTTGCTTTTCCAACATCATAAAATTTGTCAGTGCTAAAGTTGAAGGAAACACTTAATTTTGAAACTTCACAAAAAGTTTTTAAAGTTAAATGCAAAAATGATACCTGAGATGGAGTTGTTTTGCTGTTTGAACGAAGCAAGACTGATCTGTTTCTTTAAGCACTTCTTGAGCATATCCTACAAGCCCATTATTTTCCAAAAGCCCCTGATATTCTTCCATTTGGGTCTGGAACTTGTCTAATCTTAATTTCTTTGAAGCATCAATTGCTTTGATAATAGAAGATTTCTTCTCATCCAAAACTTCAAAGAGCTTATTAAAATGTGAAGCTGCTTCTTCTTTGGCCCTCTCTCCATTGCACTGTTTGAAAGCAAAACTTTATTACCACACTGCAAAATTAAATAACAGTTGGTCTACAATGACAAACCAAGCACTAGTTAATTCAGGTGGCACTATTTTCAGAAGAATTACCATTATAGGGGCGGCTAGGTAGCATAGTGAATAGAGCACTGGCCCTGGAGTATTAGCAGGACCCGAGTTCAAATTCAGCCTCAGACACTTGACACACTCACTAGCCATGTGACCTTGGGCAAGTCACCTAACCCCAATTGCCCTGCCCTCCCCCCTCCAAAAAAGAAAAAAAAAGAATGAGCATTATGGGGATAGAGGGGGGAGATCAAACTAATAATTTTTCTTGGCAGATAAAAAAGCGATATAATACACTTTATGATTTTTAAAATAACTAGTATTTTGGCATTATATAGAAGCAGGATATGTAAGTCACTAAGAAAGCAAAGGTGACATTGCTCCTATTTGATTTTTACTATATATAATTTTGAATTCTCTATTGCACTATCTCAGAATTTTCCATAATCAAAATCTAACAAGATAATACATTCTTTCTAAATGATGTATGTGATAGAAAATTATATTTTGCTTTGAGCAATGTCATGAACATTCCTTTAATCTAACTCACATTGTATACTGTTCTATAACACCAAGATTAACTTTTTGATTTAGAGCCTTTATTGGATACATCCCTTAATGGTGGGGGGAGGGGGCGAGGAGGGATAGGGAGAGAGGATCTATGCAAGGTCAACAACCTACTGATGAGTAGATCAGTAAATCATTTTTGCCAAATATTTTACTTCTTTCCAATTACATGTAAAAACAATTTTAACATTAATTTTTTAAAAAATTTTTGAGTTCCAAATTCTCTCCCACCCTCCATGCCCTCACCCCTTAATGAGAAGGCAAGCAATTTGATATAGGTTATACATGTGCAATCATATAAAACATACCTGCATATTAGACATGTGAAGAAAACAGAGACCAAAAAAACAAAACAAAACTAAAATAATAAAGTAAAAAAATTATGCTTCAATTTGCATTCAGATTCCAGTTATTTCTCTGGAGGCGAATAACATTTTTCATCATAAGTTCTTTGGAACTGTCTTGGATCACTGAATTACTGAGAAAAGCTAAGCCATTCATAATTGATCATCCCACAATATTGTTATTACTATGCACATTTATGTTCAGCCATTCCCAGATCAATAAATCTCAGCAGTCAAAAATACATACAATAAAATGATTCACCCAAGTTCTCACAGCTTGTAAGGATCAAGCGGGGGAAAAGAACACAGATTTTCCTGATTCTAAGGCCAGTACTCCATCTACCAATACTATGCTGCCTCAAATACATAGGAATACTAAATCTACACTTCAAAATGTGTGAAACATTTTAACTGAACTCACTGAGTATTTATTATTATTATAATACACAACCAGAAAATTCATATCATTTTTAGTTCCTAAGGTTGGGATAACCCAGAAAAGTAGGTGCTAATTTTATTTTGACAATGTGATATGCACAGTGGGTAAAATAAAATTAGAGATGGGAGCTAAGGTACATAGAAAGGATAACTTTCATTAGTAATCTGGGCAACAAACAATGCATATTAATTAGTAGAGTATTTTTGCATTTTCCAAATTACTTCTGAACAATACTAACAATGAAATGGAATATTCTCCCCTCAAAAAAGTGTCCAAATATCATCCTGTAGTATATATATCAACGAAATATTGAAATGGGAGAGGATTCTGGGAAAATGGCAGAGTAGGTCAGAAAATTTCAAGCTCTCAAGTCTTTCCCCCACAAAAGAGATAAAATAGCACCTCAGGGTGAGCAAAATGGAGGCGGGGGGAGGTTATAAAAAATAAAGAGTAGAGGCACAACAGGGATCCTCCTGGGACAATCCAAAGTTTGGCCCCTGTGAACCAGACTAAGGGTCTCTGTTAACAGCAAGCAGCAAGCCCTGGGATTAGCTGGGTTGGGAGGCTTCCTCGGCCCCAGCCACTGGAACTTTACCTCTGTGACAATGATGGAAGTTGGGCGTCGGAGCCCGGAAAGATCAAGTGAACTTCTGTTAACAAGAAACACCAGAACTGGCCGTGCTGCAGAGAGCATCAAGAGCAAGAAGGAACCAGCACACACCTGGTGAATGCACAAGCAGTGGATTGGAATGCCCCTGGCTGTGGGCTCTTATAGACAGCTGGAGGTTTGGCTTTGGTTCCAGGCTAGAGGGGAGAACTGAAGATCTGGGCCAAAAGGTACCATCCCCCATATTCCAGAACTAGAGGTGATTACAAAAATTAAGCCATTAGTACAAAAAAATGCACAGGCAAAGGAGAAAGAATTCAACCACAGAAAATTATTATGGGAATAGAGAAGCCCAGGGCTTGTCTTCAGAGGATACTGAAGCAAAGAAACCCCCTTCTAACCCAATGAGTAACATCACCTGCCCAAAAAGAATTTATAGAAAAACTTTAAAGACTTTGAAAATCAAATGAGAGATTTTGAGTAAAAACTAAAAAATAAACAAATAAGAACAATCCAAGAAAAACAAGAAGATTATGGAAATAATCTTAAGATTCTGGATCTCCTTTTCTAATTGGAATTAGAAAAGGAGATCCAGAATCTTAAGGAAGAAAATGGTACCTCAAAAATGAGAACTGGGAAAGGCAAAGCTAGTGAAGTTATAAGAGATCAAGAAAGAAAAAAACATAAAGAATGAAAAAACAGAAAAGAAAGTGAAACACCTTGCAAGAAAAATAACTGATCTGGAAAACAGATCAAAGAGAGAAAAATATAAGAATAATCATACTAACCAAAAGCTATGATCAAAAAAAGAACCTTGATACAATAAGAAATAATTAAAGAAAACTGTCCTGAAGCACTAAAATAAGAAGGTAAAGCAGAAATAGAAAAAATCCATTGACTGGCACTTGAAAAAGATCCTATGAGGAAAACTCATAGGAATATTGTAGTCAAATTCTGAACCCCCCAGCTAAAGGATAAAATACGAAGAGCAACCAGAAAAAAATTTAAATATGATGGTGTCACAATCAGAATCACACAAGACACTAAAGGACCACAGGTCTTGGAACACCATATATTAAAAGAGCAAAAGAACTGGGGTTACAGCCAAAAATATCATATCTAGCAAAGTTAAGCATAATCCTGAATGAAAAAAAGGACATCTAATCAACTGTCAGGCTTTCAGGACTTTGTTAAAAAAAACAAAAATCTGGGGGGGCGGAGCCAAGATAGCGGAGTAGAAACAGCTCATCCAAGCCTCTCTGCCCCCAGATTCCCCACAAACTATGTAAAAAAGGACTCTGAACAATTTCTGGAGCCCCAGCACCCACAGAACAACACAGAGAAGCTAACCTCCTGCTGAGGACAGCCCAGCAGCCTTGCAGGAAGGACCAGCGCAGCGGTCTGGGAGCCGGCAGCACGCAGAGCGCAGAGCGCAGGAGCGGAGCCGAGCCGAGCCCAGGTCCCCGTGAGCCGAGGTTTTAGCCCCAGGGCGGCAGGGCCAGCAGCCAGCTGGAGGAACCCCAGAACACCAGGAGCAGTGACGACTCCAGAATTATCAACATAGACATGCCTACGACAAAGTAAGAGGTTAGTGTCCTATGGACTCTGGGACCTGTATTTGGGGAATGCGTCAGCTCCCTCCCCTGGGGGCTAGAAGCCGCTGAGGAGACACGCCATTTTGTAGTTTTCATAGGCATTTCCGGCTCCCAGCCTACAAATCGTGGGGAGATCCAGCGATCAGTCTTGGGGGTAATCGCTCTTGCCTTAACCTCCCTGGATCTGGACTGTGATCTAGGGTGGAAGTCGTGGGTGGGTTTACAGCTTGCCAGAAACGGAAGTTGCCCCCCACACGTTCGGGACGAAAATTCCTCTATCTGGCCTTAAAGCCATAGTCTGGCAACAAGCCCAAAAGTCAAGCAATTAAGTGGCAACATGCCAAGGCAAAGGAAACAGAAAAATGCAACCCTAGACTCCTATTTGGGGGCATAGAGCGGAAAAGGACTGTGAGGTCAGAAGTCCTGCTCCAAAAGCCCCAGGGGAAAACATGAACAGTTTGCAGGCCATAGAGGACCTTAAGAAGGACTTTAAAAATCAAATAAGAGAAGTGGAGGAAAAATTGGAAAGAGAAATGAGAAGGATGCAGGAAAAGTATGAAATGAGGGTCAACAGCCTGAATGAGGAAAACAACACCTTAAAAAATAGACTAACTCAAATGGCAAAGGAGGCCCAAAGGGCAATGAGGAGAAGAATGCCTTAAAAAGCCAAATTTGCCAGATGGAAAAAGAATCTCAAAAGCTCACTGAGGAGATTCATTCCCTCAGAGTTAGACTGGAGCAAGTGGAAGCTAGTGACTTTATGAGAAATCAAGATGCTGTTAAACAGATCCAAACAAACGAAAGAATAGAGGCAATGTGAAATATCTCATGAGAAAAACCACTGACCTGGAAAATAGATCCAGGAGAGACAATTTAAAAATTATTGGACTACCTGAAAGCCATGATCAAAGAAAGAACCTAGAAATCACCCTTCAAGAAATTCTCAAGGAAAATTGCCCTGATGTTTTAGACTCAGAGGGCAAAATAGAGGTTGAAAGAATCCACAGATCACCTCCTGAAAAGATCCCAAAAAGAAAACTCCTAGGATTATTATAGCCAGGTTCCAGAATTCCCAGATCAAGGAGAAAATGCTACAAGCAGCCAGGAAGAAACAATTTCAATATTGTGGAAACACAATCAGAATAGCCCAGGACCTGGCAACTTCTACACTGAGGGATCGAAGGGCATGGAATATGATATTCCAGAGGGCAAAAGAGCTGGGATTGAAGCCAAGGGTCACCTACCCAGCAAAACTGAGTATTTTGTTTCAGGGGAAAATATGGTCATTCAGTGGAATAGAGGACTTTCAAGCATTCTTGAGGGAAAAACCAGAGTTGAATAGAAAATTTGACATCCAGATGCAAGAAGTAAGAGATGCCTGAGAAGGTAATCAGGGAAAAGAAATCAAAAGGAACTTATCAAAGTTGAACTATTTACATTCCTATATGGAAAAGCAATATCTGTGACTGATATCTTTCTCACTATGAAAATAATGGAAGGGGGTGTGGTCATATGAATACATATGTGAATGTGTGTTTATGGTTACAGTTATATATGGATAGAGGGCATAGGTTGAATTTGTTGGGAAGGGAGAATACTCAAGGGATGAAATTATGAGGTGAGAGAGGAAAGTGTCAAGAGGAGATGGGGAGAGACATGGTAGGGTAAACTATCTCATGTAGGGGAAGTGGTTGCAAAGGAGAGGGAGAATAAGGAAGGCTAAAAAGGCAAAACCACATTCACATTGAATTTGGTTCAGGGAGAAAATGACATACATACTAAATGGGATATCTCAACCTGCAGCTGGATAGGGGGAAGGGGGATGAGAGGAGGGATGATGGAAGGGAGGGCATCCTTGGGGTGAGGGGAGGTTGGAAGGACCCACTATAGAAGAGGGACAGGATCATGTAGGGAATGGACCAGGTGGGGGGTGGGATGAGTGGGAGGGAATTATAACCAGCCTTGTACAATATATCTACTATGATAATGTTTTGCATAGCTAGACATGTACAACATATACTGAATTACTTGTCTCCCAAGAAGGAATGGGTGACAAGGGAGGAAGGAAATGGATCTGAAATTCGAGGTCGTAACATTAAATGTTTCAAATATATATATAAATACTATTATTAATACTCTTTTGCCTATAATTGGGAGATAAGATGTGCAGGCATTGGGACACAAAGATTCATCTTCCTCTAATGGAAAAGTCGATGGGGGTATGGGAGAAGGTAAGGGAGAGAGCAGATTGGAGGAAGCGATATCTTGTGGGACTGCTATTCTGGGAGGTTGCGTAGGGGAATAATGGGGGGAAAATGATTGTAACTCAAAATCTGGCGGAAATGAATGATGTAAAACAGAAGTTAATAAAGCATTTGTTGAAAAAAAAAAATCTGAACTTAATAGAAGATCTGACATACAAAAGCCAAGAGATACATAAGGTACATACCAAAGACTGATTACAAGGGATTCAATAAGGACAGACTGTTTACCTATGTAAAATGTAAAACATATGTTTAATATTGTCATTAGTAATCGGGTAGTTCATAAAAAAGACTGGGGTAGACCTGAGTATGACATGATAAAAAGTAAAACCATTTAGGAACAGCTAAAAAGAGCAATTATTTTATAAAATGAGGTACAAGAGGAAGAACTGACGCAGAGGAATTAGATGGGGGAGGAGGGCTGGTAGTTCTGCTAACATACTTTCATCAGGAATGGGTTTAAGAGGGGACAATAAATATATATCTAGAAAAGTGTAAGTCTTCTAAATTCAGAAGAAATAAAATGGTAAAGGGATAGGAAGGGTGGAAGATAAGGAAGGGATCTCTAGAGGGGAGGGTGAGGGACTAGGTTAAAGGTTGAGGTATAGGGGGCGGCTAGGTGGCACAGTGAGTAGAGTGTTGGCCCTGGAGTCAGAAGGACCTGAGTTCGGATCCGGCCTCAGACACTTAACGCACACACAAACTAAAACCTAGCCGTGTGACCTTGGGCAAGTTACTTAACCCCAATTGCCCTCCAAAAAAAAAAAGCAGAAAAAAAAAAAGGTTGAGGTATAGAAGGGTGTTTAGACTAAAGGATGGACAGCTCTCAATACAACATGTAGTATTTACCATACAAGCTTTTTTTTTTTTTTGCTTTTTGGAGGGCAGTTGGGGTTAAGTGACTTGCCCAAGGTCACATGGCTAGTTCTTGTGTTAAGTGTCTGAGGCCAGATTTGAACTCAGGTACTCCTGACTCCAGGGCCAGTGTTCTATTCACTGCGCCACCTAGCTACCCCCATACAAGCTTTCTTGAAATGAAAATTTATCGCTACATATTTTGAATCCTCCCTTATGCTCTGCTATACACATGACATTTTTTTTCTCTCCTTGCTTTGTATTTAAGTTTCAATATTTAAGTTTATGATTTTTTTTTCCTTATTCTGTATTTGTGTTCTGGTGTTTGAGTCTAAAGTAAAACACACGCACACACACACACACACACACACAACAACAAATCAATATACTGAAATGTTAAACACAAGAACAATATGAGAAACAAGGAGGCAGCCAGTTAAAATGCATTTATTAAGCACTGTCACTATGCTAAGGTATACCAAAAAAGGACAAAATACAGTCGCTGCCTTTGAGGAGCTCACAATCTAATGGAAGAGAAAACAAGCAAATAAATATGTACTAAAAAATTATACAAAGAATAAATAGGAAACAATCTACAAAGGGAAGTCATTAGAATTAAGGATTGGGGAAAAAAACTTTCTGTAGAAGGAGGGAATTTTAGTTGGGAATTGTAGGAAGTCTGAGAAGTTAGAACACTGAGATAAAGAGGAAGACCAAATTCTTGGTATAGGGGGACAGCCAGAGAAAATGTCCAGAGCATTACAGAGTTGGATGGACTATTGCAATATATCAAATGTGAGGTGATAAGGGCCTATACCACCGTGGCTACAGTATCAGAAGAGGGAAAAAGTAACTTGACAGGCCTTGGCAACAAATTTGATAAGGGATATGAAGAAAAAGTAAGGCATATGAAGTATGCCTTAAAAAGTAAGGCATATTCCTTACATAAAGTAAGGGATATGAAGAAAAAGATGACACCAAGGTTGGCAAGTAGGAGGACTAGAAAGATTGTGGTGCCTTAAACAGTAATAGGGAAATTTGGAAGGGGAAAAGTTTTAGGGGCAAAGAAAATGAGCTCATTTTTGGACATGGTGAGTTTAAGACGTCTAGAGGATATCCAGTTTGAGATTTCTAATGGGCAGCTGAAGATGTGAGACTGGAAGCCAGCAGAAAGATTAGGGTTGGGTAAGTCAATTTGAGCACACACACACACACACACACACACACACACACACACACACACACACAATATCACTTAAACCACTGGAGCTAATGAGATCACCAAGTGAAACAGAGGGAGAAGAAGCCCTAGGAAAGAGCCTTGTGGGACTGTTAGTGGGTATAACCAGGATGAGACTACAACTAAGAAAACTGAGAAGGAAATGTAGTTAAAAAGCTAAAAGCTATAATATCTTTTTTTTTTTCAGATTAAGATTTTATTGGGAAATGTTTTTTTTCTTCCAAACCTTTTATTTTTTATTAACTTCTGTTTTACATCATTCATTTCCGCCAGATTTTGAGTTACAATCATTTCCCCCCACCCCTGTTTCCCCCCTACCCACCCTCCCAGAATAGCAGTTCCGCAAGATATCGCTTCCTCCAATCTGCTCTCTCCCATATCTTCTCCCATACCCCCTTCGACTTTTCCATTAGAGGAAGGTGACTCTTTGTGTCCAAATGCCTACACATCTTATCTCTCAATTACAAGCAAAAGAGTATTAATAATAGTATTTATATATATTTGAAACATTTAATCTTAAGACCTTGAATTTCAGATCCATTTCCTTCCTCCCTTGTCACCCATTCCCTCTGGAATTAATTCAGTATATGTTGTACATGTTTGGCTATGCAAAACATTATCATAGTAGATATATTGTACAAGGCTGCTTATAATTCTCTCCCACTCATCCCACCCCCAACCTGGTCCATTCCCTACTTGATCCTGTCCCTCTTCTATAGTGGGTACTTCCAACCTCCCCTCTCTCCAAGGATGCCCTCCCATCAATCATCCCTCCTCTCATCCCCCTTCCCCCTATTCTGCTGTAGGTTGAGATATCCCATTTAGTATGTATGTCATTCTCTCCCTGAACCAAATTCAATGAGAATGTGGTTCTGCCTTTTTGCCTTCCTATTCTTCCCCTCCCTTGTAACCACTTCCCCTTGCTTCTTCTACATGAGATAGTTTACCCTACCCTGTCTCTCCCCATCTCCTCTTGACACTTTCCTCTCTCACCTCATAATTTCATCCCTTGAGTATTCTCCCTTCCCAACAAATTCAACCTATGCCCTCTATCCATATATAACTATAACCATATACAGACACATTCACATATGTATTCATATGACCACACCCCCTTCTTCCATTATTTTCATAGTGAGAAAGATATCATCAGTCACAGTTATTGCTTTTCTATATAGGAATGTAAATAGTTCAACTTTGATAAGTTCCTTTTGATTTCTTTTCCCTGATTACCTTCTCAGGCATCTCTTGCTTCTTGTTTCTGGATGTCAAATTTTCTATTCAACTCTGGTTTTTTCCTCAAGAATGCTTGAAAGTCCTCTATTCCACTGAATGACCATATTTTCCCCTGAAACAAAATACTCAGTTTTGCTGAGTAGGTGACCCTTGGGTTCATTCCCAGTTCTTTTGCCCTCTGGAATATCATATTCCATGCCCTTCGATCCCTCAGTGTAGAAGCTGCCAGGTCCTGGGCTATTCTGATTGTGTTTCCACAATATTGAAATTGTTTCTTCCTGGCTGCTTGTAGTATTTTCTCCTTGATCTGGGGATTCTGGAACCTGGCTATAATATTCCTGGGAGTTTTCTTTTTGGGATCTTTTTCAGGAGGTGATCGGTGGATTCTTTCAACCTCTATTTTGCCCTCTGGATCTAAAACATCAGGGCAGTTTTCCTTGAGAATTTCTTGAAGGGTGATTTCTAGGTTCTTTCTTTGATCATGGCTTTCAGGTAGTCCAATAATTTTTAAATCGTCTCTCCTGGATCTATTTTCCAGGTCAGTGGTTTTTCCCATGAGATATTTCACATTGCCTTCTATTCTTTCATTTGTTTGGATCTGCTTAACAGCATCTTGATTTCTCATAAAGTCACTAGCTTCCATTTGCTCCAGTCTAACTCTGAAGGAATGAATCTCCTCAGTGAGCTTTTGAGATTCTTTTTCCATCTGGCAAATTTGACTTTTTAAGGCATTCTTCTCCTCATTGCCCTTTTGGGCCTCCTTTGCCATTTGAGTTAGTCTATTTTTTAAGGTGTTGTTTTCCTCAGTCAGGCTGTTGACCCTCATTTCATACTTTTCCTGCATCCTTCTCATTTCTCTTTCCAATTTTTCCTCCACTTCTCTTATTTGATTTTTAAAGTCCTTCTTAAGGTCCTCTATGGCCTGCAACCTGTTCATGTTTTCCCCTGGGGCTTTTGGAGCAGGACTTCTGACCTCACAGTCCTTTTCCCACTCTATGCCCCCAAAATAGGAGTCTAGGGTTGCATTTTTCTGTTTCCTTTGCCTTGGCATGTTGCCGCTTAATTACTTGACTTTTGGGCTTGTTGCCACACTATGGCTTTAAGGCCAGATAGAGGAATTTTCATCGCGAACATGTGGGGGGCAACTTCCATTTCTGGCAAGCTGGAAACCCACCCACGACTTCCACCCTAGATCACAATCCAGATCCAGGGAGGTTAAAGCAAGAGCAATTACCCCCCCAAGCCTGATCGCTGGATCTCCCTACAGTTTGCAGGCCAGGAGCTGGAGCTGCCTCTGAAAACTACAAAATGGCGCGTCTCCTCAGCGGCTTCTAGCCCCCCTCCCCTTCTAGGGGAGGAAGCCTACGCATTCCCCAAATACTGGTCCCAAAGTCTATAGGGCACTAACCTCTCACTTTGTCCCAGGCATGTCTATGTTGATAATTCTGAAATCTCCACAGCTGCTGGTGTTCTGGGGTTCCTCCAGCCGGCTGCTGGCCCTGCCGCCCCTGCCGCCCTGGGGCTAAAACCGCGACTCAGGCGCTAAGCTGTGCTTGGCTCCCAGCTCGGCTCCCTGTGCTCTGCGTGTTGCACTGCCGGCTCCCAGACCACTGCGCTGGTCCTTCCTGCAGGGCTGCTGGGCTATCCTCAGCAGGAGGTTAGCTTCTCTGTGTTGTTCTGTGGGTCCTGGGGCTCCAGAAGTTTTTCAGAGTCCCCTTTTACATAGTTTGGAGGTAATCTGGGGGGAGAGTGCCTTGGACGCGCTGTTTCTACTCCGCCATCTTGGCTCCGCCCCAAAGCTATAATATCTTAAGTATTATTATCTTCTACTTCATATAAGAAGTATTATTATCTCCTACTTTGTGTAAAAGACTTAATTTTATAATTACTAATCAGGGTAAAAAATAATTTTCTGTTATATAAAAGATCCTTACTAATATAGCCTGTAAAAGCAGTGAAATCAAAGGTATAGAGAGGTTATAGAGAGTTATAACAAATTTTCTGAATTTCAATCTCTTGTTTGATAAATTTCTTTGAAGTAGAACAGAGCATGCAAGTAGAACTAACGCACTCTAACCAAAACAAGACCAAAAAAATTAGTATGGTAAAAGAACATTTAATGAAATATTTATTGAATACCTGATAAATACAATCAATCATTAAGCATCACACATTAATGTGTCATTTATTGGCTTTCCACTTCTCCCTCTACCTTCCCATAACCAAATCCTGGTTTTCATCTGATCCCTTTGACTCCTCAATTCTCTCCCAGGCCATCTCCTGTACTAGCCACACTCATCTACTTTTCCCATCTTGACCCTTTAATGAACCAGTTCAAATCTTTATCATCACCTTCGACCAAGTCCCTTGCCTCCTGATCACATCACCAGTTGTGCCCTACCAAGCCTCAACTTTGGATAATTCCTACCATCTGCCATCTTTGCTCCTCCACATGCTGCTGACTGAAGGAGGATAAAATCATACAACCATTCTGAGTGGATCTACTGCAAATTTATGTATATAAAAAACTCAACTGGGCCCTCACCACTACTAGGCAATCCTTTCACACTTCCCTAATTAACTCACTATCCCACTCATCATAACTGTTCTTACAAACCTTTACATCCTTCCTCAAACCTCCCAGGTCTGCCCATGTTCCCACCCTCTCAACTGAGAACATTTCCTCATAACTTACTTTAAAAATTGAGGCATTTGGGGTAGCCAGATTGCACAGTGAATATGGCACCAGCCCTGGAGTCAGGAGGACCTGAATTAAAATCTGGCCTCACTGAACACTTACTAGCTGTGTGACCTTGGGCAAGTCACTTAACCCCAATTGCCCTGCCTTCCACCCTCCAAAAAGACAAAAAAAATTGAGACATTTATTTGCCAAAAATTCTCCCTTCTCCCCACCTCCTCATTTCATCATTCTGATACCTTCTGCTTCTATCTCCTCTTTCATCCCTGTCTCACATGAACAAATGGCCCTTCTCTTTGCCAAGGCAAACCCTTCTGCCTGCACAAATGATCTCATTCTATCCCTTCTACTCCAACAGATTGTCACCTCTATCATCCAGTTCTCTCACTTATCTTCAATATCTCCCCATCTTCTGGTGAGTGCTACTGTGAGGGCTACTAACTACAAACATGCCCATGTCTCCTACATCCTCAAAAATCCCTCACTTGAGTTTTCTATCCCCAGCAGTTACCATCCCATATCTCTTCTACCTTTTGTGACTGAACTCCTTATCTACAATGGTGCCACTACTTTCTCTTTGCTCTTTTCTTAACACTTTACAATCCTGCTTCTAACCATATCATTCAACGGAAATTGCTGTCTGATCTCCTAACTGCCAAATCCAGTGTCCTTTTCCCAGCCTTCATTTTTTTTTACCTCTTCTCTGTCACACTTACTTCTCTCTACGTTTTGGGGGCTCTACTGTTGCTTGGTTCCCCTCCTACACGTTGACTCCTCCTTCTCTATCTCCTCTGCTGGATCTTTATCCAGGTCTGCCCACTCACCATGGATGTCCCACAGGACTCTGTCCTGCATCCTCTTCCTTTCTATCCCCATGCTACCTTCACTTGGCGATCTTATCAGCTCCTAGAACTCAATTACTATCTCTATGCTGATGATTCCCAAATCTTCTTATCCAGCCCTAAGCTCTCTGCTGGCCTCCAGTCCTGGATCTCCAACTGTCTATGACATCCCACAGACATTTTACACTCATGTCTAAAACTCAACTCATTGTCCCCCACCGCCAAGCACTCCCCTCTTCATAATTTTCCTGTTACTATGGAGACCACCACCTTCCATCACCCAGGCTCTCAACCGGTCATCCTTAAATCCTCACTTTCTCTCACCCACCCCACCCCCCCGCCCAAGATCCAACCATTTACTAATTCTTGTTTCAATTTCATGGATTCTCTCTTGAAAATACTACCTTCTCTTCTCTGACACTGCCACACTCTGATACAGGCCCTCATCTCCTTACAACTGAACTACTACACTAGCCTGCCTGTCATAAGTCTGTCCCCACTTCAGTTCATCCTCCATTCAGCTACCAAGGTATTTACCTAAAGCACAAGTCCAATCATGTCACCCTCCTAACTCAAAAGACTCCAATGGCTTCCTGTCAGCTGTAGCATCAAATACAAAATCCTCTGCTTAGTATTCAAAGCCTTTCATAGCCTAGAGTGCCCTATCCCATTCTAGTCTTCTTGTATCTTACCTTCCCCTTCTCCCCTCAACATACTCCTCAATCCAGTGACATTGGCCTCATTAAACTGTTCCTGGAACAAGACACTCCCATCTCTGGGCTCCAGGCATTTTTCTGCAGCTATCTTCCATGCCTCAAATGTTCTCCCTCCTCATCTCTGCCTTTTGACTTTCCTGCCTTTCTTCAAGTTTCAGCTAAATTCTCACTTTCTACAAGAAGTCTCTTTCTCAATCTCTGTTAACTCTAGTGCCTTCTCTCTGCTAAATATTTCCTATTTATCCTATAGTTTGTATATAATTGCTAGGCTAGCCCCAGTAGATTGTGAGCTCCTCAAAGGCAAGTACTGTCTTTTGCCTTTTGGTACACTCACTGATTACTACTCTGCATGGCACATAGTAGATACTTAATAAATGCTCATGGACTAACTGACTGACAGCTATCTCCCAAGGCAAAGAGAAAGGCACTGAAAATAATAGACAAAATAATAATAAAAGACAAAAATTACATAATCTCTTCTCTCAGGCATCTTACATTGTATTTAAAGAGATAACATGTACATAAATAAGCACTTACAAAACACACAAGATAAATACATAGTAAAAAGATGCCTGTGGCAGAGAAAGGGTACAAGCAGCTAGAGAAATTAGGAAAGACTTCATGTAGAGAGTGATGCATGAGCATAGTTTCAAAGGAAATAAAGGATTCTAAAAGGCAGAGGTGAGAAGGGCATGGAGATAAGCTAATGCAAAGTTGTAGATATAGGAGATGGAGTAGAATGAGGGAGGATGGTAAGCAGGATAATTTGACTGGACCATGGTGCTCTAAAAGGGGAACAACGTATAACTGAAGTTGGAAAGATGGGTTAGCAACAGGTTGTGAAGGGTTTTAAAATCCAAAGGCGTATACTGAGTAGGGCAGTGACATGATCAGATTTACATTTGAGGAAAATAGCTTTGGTAGCTACGTGAAGAAAGGATTGTAGAGAGGAGAGATATAATGTAAGGAGAGCAATTATGAAGCTACTGTGATAGTCCACGCCAAAGTGATTGAAGACCTAAACTAAGGTATGGTGATCATGTTAGTGAAGAGAAGAGAATAATACAAGAGTCTGGGTAGAAATAGGGAAGATGTGTTAAGAGATTAAACATATGGTGGGGAGGAAGAGTGAGGAGTCAAGTTCAACTCCTAACTTACAAACTTAGAAGAAGGGAGGTAGCTTTGGGACAGAAACAAGACAGTCTGGAAGAGGGGTGGATTTAAGGGAAACATAATTAGTTCAGTTTGGGACATAATGGGCCTGAATGACTGCAGTATACCCAGTCTGAAACATCCAATGTGGATGTGGAAATACTTGAAAGACTTTAAAAGTGAAACAAGGGAATATATACATGGCACTTGAAAAGTAATATGCTAGGTGGTTGGTGCATACAAAAATTAAAAAGCAATATTTGCCCTCAGGAACTTGTAAACCTAGTTTAGGAAATTAAATAAATATGTGAAAATTAAAATTATACTTTAAAATAAGTTTATCTTTTTAATAACTCATGATGAGTATGAACTGAGATAGGTAGGGTAAGTACAGTATTCATTATGGCACCATGTCAATCGTCATCCCATACAACTATCAATCATTCTATCCTATGAGACAGATTTTATTATATATATTTTTTAAAAACTACCCCTATATCCAGCCTATTCTTAACAGGTAGAGATCAGTACAGAGTGTTCACATCTCAAAGGAGAAGTCACATTTTTTAAAAGGAAAACAGTGTACAACAGATGCAAAAACAACATTTGTAGTTTTGTAAACAAACCGTACCAATCACTTCTATTATATTTCAAAATGTTATTTGTGTGGGGTTTTTTTTGAAAAAAAAATGTACCATTGTACACTGTACAAATGTACCAATGTACCACTGAAAGAGGTACAATCAAAATCCACTTCCCAAATAAGATACCAAAAGTAGCTTAAAACTTACCTCTGTTTCTTTCATTAGCAAATTCAATTCTGATATCTGGCTTTTAACCTGGCTCTCCTTGCCAATGAGGTAATCGATGTCCTTTGAAAGTTTTTCCTGTTAAAATATAAATGTACTGCAAATTAACAAAATTTTAAAAGTGTAATTAAAAGGTGTCTGATAAAAGGAAATAGGTTATAATTTATTTAACTTCCCCTGGGAATCTGTATTACATGGCTAATAAAAATCAACTACTCACGTATTAAAATGTCATTGCTCTGAATACACAGGGCCACGGATGTTTTACAAACAAATGTAGTAAAAAAATGATATATTAAAAAAATAAATTCAATAAACATTTATTAAGCACCTGCCAGTCACTGTGCAATTTATTAAAGGTCCTATTTTACTAAGAATCAATTATTACTTCCCTAGTTCTATCCTTTAAGACCTTTAAGTGAATTAAAAAAAAACCAACCTTTTATTTCTTTTCTA
The DNA here is from genome assembly GCA_011680675.1 of Gymnobelideus leadbeateri. Lineage (NCBI taxonomy): Eukaryota > Metazoa > Chordata > Mammalia > Diprotodontia > Petauridae > Gymnobelideus > Gymnobelideus leadbeateri. Next base: position 75,466 of record WOXC01012391.1, on the reverse strand, counting down.
TAAAACTAGGCTTGCTAGCAATCCCAGAGTTAACCTCAGCCTATGATACATTTTTAGAGTTGAATTATTAACCAATCAATCAACAAGCATTTACTAAGTAATGGATTAATGAAATATTAAAGATCTTCCCTGTATATTTATAGGTCTACATGAATACATATGTTGTTCTTTCTCCTTGAACACAGGCACTGGTTCCTAGGACTAAAAAAGTTGCCCTGGTCAACTTATTCTGATTCCCTGGACTAAAAGATCAACCTGTCCTTGGTCAATTCCTCTTCCTGGACATGTTGGCTGCCCTTCTAGGAACAAATGGAATCTATTCCGTGTCCTTTGGAATACAGACGTTTTGCCATATCAATCATGGATGTTTTGCTCCTTTGAACTTTAGCCCAGTCCAGAGTTGCAACACGTCCAGTGCAGTTAATTACTCTAAATCATGTAAGGCTCTGGCGACAAGCCGATAAATTGGCTCAATGCCTTTTTTTTGTTTGTTTAAAATTGGATGTAACCTGGAGATATCCCCCTACTCTTTGGAGTTTTACCCATGGGGAGGACCCTCTCCCCAGGATTCTTCCCTAATCAGGACTCTTGAGGCTGAACCAGGGCTCCCCAGCTGCACAATGCAGATGTAGGTGTTCCCCCAATTTGGTGATATATATAAATATTTCTATTATTCTATTAGGCTTTATCTTTATATGAATAATCATATATTTCCTTAATCTTGCTTTATATTGTCCTTGCATGCAAAATAAAAGTCAGACTGATTTTAATCTGGTGTGAGCAAGTTCATTATACTTTGTGATCCGACCCTAAAAGTTAAAGCAGCTACATGTATCTCCTTAACAACACACTAAGCACCTCAATGCCAGGCATTGTTCTAGATTCTGGGGTTACAAAAATAAAAGCACACACACACACGCACACACACACACACGGGAAGGAGTCAGTCAGGATATTCATAAGCCAGAAAGAACTCTGACTTCACAGACAGGGTAGAGGGTCAGACAGCTGAACAGGGGAAGACTGAAGGACCCCCTCCACTATCTGGACAACAAGCCCAGCTGTGCTGACTAAACCTGGTCCTGGGCTGTAGCTCTGGGTGAGGAGGAGCAAGCATATACCCAGTTGATGACGTAGCAGAAGGACATATCCCTGCTGGATATGAGTACTTTGTAAGAGAACAGAATCCCTGGTTTTTCATTTCCAGGAGAGAGGGGAGAGCTAAAAGTTTGCAGCCAAAGGAGGGACCCCATGGAGCAAGAACATTTGTGGAACTTTATGACTTGTGGACCTAGCCTAGCCATGGCTGACAGGTGGAGAATAGTGGCTAAGGCCGAACCTCTGACAGAGCTCAGAAAATAAACAGTAAGAAGAACCTGAAGCCTGAGGTACCATTAAATAAACAGTAAGAAGAACCTGAAGCCTGAGGTACCATTCCCCACACCTGATTACAACAATAAGCAGCTAAAACTAAAATGAAACAAAATAAAAATAAAGATGAGTAGGTAAAGGCGAAAGAGCCAGATCACAGACAGCTATGGGAATAGAAAATATCTGGGTGCTTATTCAGAGGAAGATAGTGAAGCTAAAAAAATAACTTCAACTTTAAAGAGAAATGTCAAATGTCCAGAAGAGTTCTTGGAAGAACTTAAAAAGGACTTAAAAATCAAATAAAAGAGACTGAGGGAAAATTAGGGGAAAAAAATAAAAGCAATCCAAGAAAATTATGAAAAGGAAGCCAACCAACTGTTGGAGATCAAAAAGAGATCAAAAAACATACAGAAAATAACTCCTTGAAAACAAGAACTAGGCAAGGGAAAGCTAATGACATTATAAGATACCAAGAAACAATAAAACGTAATCAATAGAATGAAAAATAGAAGAGAATGTGAAACATTTCCTTAGAAAAACCAATCTGGAGGAAAGACAAGATAATTATTGGACCACCTAAAAGTTATAATTTTTAAAAGAGTCTTGATACAATATTACAAGAAATTATTAAGGAAAATTCCCCAAAGCTCTGGAACAAGAAGGTAAAATAAAAATAGAAAAAATCCATTTATCACCACCTGAAAGATATTCCAGGAAGAAAACTTACAGGAATATCATAGTCAAGTTTTACAACTCCCAGGTTAAGGAGAAAATATAAGCAACAAGGGGAAAAAAAGTTAAGCACTGGAGCTACAATCAGAATAATACAAGACCTAGCAGGTTCTACACTAAAGGACTGTAAATCTTGGAACATTATATTTTGTACACTAAAAATACATGTATTGGAACATTATATTTTGTCTTGGAATGTATGTCTTGGAACATTATATTTTGAAGAGCAAAAAGAATGTATTAAATGCAAACATTGTGCTAAATGCTGGGGATACAAATAGGGGTTTTGACTATTTGTATCCTCCGCATTTAGCACAATGTTTGCACTTAATACTTTTTTTTTCATTAATTCATTCAAGAGTCAAGACCTACCTTTAAGGTTTTATAGGCACTGCTAATGGTGGTTACCCGATGGTTTGAATGATTACCACCCAACTTACAGAGATGGCAAACAGGTCTTCTGCATAATTCACAGTACATGTTTACTCTCTCCATTTCATGTTCTGGGCACATTAAAATCTGTTGAGTAAAGGAAGCATAAACAGTGAGAAAGGGTGTCTAAAATTGCCTAAATTAAAAGAAGCAAAAACATTATAAAACCCAAATAAAATTGTAGATGTTACTTACACACAGTGCTTTAAGTTTTATAAAGCATTTTATATATCAATTCATTTGATCCTCACAAAACCTATATGTGGACCTATGATTTCACTGACAAAAGGAACTCCCAGATGAGGAGATTCCTATTACCAATGCAGGTTAACACCTTCTCTGTGCTGAAGGTTCATTGACTTTCACAAGATAATATAAACAATATGTGTCACAGGGGGTTCTTGAACCCAGGTTTCTCCTGTTTCCAAGACTAGCACTTTTATCTGTTATTCCATATTACCTCTCACAAAAAAGACAATCATTAATAACTTAGAATAATTCTTTTATCTTCAGGTAAATAATTTAAATGAACAGATTATTTAGAAGGTATTTGAAATTAAGATATACTGATGAAAGAAGTTCAGCCAGAGGTGTGTTTTCTATATAAATATTTGTATTCTTGCTTGGGAAAAAAATTTTATTTAAAATAAACCAGTTAAAAGACTCAAATTATCCTTGATCAGCATATTTTCACCAAGTTAAAACCACTGTAGTTTAAAACATAATAGACATAATTTAATATAATCTAGGATTATTAACCTTAACTGCCAGACACTTTTTTAAATAGACACAATCATAATACACTATTCAAAACTAAAGTTGTAAAGTTAAAACTGGGGGGTACAGAACTCATCCCAACTAGAAAGTCCCCAGCATTCCAAAGTTCCTTCCTAAGTATTGCTGCGGATTAAAACTTCACTTTCAAAATACAAGGTGAACCTTTTTTTTTAACAGAACAAAGAAAATCTAAAATTATGAATAAATGGATAACAATTAAAATTTTGGCTTCACATACAATAAAACTTTTAAAATGGGAACCTTTTAGTCATATAATGTTAAAATACTTGAGGAAAGGAACTTGCAGAAAAGACAACATATTTACTACACTCCTGATTCTTCCAGACTTTGTCTTCAATTCCTAGAAACTCCATCTTGAAAGCTCTGTCCACACCTGGACTTCACACACTGGAAGTATCCTTCACTCCTGTGGCTTCTACCTCTGATCGATTTGTTATTCCTAGAACCTCATCTTAAGGTGAAGGCCAAACCAGTAGTGTCTGTTTCATTCTTTGTATTTGTTTCCCAAACACCTGGGACAATGCTCTATTAAGCATTGAAGGCTTAACAAATACTTGTCAACTACAGAATGACAAATTAGTTTTACCTGATTTAGTATAAAGTGCTAACTGATCTATTTCCCAAGTTTTGGGGGTGGGGATGAGGTTAATGTGTTGAAGTAAAACACCTTGATTAATTTGAAAGCAAAGCTTGTCAGTTTTTTTTAATCTATTCCCCCTACATTATTCAAAGTAAATTTTCATATGCCCCATAATTTAAAGGATAATTTCAGCACATCTATCAGCTTCCAAGTATATAACTTTAATTATACATATGCACACCATTATAGATGAACACACACATATATATGTATGTGTATGTGTGTATATATATGTATATATATACACACACATATACATATACTCACATATATGTATGCATGTATACACACCCCTAAATACTTCAGCAATATTTATACCCATAAAGCTAATAGGTTTGGATATAAAAAGTACTGGACTTGAGAGACTACCTGGATTCTAACCCAGACTATCATTTACTAAATCTTCTGCACATATCAATCAATCAACAAACAAACATTTATTAAATACCTACTGTGCCAGCTACTGTGCTAGGGACACAAACACAAAGAATGATATAATCCCTATTCTCAGGAGAAAATAAGTATACAGAATATAAAGAATAATCCCAAATAAATACAAGGTAGTTAGAAAGGCAACAGTTGGAAAGAGCAAAAAAGGCTTCATGTAGAAGGTGATGCTGACTAAGCTTCTGTTTTCTTTGTAAATGGGTATATAATCCTTATACTATCCTACCTAGCTCACAGGATTATTATAAAGCTCAAGTTAAATAACATTTTAAAGCATTATACAAATTTTAGCTATTATTATAATGATGATGGATCACACATGGGCTTATAGAGGGAAACAAACCTTTATGTCAACCACTAGAAATCAAACAGTGTGCTATGATTAGAGAGCTGGACTTGGAGTTGGGAAGACTGGGATTCGAGTCCTATCTCCTGTACTACTATCTGTATGACAACAAACAAGTCTTTTAACCTGCCTTGCCTCAGTTTCCTCATCCATCCCTGTCAACTCTAAACCCATTATGCTATGTACCTATAAGCCATGCAAATAAACTAAGAGTTATGACTAGTCACTGTTAATTCCTCTGTGGTCGCTGGGTATACAACTGTACCCCAAAAAAGTCTCTAAATACTTCCATTCCCACATCCCAATTTCTACACTTAGAATATGACATGCCCTTGTTAAAATACAAACAAAAAATTTGATTAATGCTGAATTTTACTATGTTTTTCCCCCCACCTCCATCAAAATCCCACTTACCTTAGGTCTAAAATTAGTGGTTGGGCCTACATACTCATGCTGAGCTTTGACAGTGCCCCAAGGATGGTATATTTTGAAGCATTCATTACAGTAGCTTGCACTGCAGTCCATGCAACTTTTAGTGGATTCTTGAGGTGGAGGTTTGCAGAGGTCACACATAATGGCTGTAGCTGCCCTAGCTGCCTGTCGGTATCTTTCCACAATTGTTTCCAAAGTGAAATTTCGAAACAAACCATTGATTCCACGCTCTCCCAGGTCAATATCATGCTCACAGCCAGGGCAGGGAAAAGTAGTCGATCTAGGAGTCAATGAGCTGCGTTTCCAGCCTGAATAATTAATCATTCCTAATGTTTAGTTATAGCAATGGGAAGATGATTAGAATGACAAAACACAGAATGAAAAATGTTGCAAGAGAAAAGAAAAGTGTATGTACATTGAATACACCAAACACAAAATATTCAAAGGAATAATATATATAAATCAATGCAAAGTATGCAACTTGCTATACAAAAGATCAATTACAAAAAACACTTGTATTTTCCAAAATACTTCTTAAGAAGTCAAGGCAGAGCACTTGAAATATCCTCATAGAAGGATTCTGATAAATATTTTTAATGATGCAGAATAAAAATCACAAGTCCTGTATACACTGTATATACTGTATATATCTTATTTTGTATATATTTGTTTGCATATTGTATCCATTGGATTGTAAACTCCTTGAGGGCAAACACTATCTTTTGCTTCTTTTTGCATCCCCAGCATTTAGCACAGTGCCTGGCGTAAAACAGACACTTAATATTTAATGACTGATTGAAGCCCTCAACTCACACACTTACTCTCTCTCTCTCTCTCTCTCTCTCTCTCTCTCTCTCTCTCTCTCTCTCACACACACACACACACACACACACACACACACACACACACACACATACACACACACACACAATCTACCACATAAATATATAGCCATGTAAACATAGAGCCTTACTTGGTTGTACATGCAGCCCCACAACAGAAAATTCCAGAAAGTAGCTGCAGCATTCCTATTGTGTATTCCCCTATTTGTCCAGAATCCCACCAGCTTTGGCTTTGAGAGGAATTCAGAAATATCAAAGGAGTATCCATTAATGGTCATTGTAGTGATCCCCAAAACATCCTAAAATAGACCTATACTAGTTCAGAATTCTTAACATACAGTAAGTTCTGACTCCCATTCATTAGCCAATAAAATATTTATGAAATTTCAGGTAGCATTCTAGTTTTAAAGTACAATCTAGTCTGGGTCGGCTAGGTGGCACAGTGAATAAAGCACTGAGCCTGAAGTCAGGAGGACCTGAGTTCAAATCCAACCTCAGACACTTTAACACAAAAACTAGCCTGTGACCTTGGGCAAGTCACTTAACCCCAATTGCCCTACCCTCCCCCCTCCAAAAATTAAAAAAAAAAATTAAATAAAAATTTAAAAGTACGATCTAGTGAAGGTTGTATAACATTTCACAGTCACAAAAGTTATTAATTTTAACAAAGGCCACAAATCATTTTCTTATGAGGTTAAAAAAAAAAAACCAAGGATTTTACAAATGAAATTTTTTTAATGTCAAAAAGTATAGAATACATGGAATAGAACCTTCTGGTTCCCAACATTTAATAGTAACAATATTAGTGGAAAGAGCTCTGGATTTGGAATCAGAACTTGGTTTTGAATCCTAGCTTTTCTAAGTTTTGACACTGAAAAAGGTACTTGACATCTCTGGGTTTTGGTTTCCTCATCTATAAAATAAGGGGTTGGGAGAAGGGTCATTCTAAAGTCAAGAGTTTCTAAACCTTTTTTTGTGCCATGGCACTCTTTTGGCAGTTTGATGAAGCTTATGGACTCTCTCAGAATAATGTTTTTAAGTGCATAAAATAAAATATATAGGATTACAAAACAGGATGGTAACAAAAACTTCATTTTATATTCTTCATAACAAACCTTAAAGCAATGTTATAAATGGGAGCTATTACTCCCCTCTACTAGATTAAGTCCATTAAGGGCAATGACTACTCATTTTTCATTTTCATTTGTGCACACTGCACAAATAAGTTAGCAAGATGGAAAGGACACAATAAAATTTTGTTGAAATTAAGACACTTTTGCCAAATTTTAACACAAAAAACAGTAATTTGGACACTAAGGAATTAACACAATTTAAAACTAAGTGTCTAATTATATTGAAGATTCTAGGTCTGATATTATTATTATATCTTATTGTACATTAAATACAGAGTGAAAAGAAAATTTCTGGCTCAAGCTTCTTGCAGCCACTATGATATGAGAAAGATTGTGATGGGAAGAAATGCTGGTCCATACTTCTTCCCACCACTAGAAGAAGAGGACGCTGCTCTCCTTTGTGCGGAGCTTCTAGACATTATTCCTGGGAGCTGAGCTACAACACCTGCAGAATCAAAGTTGGGAAACAAGTCACACTTCCACTTCTGACCAGGAAGGCATTCTTATCTCTCCCCTTCTGTGACTTGTTTCCAGACACGTATACCTTATCTATCCCTCTGACTTTTTGCAAAATTCCATCTTTCTATGCTACTTAATGCATTCACATTCTAGATAAGGTTGTTGAAGCTGATACTCTGGTTCACTGACTCTTGCATACAATACAACCGCATGCTGAGTTTACACTGTGAGCATAATCATAAAACTACAATTAATTATCTCTGCGTTGTTAATTGGTGATTGACAAAAGTACCTAATCAATGGACACTTGGATAATTTTTATTTATTAGAGATCCCAGACAGGAGAAATTAGGTCAATCAAGAACAAGTTTTCCAGACCAGTAACCCTCCACCACAAGATACTTATCTTGAGATAAAAAGGAAAAACTACATAGCTAGGTTAGTATTTTGCTTATTTGGTTCTTTACTATTTATAATTACTATACTGTCTTAGCTACTCTCCCCATCTGATCTGGTTTAGAACTGAGGAAAATCAGGCAGCAGTGGGGAGGGTACCTATTATAAATCTGACCTATCATAAAAATTCCACCTAGAGTAGTTGGAGATCATTATGGGATTCCTCAGATTGTAATAATTCTAGTCTGGTTTGTGACAACTGCCTACAGATTGGAGAACAAAATTATTCCTGGTTGAATATATTCCTTATATGAGAACTCTTTTCTAATCAAACTGTTAAAAAAAAATGTATGGACTGTAGTAATGACTGAAATACATCATCCTTGACCTCAAGAAGGATCTTCTGATTTTGAAATATTGAAGATGCTTAGGTTAATTGTTAAAGCTTCATTCTCAAATCAGTTCTCCCTAACATCTGTAATTGTTAATACTGATGCTTCTCAATAAAGAGGGACTTCTATTGACCCTTTCATTAAACTTTCAATGGGAGATACATTTTTAGAACAGGCAAGAAAAAAGTGCGAATCTTTTTTGCCAAGAGTTTCAAAGCTGAAAATGGAAGATTAGGGACAGTCACCCAGTTGAACTCTCCCAATATTCCCCTACAAACAACTTTAAAATGATGCCTCAAAAATTGTGAAATAGCAAAATCAACAAAAATTCAAGGTAAGGTATTTTTCTGTCCCAAGAAAACCTGAGAGATCAGCAGAAGTCTGTTTCACCAGAGTGGAGGCCTATCCAGAATCCACACATGTACAGTGGTGCTAACAGCAGTCACAGAAGCATCTTCAGGAGCTCTTAATGCAAAGATGGTATGGGGGTCAAATCAGAAAGAGAATACAGGAGACCCTTTGCTGGCACTGGGTTCAGCAGGCATTAATTGGTAACTCTATTGCCCAGACACAATTCTGGTTCACAGTTCCATGGTGGAGAGGAGTGGTAGGGGTTGATCACAATGAAGCGGCGCCTTGGTTCCCAGTTCTAAGGCAAACAGGAGTATGTGCATGTGGAGCAGCAGGGAAGTATGTGCATGTGGAGCAGCCCTTCCTTGGTAGAGACCAGGATAGCAGTGACCATACCTCTCCTAGGATCACATACCACCTTGGAAATACCCAAAACCTGTAGACACCCAGAAATAGTCCTGAAAACTGTACCACAGAAAAAGTCTGAAATTTGGGACAGTGCCCCAACAACCCTAGAGGAGCACAGCTCAACTTTAACAAAGTTAAAAGTCAAGAAATAGGCCAGAAAATGTGCAAAAAAAAAAATGAAAAGAAAAAAAGAACCTGATCTTAAAAAGTTACTCTGGTGACAGGGAAGATCAAAAACAAACTCAGAAAAAGACAACAATATGAAAATAGGTTTAAGCCTCAAAGAAAAAGACTATTTGGAAAGAAGCTCAACAAAAATTCCCGGAAGAGTTAAAGAAAGAGAGAACAGTGATAGAAGAAAAATTTAGAAAAGAAATGAGATAAGAAATGATGAAGAAGTTGGTTTTAGAAAAACATGGAAAGATTTGCATGAGATAATGAAGAGTGAAATGAATAGAACCAAGAGAACAGGGTATACGGTAACAGCAATACTATTAGAAGAATAACTGTGTCAATGAGGGGATATCCTGTGGGATTGATATTCTGGGGTGGGGGGTAGGGAAAAAATGGGAAAAAAATTTGTAACTCAATATCTGGTAGAAATGAATGATGTAAATAAACCACAATTTAATATAGCATTTGGGAATAAAAAAAAAAGAAGAACTGTGAATGACTAAGCTGAGTATTATAAATATTCAAATCAACTACAAAGGACCTATGAAGGAAGATGGCATCCACTTCCAGAAAAAGAATCAATAAATAGAAATATGCATAATATAGTTTACATACACATATATGTATATGTCAAATTGTGGCCTTCTTAGTGCAGGGTGGGGAGGGAGAGAGGGAGACAGTTCAGAACTTAAAATGTAACAAAACAGAATTGGCTTAATGGTAAAAGAGGCACAAAAATTCAATAAAGAAAAGACTCCTTTAAAAAAAAAAAAAGCAAAATAGGCCAAATGAAAAAGGAGGTACAAAAGCACACTGAAGAAAATTAATTTCTTCAAAATTAGAACTGGGCAAGTGGAAGTTAATGAGACACCAAGTTAATGAGACATAAAGTTAAAAGAACAAAAAATAGAAGAAAATGTAAAACATCTCATCAGAAAAGCAACTCACCTGGAAAATAGATCAAGGAGAGACAATTTAAGAATTACTGGACTACCTGAAAGCCATGATCAAAGTAAGAGTCTAGATCATATTTCAAGAAATTATCAAGGGAAACTGCCCCAATACCTTATATATCCAGTGGGTAAAAAAGAAATTAAAAGAATTCACCAATCACTTCCTGAAAGAGATCTCAAAATTAAAACTCCTAGGAATATTATAACCAAATCCCAGGGCTTCCAGGTCAGAAGAGAAAATATGTACCCATAAAGAAATAATTCAAATATTGTGGAGCCACAGTCAGGATTACAAAAGATTTAGCATCTTCAACATTTAAAAAGTAGAGAGCTTGGGGGCAGCTAGATGGTGCAGCGAGTGGAGCGCCAGTCCTGGAGTCAGAAGAACCTGAGTTGGGATCCGGCTTCAGACACTTAACACATGCAAAACAAAAACCTAGCCATGTGACCTTGGGCAAGTTACTTAATCCCAACTGCCCTCAAAAAAAAAAAAAAAAGAAGTAGAGAGCTTGGAATATGATGTTCAAGAAGGCAAAGGAGCTAAGATTATAACTAAGAATCACCTACCCAGCAAAAATGAGTATAATCCTTCAGGGGTAAAAAAAAAAAAAATGGATATTTCATGAAATAGAGGACTTTCTGACATTCCTGATAAAAAGACCAGAGCTAAAAAGAAAAAAGATTTTCTTTTTTTTTTTTAAAGCAATTGGGGTTAAGTAACTTGCTCAAGGTTACACACCAGTTATTTTTGTGTGGGCGTTAAGCATCTGAGACCTAAATAGATCCAATCCGGTCCTCCCGACTCTGGGGCTCTTACTCACTGCTCCACCTAGCCACCGCTGATTTTCAAATACAAGACTCAAGAGAAGCATAAAAAAAGGAAACATGATAGAGTAATCAAAAAAGTCTAAATAAAGTTAAATGGGAAGACAACACATGTAATTCCTAAGAACTTTATCATTACTGAAGCAGTTAAAAGGAGTTTATATAATAGAGAGGCCATGGATATGAATCAATTATGTTGGCAAGATCTTAAAAAAAATTAAAGAGATGAAAAAGAGGGGTGCACGGGGAGAAGGGGGAAGGGGGAAGGGGAAGGGAGAGAGTAGAATTTTAGAAAATTTTCTAACATAAAAAAGGCACACAATGAAGAACTTTTACAGTGGAGAGGGAAATGGGGGGAGGGATGGCAGGTAATGTTTGAACCTTACTCTCTTTGGAATTGGTCTGAAGAAGGAAGAATATATATTTACACACTTAGTTGTGTATAAAAATGTAACTTACCCAATATGGAAACAAGAAGGGGAAGGAGATAAGACAAAGTGGAGCAGAAGATAAAAGTGAGGATTAATTAATGGATGCAGTGGTTAGAAGCAAAATAAATTTTTGAGGAGGGACAGGATAAAAAGAAAGAAGGAACAAGAAACAGAATAAAATGGCATGGAAGGAAACACACAGTTAGTAATCATAATTGTGAATGTAAATGGGATGAACTTAAAAAACAGAAAATCAGATATATAAAATAGAAGCAGATAGCAGAATGGTTAGAAACCAGAATCCAAACATATATTGTTTACAAGAGACACACTTGTAACAAAAGACACACATACACAGAGTTCAAATAAAGGGCTGGAGCAAAATTGAATATGCTTCAGCTAAAGTTCAAAGAGGGGGCAGTGGTAGTAATGATATCAAACAAAGCAAAAGCAAAAAGAGACCTAATTAAAAGGGATAATCAATTAATACATGTGAAATCATATAAAACATATTTCTGTATTAGTCATATTTCAAAAAAAGTAAGAAGAATAAAGAAAGTGAGGAAGTTATATTTCAATTTGCACTCAGTTTATCAGTTCTCTCCCTGGAAGACAGCATTTTTTCATAGACAATGAAGTCATGTCAAAAATTGCTACATCATTTCTCAAATATATATCAAGTACAGAACTGAGTCAAAATTATAAAAATAAGAGCCATTCCCCAATTGATAAGTGGTAAAAGGATATAAACATGAAACTTTCAGAAGAAAAAAATCAAAGTTATCTGTAGTCATATGTAAAAATGTTCTAAATCACTATTGATTAGAGAAAAGCAAAGTAAGACAACTCTAGGGTACCACTTCACACCTTTCAGAAATTACAAATGCTGGAAGGGAAGAGAGATAAATAAGTACACTAATAAACTGCTGGTGGAGCAGTGAACTGGTCCAAACATTCTGGAGAACAATTTGGAACCAGGCCCAAAGGGCTATAAAACTGTGCATTCCCTTTGACCCAGCAATACCACTACTCGGTCTGTAACCCAACAAGATCAAAGAAAAAGAAAAAAGTTGTGTTTCTATACACAACTGAGTGTGGGTGTGTGAATACGTGCATACATATATATATATATATATATATATATATATATATATATTCTTCCTTCTTCGAACCAATTCCAAAGAGAATAAGGTTTAAATATTACCTGACACTCCCCTCCATGTATATATACATTGTATATGCACAAAAATATTTAGAGCAGCTCTTTTTTGTGGTGACAAAGAACTGGAAATTGAGGGGATGCTCATCAATTGGCAAAGAGCTAAACCATCTGTGGCATATGATTGTAATGGAGTTCTATTGTGCTATGAGAAATGACAAAGGGGATAGTCTCAGAAAAATATGGCAAGACATATATGAAGTAATGTGAAGTGAGAAGAACCAGGAGATCACTATGCACAAGAACAGCAATGCTGAACTGTGAAAGATGTCAAAGACTTGGCTACTCTAATCAATACAACGATCCAAAACAATTCCAAAGGACTCATAATGAAAAAATATTGCCCTCCTCCAGGGAGAGAACTGATAAACTCTGAAGTATAACTTTCTCACTTTCTTTATTCTTGCTTTTTTTGAAATATGGCTAATACAGAAATATGTTTTATTTGATTTCACATATATAACTGATATCATATTGCTTGCCTTCTCAGTGCATGAAGGAGTGGTGAGAGGGAGAAAATTTAGAACTCAAAATTTAAAAAGAAAAGAATATAAAATTAAATAATTTTTTTAAAAGAGTTTCAAAAGGGGCAGCTAGGTACAGCTAGGGCAGTGAATGGAGCACTGGACCAGGAGTCAAGAGGACCTGAGTTCAAATCCAACCTCAGACACTTGACACTTAATTAGCTGTGTGACCTTGGGTAAGTCACAACCCCAATTGCCTTGCCTTCCCCCTCCAATAAAAAATTAAAATAATTCAACATTACATAGTTATGTAAGAAAACATTAACAATTGGGTTGACTAGGTGACTCAATAAATAGAGCACCAGCCCTGGAGTCAGGAGGATCTGAGTTCAAATCCAGCCTCAGACACTTGACACTTACTAGCCTTGGGCAAGTCACTTAACCCCAATTGCCCTACCTTCCCTCCTCCAAAAAGAAAAAAAAAGTTTCAAAGTTTTCAAAAGAAATAATCTCATCTTTGTATTCCTAATTCTGGTCTCACTGAGAATAGGAAGAAGATCCTTTCCCAATCTGAAGAAATTTATAGCATTATAAATTTGAGAATGAATTTGTGACATGCATATTTGGTACATATCTTCAAACTATGATGGAAATGTGATCTGAATGCCTTTTATAAATGCTGAAATATCAAGTTTTTCAGTTTGAAAAATCACTTATGACTTTCTCATTCTTCTATCACTCTCCTTTCCTAGAGAAGTAGCAGATTTATTGTTTTAGTGCAAGGAAAATGGAGTGATTTCACCAAACAGAGAACAAACAAAACTGATGCCAATTAAAAACCATCTCCAATAAAGTCCAAAAACAGAAGAAACATTATTTTACAGCTTTCAAGTTTTATTTGGTACTTAAGAACCACCTGTTATTAACTCTTCCATGTAAGAAAGAAAGCTGCTTGTTTAAATCAGAAAGTAAATGTTTTAGATTAAGTAAAATTTAATTTTAAGAATGCTTTACCATACCTCTGTGTTTCTTCTGTGAATGATTTAATAGAAATTGATTGCCTAGATAAACTAGAAGCAAAGTCACTTAAAGGAATTAGAATAGACTGTGCATTTGCAAACTCTTAAAGATCCAAATTGGAAATGTTTTACCTGACAAAATGAGAAGCTATAACCTTGAAATTGTAAACCTTGAAATTTCAATTTTGGTCAGGGAAAAGTAAAAGTTTTGCAACTATGTAATACTAAATAAGAAAACTTGTTGGGGCAGGTAGGTGGCACAGTGAATAAAAGTGCCGGCCCCGGAGTTAGGATGACCCCGGATCGGATCCAGCCTCAGAAAACGAGCACCCACACATAAATAATGACTGGCCATCTAACCTTGAGCAAGTTACTTAACCCCAATTGCAAGAAAGAAAGAAAGAAAGAAAGAAAGAAAAGAAAGAAAGAAAGAAAGAAAGAAAGAAAGAAAGAAAGAAAGAAAGAAAGAAAGAAAGAAAGAAAGAAAGGAAAGGAAAGGAAAGGAAAGGAAAGGAAAGGAAGAAAGAAAGAAAGAAAGAAAGAAACTTGTTCTGATTTGTAAACAGGAGATTCGTTAAAGAAAACCAGTTTTGAGGATAGGTGTGGGATGACTGGGAAAAATCAGGAGGGGCCAAGGAAGTAGCAAAGGTAAGTGAAATGTTAAATCAGAGAAAGGAAAGAGAGCTTTGAGGAGGTGTTAAACTTCATACAGATAAGAAGGGTGTGGGAAGATTTACATGCCTGTAAATGTGTGAACTATTTAGAGAAAGGCCTGTTAGAATTTGTTGTGAGATTTTTCATGATCTGAGATTTATTTCACAAATTCCAATATTCTTCTTAATGTGGAAAAATATCTGGAATCATCTAGTATGATTTAAACTCACAGTATTTTTCTAGTTACAACACTGACCAAGGGAAGAATATGGAAATAAATTTATGGCATTAAATTATTTGAGTATAGCATGCTAAAATTCTGTCCTTGAAATAGACATCCATATAATTTCATTACTATGTAGCAGAGGTTATGTTTACAATATCCATATTTCTGAAGGGTCAAACAAAACTCCAAAGGGGGGAGATGAGAATACAACACTGCCACATCAATTTTCTTTTTGTGGCAGACTCACTGAAGGTAGTAGTAAGGTCTATAATTTGAAATGCTACCAGTGAACAGAACTTGGTAAAACTGAGATTCTATGTAGTACCATCTGTAGTTATAGCTACACATTTGAGTTTATCCTAAATAAAATTGTAATGTAGCCTCATTTAAGGTGAGGCATATTTTTCTTATTAGGACAACTGTGATATTAGACCCTCTTGAAGTAAATAAGACCTTGAAGGAAAATACACTTAAAATCTGATGTTAAGGCTAAACATTTAGAGAATGTAAGAATAAGAATTATAAGTGTAACTGGATCAAAATTACTCTCTGTTGCTCTTCACTCACCTTTACTATTCCTCAGTCCCTCATGATTTTTCCCAAACATATCCCAAGCCTATCCTTAGAAGTGGTTTCCTTCACTGAATTTCTCCCTTGCAAATTGGCACAAGTTTCCTTAGTACCAATCAAATGCAAAACTTTTATTTTTCCCTAATCCAACTGAGAGAATATGAAATGATTTTTTTTTAACAAATGCTTTATTAACTTCTGGTTTACATCATTCATTTCCACCAGATTTTGAGTTACAATTTTTCCCCATTTTCCCCTACCCATCACCCCAGAATAGCAGTCCCAATAGATATCCCCTCATCCAATCTGCTCTCTCCCATACCCCCTTCGACTTTGCCATTAGGGCAAGGTGAATCTCTGAGCCCAATGCCTAAACATCTTATCTCCCAATTACATGCAAAATAGTATTAATAATAGTATTTATATACATTTAAAACATTTAATTTTGAGACTTCGAATTTCAGATCCATTCCCCTTCCTCCCTTGTCACCCACTCCCTCTGGGAAGATAAGCAATTCAGTATGTGTTGTACATGTATAGCTATGCAAAACATTACCATAGTAGATATATTGTAAAAGACTGCTTATATTTCCCTCCCACCCATCCCACCCCCCACCTGGTCCATTCCCTACTTTGATCCTGTCCCTCTTTGAAAGTGGGTACTTCCAACCTCCCCTCCCCCTAGAATGCCTTCCCCTCCATCATCGCCCCTCTCATCCCCCTTCCCCCTACTCTCCTGCAGGGTGAGATATCCCATTTAGTATGTATGTGATTCTCTCCCTGAGTCAAATTCAATGACAATAAGGTTTTGCCTTTTTGCCTTCCTGTTCTTCCACTCCCCTGCAACTACTTCCCCTTGCCTCTTCTACATGAGATAGTTTACCCTACCCTGTCTCTCCCCATCTCCTCTTGCCACTTTCTTTTCTCACCTCTTAACTTCACCCCTTAAGTATCATCCCTTCCCACCAAATTCAACCTGTGCCCTCTATCCATGTATACCTGTAAACATATATACACACATTCACATATGTATTCATATGTCCATATACCTTTCTTCAATTATTTTCATAACAAGAAAGGTTTCATCAGACACAGTTATTGTTTTTCCATGTAGGAATGTAAATAGTTCAACTTTGATAAGTTCCTTTTGATTTCTTTTCCCTGATTACCTTCTCAAGCATCTCTTGCTTCTTGTGTCTGAATGTCAAATTTTCTATTCAACTCTGGTTTTTTCCTCAAGAATGCTTGAAAGTCCTCTATTCCATTGAATGACCATATTTTCCCCTGAAACAAGATGCTCAGTTTTGCTGGGTAGGTGACCCTTGGCTTCAATCCCAGCTCTTTTGCCCTCTGGAATATCATATTCCATGCCCTTCGATCCCTCAGTGTAGAAGCTGCCAGGTCCTGGGCTATTCTGATTGTGTTTCCACAATATTGGAATTGTTTCTTCCTGGCTGCTTGGAGTATTTTCTCCTTGATCTGGGAATTCTGGAACCTGGCTACAATATTCCTAGGAGTTTTCTTTTTGAGATCCTTTTCAGGAGGCGATAGGTGGATTCTTTCAACCTCTATTTCCCCCTCTGGGTCTAAAACATCAGGGCAATTTTCCTTGAGAATTTCTTGAAGGATGACTTCTAGGCTCTTTCTTTTATCATGACTTTCAGGTAGTCCAATAATTTTTAAATTATCTCTCCTGGATCTATTTTCCAGGTCAGTGGTTTTTCCCATTGAGATATTTCACATTGCCTTCTATTCTTTCATGTGTTTGGATCTGTTTAACAGCATCTTGATTTCTCATAAAGTCACTAGCTTCCATTTGCTCCAGTCTAATTCTGAAGGAATGATTCTCCTCAGTGAGTTTTTGAGATTCTTTTTCCATCTGGCAATGTCGGCTTTTTAGAAGGCATTCTTCTCATTGCTTTTCTGAGCCTCTTTTGCCATTTGAGTTAGTTTATTTTTAAGGTGTTATTTTCCTCAGTCAGGCTGTTGACTGTCATTTCATACTTTTCTGGCATCTTTCTCATTTCTCTTCCCAATTTTCCCCCCACTTCTCTTATCTGTTTCTTAAGGTCCTCTATGGCGTGTAGCCAGCTTGTATTTTCATTTGGGGCTTTTGGTGCAGGAGTTCTGACCTCACAGTCCTCCTCCTGTTCCATGCTTTGATCCTCTTTGCCCCCAAAATAGGAGTCTAAAGTTGCATTTTTCTGTTTATTTCCTTTGCCTAGGTATATTGCCACTTAATTACTTGATTTTGGGGCTTGTTGCCACAGTAGGACTCTGCCACCAGACAGGAGAGCTTCTGTCCCAAATGTGGGGTCTTCACAACTTCCGGAGGTTGGGTGGCCTCTGTAAAGCCTCCACCCACTCTGGCAAATTGGATACCCACCCCAGACCTCCCCCCAAGACCACAATCCAGATCCAAGCAGGTTAAAGCAAGAGCGATTAACCCCCAGACTGATTGCTGGCTCTCCCTACAGTTAGCAGACCAGGAGCTAGAGCCGCCACTGACACTGCAAAATGGCTTCTGTGCAGCGTTTCTTCAGGGGGTTTTCGCCCCCAGGGGAGGAGGCCTACGTGTTCCCCAGATACTGGTCCCAAAATCCATAGGGCACTAACCTTTCACTTTGTCCTAGGCATATCTGTGCTGATAATTCTGGAATCGCCACAGCTGTTGGTTTTCTGGGGTCCCTCCAGCTGGCTGAAGGTCTGGCTGCCCTGGGGCTAAAACCGAGGCTCATGCGGGCCTGGGCTCGGCGCACGGCGCTGTTGGTTGCGCTTTGCTGCCAGCTCTCAGAGCGCTGCGCTGGCTGCTCCCTGCAGGGCTGCTGGACTGTCCTCAGCAGGAGGTTAGCTTATCTGTGTCATTCTGTGGGTGCTGGGGCTCCAGAAGTTGTTCAGATTCCCCTTTTACATTGTTTGGAAGTGGTGTGGGGCAGAGCACCTTGGAAGTGCTGTTTCTATTCCGCCATCTTGGCTCTGCCCCCCGAAATAATTTTTTAAAAAGAATTCAGACATAGATTCATCTGGATAAATGTTATCTGACTGTTAGTGACTGTTGTATCTATGTTTTTAAAAATCCACAATAACTGTGTTGGTATAATGCTTCTAATCTCTTACATTTTGATTTTTGGGAAAACATGGCATAAGAAATGCTATTGGGGTGGGGGGGGGTGAGGAGTGGAGCCAAGATGGTAGAGTAAAAGCAGGAATCTGCCTGAGCTCCCACTCCAACCACCTCCAATATCTATAAAAAAATTACTCTAAACAAATTTTAGTGCTACAGAACCCACAAAGTGACAGAGAGAAACAAATCTCCCACTGAAGGCAACCTGGCAGGCTAACAGGAAGGGTCTATCGCACCAAGCTGGGAGCAGAGCGCAGTCCCACATGAGCATGCCAGCCTAGACACATGGCAAAGACCCATGGCAGAGACCCATGGCAGACTTCAGGAGAGTGAATTACTGGCAGCTGTGGTGGTTTCCAGATTTATCAACCCATAAACACCAAAGAGAAAGCAAAAGGTCAGGGGGTAACTGTGTTGGAATTGGGTGACTGAAGAGACTCGTCTAGCCCCTGCCCCTGACGTAGAAGAGGTGGAAGTGGCAGCACCCACTGCTGCAGCCACTACTTTCAGCTCCAGACTTACAGATCGGAGGGGGACCAAGTGGCTAACCAAAGGGCATTTCCAGGAATCTCTTTGCTGGCTCTGAGGCAGGATTCTCTTGTTTTGCCCTGCTTGGATCTGGGTCACAGTCTTGGGTGTTGGTCCTGGGGTGAGGAGTGCTAGCATGGCAGAGCTTCTTGAGACTGTGGAGAGGCAGTCATCCTCACAGTTCTGAGGCAGGTGCCTGGAAAAAATTGACAACAGCTGCGAGAAAACCCATAAATTTGGGACACAGCATTCTCCAGTCTGTAAGCAGAGTTCTACCATAGCAAAGAGCTCAAGGCAAGTAACTGGCTGGCAAGATGAGCAAATGGAGGAAGTGCAATCAGACTACAGAATCTTTTTGGGGGGGACAAAGACGATCAAAATATAGAACCAGAAGAAGACAACAAAGTCAAAACTCCTGCATCAAAAGCCTCCAAGAAAAATATGAACTGGTCACAGGCCATGGAGGAGCTCAAGAAAGATTATGAAAATCAAGTAAGAGAGGAAGAGGAAAAATTGGGAAGAGAAATGAGAATGATTCAAGAAAATCAGGAAAAGCGAGTCAACGGCCTGACTGAAGAAAATAAAACCTTAAAAAAATAGACTAACTCAAATGGCAAAAGAGGCCAAAAAAGCCAATGAGGAGAAGAATGCCTTAAAAAAAAATGAATTACCTGGATGGAAAAAGAATTTCAAAAACTCATGAAGAAAATAATTCCTTCAAAATTATACTAGAGCAAATAGAAGCTAATGACTTTGTGAGAAATCAAGATACTATAAAACTGATCCAAACGAATGAAAAAAACAGAAGACAATGTGAAATATCTCATTGGAAAAACCAGTAACCTGGAAAATAGATCCACAAGAGATAATGTTAAGATTACTGGACTACCTTGAAAGCCATGATCAAAAAAAGAGCCTAGATATCATCTTTCAAGAAGTTTTCAAGGAAAACTGCCCTGATATTCTAGAACCAGAGGACAAAATGGAAACTGAAAGAATTCACCAATTGCCTCTTGAAAAAGATACCGAAAAGAAAACTTCTAGGAATATCATAGCCAAATTCCAGCATTCCCAGGTCAAGGAGAAAAAACTACAAGCAGTCAGGAAGAAACAATCTGAAACACAATCAGGATAGCACAAGATCTAGCAGCTACTACATTAAGGGATCAAAGGACTTGGAATATGATGTTCTGGATATCAAAGGAACTAGGATTAAAACCAAGAATCACCTACCCAGAAAAAGTGAGTATAATACTTCAGGGAAAAATACGGACATTCAGCGAAATAGAGGACTTTCAAGCATTCTTGATGAAAAAACCAGAGGTGAACAGAAAATCTGACTTTCAAATACAAAAAGCAAGAGAAGCATGAGAAGGTAAACAGGAAAGAGAAATCATAATAAAGAATTTATTAAAGTTGAACTATTTACATTCTTACACGGAAAGACGATATTTGTAACTCATGTGAGGATAGCTGAAGGGATTATGTATGTGTATGTATACATACAGATATATGTATGTATAGGTGGGTATATGTATGTATGTATATATATATTTGTGTGTACATGTACACACAAAGGGCACAGGGTAAGTTGAATGTGAATGGATGATATCAAAAAATAAAATTAAGAGGTAAGAGAAGAATATATTAGGCGAAGAAGAAGGGGAGAGATAGAATGGAGTGGATTATCTCAATTAAAGGAGGGAGGAGAAGGATGTTACAATGGAGGGGAAGAGCAGGAAGGTGAAAGGGAAAAAGTCAACCTTACATTGGATCTGGCTTAAGGAGGGAATAACATTCACACTCAATTTGGTATCTTATTCTACAAGAAAGTAGGGGGGAAGGGGATAAAAGGGAGGATGACAGAAAGGAGGGCAAACTGGGGGAGAGAAGCTAACACTTTTGAAAAATTACAGGGTCAAAGGAGATAATACAATAAACGGGGGGGGCAGGATAGGATGAAGGGAAATATAGTTAGTCTTTCACAATATGACTACTATGGAAATGTTTTGCATTACTACACATGTATACCCTATATTAAATTGTTTGTCTTGTTAGAAAGGGTGGATCAGGAGGGGAGAAGGGAGAGAATCTAGAACTCAAAGTTTTAAAAACAATTGTTTAAAAAAAAACTGTTGTTTTTCTACATGCAACCAGGAAATAAGATATATAGGTAATGGGATATAGAGATCCATCTTGCCCTACAAAAAAGTGAGGGGGAGTTGAGCGCTGGCCCTGGAGTCAGAAGGACCTGAGTTCGGATCTGGCCTCAGACACTTAACACACACAAACAAAAAAAAAAACCTAGCCATGTGACCTTGGGCAAGTTACTTAACCCCAATCGCCCACCAAAAAAAAAAAAAAAAAAGAAAAAAGTGAGGGGGGCAGAGTTGTGGGGATAATAAGAAAGGGCAAGTTGGGAGAAGGGGTATTCAGTATGCTTGCCATCTTGGGAATCTTGGGGTAGGAGGTAGGGGAGAGATAGGAAGAAAATCTGTACTTCAAAATCTTTGAGAAATGAATGTTGAAAACTAAAAATAAATTCAAATATACTCCCTTCAAAAAATGCTATTAATAGTGTAATGCATATCATTAGGTTAATTCCTGTTTTGATCTGAATGTTGTGAAATTTGGAATCTGAGCTACCACTTACTAAATTTATGGTTAAAAATACTCTCTTACATATTTATTTGAGCATACTTTGTCTTAAAATGAGTTATAACAATGTTGGGGAAAGTGCCAAAGACCTTATAAATTCTCATTATCTGCAAAGTTCTTTAGGGATCTGACAAGCTCTCTAGATCTTCCATCTTGGAAAGGTCATAAAATTTTATCAGTTCTGTGAAAGAAAGAGCTACAAGAATGTATGTGACTTAAGGTAAGTCTTGTAAATCCTAAAATAGTGAATGTTTATCAAGAAACTGAGATTTTCCTCCCCCAACATAAACAGTCAAAATGTCAGATAACTTAAATGTTTGCTTATAGTACAAAAGTGATTTATATAATGAATTGTCTGACTATTAATTATGAAATTGCACCTAGAATAGTATATGTTAAAATTATATCTTTGAGCCAACAAACCCCAGTTTAAAAGATTTTTCTTTTTACCCTAGGGTTACTGCAAAATGTTTTAGAATATCCAGGCTAATAAAAGCTAGTATCTTTCAGGGATATAAGTGAACTATAATTTATTCACTTTATATATAAAACTCCAGAATATGATTTTTTCTTAATTTCAGATGATTAATTTTTACATCAGGATGTGTTTAAACTAGAAAAGTAAAATGATGACTAAATTCTTTTGAAAATGTATTATACATACTTAGTAAGTACTAAAGATAATGTTTATTATACATTGCTACTGCAACAAGAAAATCAACTACACCCTGCTCTAAACTATAAGAAGAATTTACCACATAAGGCAAAACTGCAATTTTATTTGCTCTGAGTTTTGAATTTAGATACAACTATTCAAATTACTGTTGAGCAATAAGCCACCATTCAAGGGAAATTCCATGAGCTACTCAAAAGGAGTGTGATCTAAGAAATGCTATGGTGGTTGTTAATTATCTGAAAGGGTTGAGAAGACAGCCTAACAAAGGTAATGGTAGGATTCTCTTGACTCAGTTTCCTTAGTGTGTTATTTTCTTTCTAAAGAAGAATGTTTCATACCTGGTTGTTTCTGAGCCTGTGGAACTCTGCTGCATGACTGGCATTTCAAAGAGTATATATGATGTTTACCTGAAGCCAAAAAGTTAAGAGAATTTTGTTCTGGCATGCCAATCATAGGTTAGTCTGTGACTTGAAGCTTAGGCCTGAGGAAGCAGCCCTGATTTTGTTATAACCAGATCCTTTTTGCATTCATGGGAAAATTTATCTGATCATGGCAGTAAATCTGCAATGCTTGATAATGGAGCTTATGTTTATATTCATCAAATTGTCTCTGAATCACTATCATGGAACACAAATATAACAGACCCTATTGCTTTAATTTTACTGTTCTATATTTGTAACCTTTACTTATCTAAACTTCCTTATCTAGGTGATTAGGGAAAAATCAGTTTTTAGACCTGCTGTCTCCTTACTTATTGGTTTAGTTGTTCCATCTCAATATATAAGATTAGGTCCATATAGTATCACATCCATTCTGAATGATATGAGAATAACATATATCCTCAAAGGGGAAATACAATAAAGATGTAAAAGTTTTAATTTTTAATGGATTAAGTAAATTTCACTTTCGGGAAAGCAACAAGATTAAGCTGCTTCCATTTGAGATGTAGGATGTATGTGATTGGTTTTCAAATGTTTTACAATAGGTAAAGGAATATTCTTAAAGAACTCATGACAAAAATAATGTTACTAGTAGTCTGAGAATTTCAATTTTAGTACCAGTGAGAAACAATGGAGAAGTCCAAGTAAATTTAGATGATGGTTCTAAAAACATATTTCAAATTTTATCCTGCAGGTTAACAGGGAACTACTGAATTTCTTTCAAGTTCATTTGAGTATTCATAGATACCTATCCATACAATTGCCTGAATACACAGGCTTTGGATAGGTTTCAGTTATTATTTATAATGTCACAAGTTGAATTTAGGGTTTCACATATAGAACTGTTTTAATTAGCTATCAAGAAACTTTTAAATCATAATTTTTATGAATGAAAAGATGAAGAGGAAAAAATGTTACCCATTCTCCTTCACAAAACAACTTAAACTTGGAGGCACAAACAATAAATATATGTATATCCATTGGGAAAAGAAAAGGGAAACACTTGTGGTCCCCAGGATGACTAGTAATAGAACCACTTATCATAACATAATAGAGTTCAATGAGATTTTTAAAGTATTAACTTGACATCCTGGAAAAACAAAGTAAGTTTCAATCAAATACTATCATTCTCTGCAAGTGATATATTTTTAAGGTTTTACAAATAAAAACAAAAAATTCAGCAGTTTACCAGTCTAAGGAGATACAAAAGAAATAAACTCTCTACTAATCACTCATTAGAAGTTGATTCTTGGGGTGGCTAGGTGGCACAGTGCATAGAGCACCAGCCCTGGAGTCAGAAGGACCTGAGTTCAGATCTGGCCTCAGACACTTAACACACACAAACAAACAAAAAACCTAGCCCTGTGACCTTTGGCAAGTTATTTAACCCCAATTGCCCTCCAAAAAGCAAAAAAAAAAAAAAAAAAAGTTGCTTCTTGCCCTAAGTAAATGACCAAAGATCACTTCTTCCCCTCCTTCTCTTAGTACAATTGGCTATATTTCATACAAAACTGTCAGATCTATATTGAATAATCCAATCAGAACTATATTGCTAAAAACATAAGTTTTTGTAGTAACAAAATCCTAAATGACTTAGCTTTAGAAAAAGGTTTGTCTCAATTTGTTCAAACATACAGTAAATAAGACTGGTTGTCCAAAGCATTTCAGTTAAATTAAATGGCTGTAAATTTTTTTTAAAAAATCTTCAGTATGGCCTCATTGTTTGATTAAAACCAAATTTTCAAATTAGATTATCACTGGAAAATTACCAATAATAAAGAGTGGCTTTAATATTGTAGTTAAATTTTTACTAAAACTTTTTTAAAATGGTATCTTATTTTGGGAGCTCTTCAATGGGAAGTTGATATTCTTTCTTTCTCTCTCTCTCTCTCTCTCTCTCTCTCTCTCTCTCTCCCCTATCTATATGTATATATATATTCACATATAAGAATTCTCAAGGATTCTTTTTTATAATTCTTTTTGTAGTCTATAGACAGCATTATCTATATCAATGCTATACCTAGCATTACCTGTACTGCATGCAGGTTTCAGGTAAATAATAAAAGAAATGGTATGTGAAAACTAAAACTAAAACTCTCCAAATTTTAGAATGAGTTATAGATAGCTTAATATGATCTTCTTCTATATCTCCAATGTTTATAGGATTAACTCTATAAAATCTGAACTTTCACCATATGACCTACTGACTGGAAGGTCAATGTGATTAGGTTTTGTGAAGGTCTAAGTCTTATCACTAACTGGTTTAAGCAGCATTAAAAGTGGTTTAGAACCTGGCAAGTCAATCTCCTAGAAGAAATGAACCTGCAAATTTTTCCTGAAAACAAGGCCCATTCCAGGTACTGTTACTAACTGAGATCCCAGTTAAAGATTTAAGTTTTTTTTTTTAATTTAAAGTTAAATATTTAAGTCTTTATAAATTTTTTTAGTTAAAATTTAGTTAAATTTTTTTTTCCCTTTTGGAGGGCAATTGGGGTTAAGTAACTTGCCCAAGGTCACACGGCTAGGTTTTTTTTGTTTGTGTATGCGTTAAGTGTCTGATGCCGGATCCGAACTCAGGTCCCTCTGACTCCAGGGCCGACTCTCTACTCACTGCGACACCTAGCCACCCCAAAATTTAGTTAAATTTTACACATTTAAGTAACAGTTAAAGACTGAGATGTTGATTCAGGGATACATGCCTCTGAGTTTGAGTGGCTGTAACTGGATAATTTTTGGACAGCGGTCCAAGGACAGACCCCTCTGACACAGAATTTCTAAGAGAAAATAATTCCCAGCAGCAGATGACTTCATGAAGTAAACAAGTAATCCCAAGATGACAGAATAAAAAATTTGTTGTTTAAATGAATATTAACTGAATGTTGCATATATGTGTTAACCAAATTCTTAATGTTACCTGAAATTGGAATTGCACTGAGGAGTTTGAGTCTAGAGGAGACTAAACATGAAGAAATATTTGACTGGGACATTTAGCACTGGTTGCTAGGGTCAGGCTGGATTTAGGAAGTTTTATAAAATGTGTCTTATATTGGTAATAATTGTTATTATATTAATTGTGCTTTATCGTGGAATTCCATTCTTCCCAATACTTGTAGCCACCTGTGGAAATGACTTCCATGAAACTTTTAAAAAGTTATCATGAAAAAGTGATAGGAAGTATAAAACTGTACTCAGAGATACACGTATGTGATGCTCAACCAAAGGAGGGAGGGTCCCACCACTATGAGAAGAGGACACTGCCAGCTCTCCATTTTGAGCTTCCACACATTGTTCCTGGAAGCTAGAAGGTCACAACACTTGCAGAATCAAAGCTGGGGAACAAGTTACACCTTTGGTTTTGCCCAGCTGGCAGGTGTTTATGTGTTTGTCCTGTTACTTGTTTCCAGACATGTATACCTTTATCTTTCCCTCCTGCTTTCTGTAAAATTCCACTTTTCTATGCTGCTTATGTATTCACATTCTAGATAAGGTTATTGAAGCTGATACTCTGTGCTCGCTGGACTCTTATATACAATCAGTTGAGCTTGCACTCTAAGCATAATAATAAAACTGTGGCTAACTATCTCTGCCATCACTGATCTGGTGACTAACAAAAGTACCTAACAAATGGATCCTCAGATAATTTTTTATCTCAAAATAAAACAAGGTTAGGTTATTACTATAAAAATTATTAAAGAAGGCTTATGGTATAAAATTACTTTAAACACAAAAAAAAATGAAAAAAAAATGTATTATCTTCTTTTTCCACAAGATATACTTATTATATATGTGTGCGTGTGTCCACTACCACAAAAAATTAAAACTATGAAAAAAAATTCATTTGAAAAAATTTAGTATCACTAACCTTTAAATTTTAATTTTGTTTGTCCACTTTCTAAATAGTTTTGAAGATTAAAGCACTGATATTTAGGAACTCTGGACCAAGAGAGGAATTTAATTTAGATCTACATACTAGGCTATCTTAGCCACATAAAGCAATATTGCTTTTTTACCTCTCCACCCCAAAGGCTTTCATTGTAATGCTGTAAAACAGTGTGCAGAAAGGAAGCTTGGTTTACAATTTAATTTCAAAGAGAAGATTCACAACTGGTTTACAAAAGACAAAGCAGCAATTCTATCCTATGCACAATGCAATTTTTTATTTAACAGCAAGAAATGTGCTTTTTCTTTGTACAAATAGTAGTTACACTGCTCCTGACCACTTAACAAGCTATCTTATGTTTCAGAAATAGTCACTGTTTGTATAGACACCTCAATCTTGTCCCAAAGGCCCTCCCATATTACAATTCCCATCTGTTGCAATCATTACCAAATTGCTGGTTAATCAGATCAAACTTTCAGAATGGTTTAAATTTGCATTTCTTTTATAGAGAAAAAGTTTTTCACATGGCTGTTGTATAAAGCTTTTGAAAACTATTCATATACGTTGAGCACTTATCCATTAGGAAATGACTCTTGCTCTTACATATTTCAATTAATTTCCTATCTTGGATATCAGACTCTTTCCTTAATGAGATTCCCTTCTTTTCTTAGCTGTATTGATTATATTGCTACAAAAGCTTTATAGCTTCGTTTAGTAAAAATTATATAATTTATCTTTTGTAATCCTATCTGTGCCTTGTTTGGTTAAGAATTCTCTTAGACGGGGGTGGCTAGGTGGCACAGTGAACGGCCCTAGAGTCAGAAGGACCTGAGTTCGGATCTGGCCTCTGATACTTAAGGCACACACAAACAAAAAACCTAGCCGTGTGACCTTGGGCAAGTTACTTAACCCCAATTGCCCTCCAAAAAGGCAAAAAGAAAAAATTCTCTCAGACATGGTTATAAAAGATCACATCATTCATTTTCCTCTCATTTAAAAAAGTAATGTAACTTTTTATATCTTTAGATCACATACATTTTGAACGTACATGGCATAAAATGCTGATATAAACCTACTGGGAGACACATTTCTTTCCAATTTTTTTCTAGCAATTTAAATGGGGAGTTCTTCCTTAAGTAGTTTATATTCTTAACTTTAGAGAAAACTGGATTATGTGTTTAATTGTTTCTGGTTCTTAATTATCTAGTCTGCTAAAATGATCTAGTTTCCTATTTTTTAACCAGTATCAGATGGTTAATGACTAATACTTGGTCTATAACTTGAGTTCCTTGAGTTCAATTTTCCCTTCATTCCTTTTTTTTCATTATTTTCAATACTTCAGGTTCTCTAGGTATTTTGTTTCTCCAAATTAATATAGCTATTATTTTTTCAGCTCTGCAAAGTAATACCTCAGCAGTTAATAAATCAATTTAGATAGTAGCATCATTTGAACTGAATGGGTGGTACCCAATCATGAGCAATTAATATTCTTCCAATTATTTTTTAAAAGAATGCCTTGTAATTGTGTAAGTCTCAAGTATGAATTGTTAGACTGACTCCCACATATTTTATGCATTTTATAGTTATTTTGAATAGGAATTCCTTTTTATTATTTTTTTTTCCTGATTTTGTTAGTTACAGACATATGCTGACCATTCTGTGTATTCATTTTGTATACCACTTTCCTGAAATGATTAACTGTCTCAACTTCATTGATGATGATCTTTGGTTTTCACTTTTTTATTTTCATTTAAAGTCAGCATTTTTAAACATTAATTCCTTGGGAAAGGTAAAGGGACATGTGTGGGGGTAAAGAAAGGGAGCCAGAAGGAGGAAAAATGACCAGTGGCTACTCCAAGTTCAGACAAGCAGAGTAGCACCACAGGAGAGCAGGAACTACACCCCTCACACACCTTCCCCCTGCATCCTGAAGCATTACCTCACTGTCCACGGTCAAGCACCACATCCATGCTACTGGAGGGAAAGGGGCCTTTTAAGAAGAAAAGGGAAAGTACAAGGAGCAAAAGCCCCAATCAGCCATTGGAGGGGTGAAACTTGCCCCCAAAGCTATCTAGGACATCAAACAGGGATCGGACAGAAACATCATTCAGAGGCAAGGGCCAGTCTTCACTCTCCAGTTGGGTTCACTTTTCCTAGCCAAAGGGCAAGAGACACACACTGGGTCAAAAGGAACTGTCCCTTCAACATTTATTTTCCCAACACAACACACAGGAAACACTTGCCCCACCACCCTTCCCCA
The DNA here is from genome assembly GCA_011680675.1 of Gymnobelideus leadbeateri. Taxonomy (NCBI): domain Eukaryota; kingdom Metazoa; phylum Chordata; class Mammalia; order Diprotodontia; family Petauridae; genus Gymnobelideus; species Gymnobelideus leadbeateri. The sequence continues at coordinate 46,186 of WOXC01012391.1, read as the reverse complement.
GGCACCTAAACACAGGCTGAAGGGGATGATAATAATACAGGCAAAAATCAAAAAGTTAAATTTGAAGCATCCCTGAAACATGGCCTTGAACAAGAGTCTTCAGAGGAAAATACATACTCAAAAAACATCATGCTTATGAAGGGAATGCAATGGGGCAAGTCAGAAGTTTACGTTTTGTAGTGGACCAGAATGGAAAGGGGGACAGAAATTTGGATGTTTGGATTTATGGTATGTGGACACCAAGTTATATTTTTTAAAATAAGTTTTAGAAGAGTCTTGCTTGACCTGAAGGTGAGGGGGTTGGCACAAATACTGGCCTCACAGCAGGCCAGCCAGTTACAACAGAAGTCTCTGGATGCTGGAACTTCCTTTGAAGATCATATGGATTCAAAGGGGCCCTGGAGAAAGAGGTAAGGACATCTGGAGGAGGGAGAAAACATCTACAACTAGGGATAATTTTGTCCCTCTTAAGCACTGTCCCTGTCTTCAATTTCTTTTTTTTTTTTTTTTTTGGTCTTATTACTATCATTAGTACATCCATAACTGTCAAATAAAGATGGGGAACACATTCTTGCTTTCCCCATATTCACTGAAAAAGTTTCTAATGTATTATTACAAATAATTCTAGCTTTTTTAGATACTTTTTTTATCATATTGAAAATGGCCTACACTTATATGTTTTTTCATTGTTTTTTAGAATAAGCATTATATTTTTAAAAGCCTCAAGTCTTAATATAATAAATTTTATCACTTTTATCCCTAATGTTGAAATTCACTACATCCCTGATATAATTTCAACTTAGTTATAGTGAATAATTTTTAATACATTGCTCTTTTTCTGTTTAAAGTTTTCACATAAATATTCATTATTGATATCAGCTAGTATTTCTTTCTGCTTTATCCCTTCTGGATTTTGGTACTGGAACTATATTTGTGTCATTAAAATGAATTCAAGAGGGTCTTTTTTCAATTATTGAGAATAATTTGTATAGCACTTCTCTGTAAATCCATGTGGACCAACAATATTCTTGTTATTTTTCATTTTCTGAGATTAGGTTAACATCTCTATGTTACATTCTGTTAATCTGCATAATTTATATTATTCTAAGTAATCTTCCATTTCCTTCAAAATCTTAGTTTACTAAGATTTACTCATGAAGTGTCTACCTCCTTTTCAGACATTGAGCCGTTTTTAATGATCAAACTATTAAGCTATGAAATTGTAAAGTGCCTTTGTAAAGTGTCTAGATTTTAAAACTATTTAAATTGTGTATTAAATGTAACATCTACAGGCTGAAATTTTTTTGCAGCTTTTATATACATTAAAATAAGTCTTTTTAAATGAAAAAAATGGGGCAGATAGGTGGTACAGTGAATAGAGCACCGGCCCTGGAGTTAGGAGGACCTGAGTTCAAATCCAGCCTCAGACACTTAACACTTACCAGTTGTGTGTCCTTGGGCAAGTCACCTAACCTCAAATGCCCTGCCTTTCCCCCTCTAAAAAAGACACACACACACACACACACACACACACACACACACAAATCTTAGTTTAGCTACCATATAATTGTATATAATAGGTTCTTGATCATTTCATTTTTTGATTTGCTGTGAATTTCTCCTGTATACTTTGGAAATGATATTCCTCTTTCTGAGAGGAGTGCATACACTAGCGCTTTTATTTTTATCATTTGGAAAATCTTTTTGTTTCCCATTTTATCAGTTTCTCTTCTAGATTTAAAGATTTCTTCCATGTTTCTTTTGAGTTTTTTTAATGTAACTATAGATTTTAATTGCATTCTCAGTTCATGAATCTCTTTATTTTGCTAATTGTCTTCAGACACATTTTTCCTGCCTTAGCTAAATTTTATGTTATTATCACAGTCATTTTTCATGTTTAATGATTTCTATTATTTGTATTTTAACTTGTTTATTTAGAATGTCATATTTCCCTTAATGATCTATATATTTTGTCCCCCTTTATTAGTATCTTATTATCGTACTCATAAAGAATATATTTAATATTTCTGCCTTTCATATTTATTTACAATTTTTCAGTGTTCTGATCACAGATAGCATTTGATGCTGAGAATATACATTCTATCTGTATCTATTCCTATCAGAAGCCACTATAAGTCTTTCAAATCTAAAATCTAACTTTTCCTAGATTCTACTGTTCTATATTTTCCTTTATATATCTATTAGATTTTTCCAGTTCTAAGAACATTAAAGTTTTCTATAATTATGTTACTAGCTATTTCTCTTTGCAATTTAGTTAAATTTTCCTTTATGAATTTAGATACTATGTTATTTGGTATATTCACATTTAAGATTGACATTGTTTCACTAACCATGGTAGCCTTAAGCACAATGTAATTTCCCTGTTTCCACTGTAGTCTCATTGCATGATTACAATGCCTGCTTTTTTGGTATGACCTGATATGTAGTAAATTCTGTTCTAACAATGAGTTCATTCTGTGTTTCTTTTTTTAATATTTCTTATATGCAGTACATTGTAGGGTTTCAATTATTCTGGCGTTATCTTTTGTTTTATTTGAATGTTAATCCATTGCCACTTAAGGTTTATATTGTGAGGTTTGTTTTCCTTCATTTATTTCTTTTGTATTGATTGCTGTCCCCTTCCTCTTAAATAAGCATTTTGTCCATGATATAGATAGAACTCTATTCTCCCATGTTCTCCCCTACTTCCATTTCCTTGTCCTATCCCAAGTTCTTTGAAAAATGCCTAGTTACTAACTTTTCTTTTTATTTTTTTCTTACAACCTTCCTTTTCACTGGCCAAGTGAGGAATATAGTGCAAAATCTTCCCACTCTTCCCCAAACTCTTAAGTGATATGCTTGTTGCGAACCTTTTTTTTTCTTCTAAGTTTTCACTTACTTTTTACTTCCTATTTCTACCCCCTTCTAGTGGAGTCTGATTACTCTTTTCCTTTTCCAAAGGTCATACTTTGTTACTACTTTATTTTCTCTCTCCCTCGTAAATAAAAACTAAAGTTTTCACATCACTAAGTCACATCACATTATTTTCTATCTTTGATTCTATGTCTATCCCTTCCCCACTACCACTCTAGACTGCCACTGGGGACCCACATATACCCTCTTATGGATCAGGTGCAAACTTCTGCTCAGAGAAACAGTCTGTTTTTCTCATTATTCCCAGAGAAAACCGGTCATAAGGTCCCCGTCTAATACCACAAACATATGCCACCCTCCCCCTCCAATATTCCTACTCAGACATGTGTTCTACTCATCCACCACCATTCCCATGAACTATGTTTTATGCAGTATAAAAGATACTTAAAAGGTTTTATGTAAACTAAATTGTACATATTGAATACTCTTATAAGCAGTGAAATAACATATACATGCATTGATTTCTCTAAATGGTATAATGTGTGCCTATATGACACTGAAGGAGAGGGGAAAGGATAAAAGTTCATTGTAAATGTAACCCTATACTAGGAAAAAAAAACAATTTGAAGTATATGCCCTGATAATGAATTAGTTTGTTGATTGCTCCCCTACTATTAGTACCCCCCCCAAAAAACCCTTATATTTACTTTGCACATATTCTATATATTACTTTATATGTACATGGTGACTCCTTTGACAGCATTTAAGCTTGCAGAAGGCAAGGACTATTTCCTTTTTTTATTATTATTATTTTCAGCACTTGACACTGAGCCTGGCAAATAGCAAGTGCTTAATAAATCTTTGCTAAATGATTAATGCAGATCTAAAACTATGAAATAAAAAAATCTAAGGCATAAGAAATGGACTTGTGATTTAAATTGTCATAGGAATTCCTAATGAGGAAATTCCCTCTACCAATCTAGGTCAGCACCTTCTCTATGACAGTTTTAGAGAGTTGCCCAGAACTTCCACTGGTTAAATGACTTGACCAGGGTCACATAGCCAATTCAGCTGTTTGTCAGTTTGCCAGAAGAAGGACTTAAACCCAGATCTTCCTGGCTTCAACATTAGCTTTTCTATCTACTATGTTAGAAAAATATTAACACCCCAGCCTGGTGCTTCTTTTTGCTTGGTGCACATGAGCACACATACACATAGCATCAACAAAATTAAAGTAGGAATATATAACTATTTCTAAGTACCCAACCCAAGTCGTTTAGAAATATAACTGTAGGGGGCAGCTAGGTGGCACAGTGAGTAGAGCATCGGCCCTGGAGTCAGAAGGACCTGAGTTCAGACACTTTAATGCACACACAAACAAAAACCTAGCCGTGTGACCTTGGGCAAGTTACTTAACCCCAATTGCCCTCCAAAAGGGAAAAAAAGAAAAAGTAAATATAACTGTAACTCAGCATTATTTAACCATTTAAATGAATCCCCTAAGGACCTATCTAAACCCATATTAAAAAAACTTTTTTAGCTCAATCTACAACAATGTTTTATAATTTATTTTCAGAATTCAAACAAGTTTTCCTTCAATTTGATCAGTGAAATTAATAATTTTCCTATTTAAAATTTTGAAAAGTTTTCAAATATTTGCCCCACAGAAAAAAAAGTCTAGGAGACATAAAAGACGCCCAAGTTTTAGAGAGAGAGAAAAATAAATTAGTATTCCATAATGAGAAACTTCAAAATTAACAGCACATTATCCCTACACCGAGTAAATCATCATGAAAAAACCTAGACTGTGAAAGTTAAACAAATAAATTGTCAATATTTTTGCCTTTGTTTCCCACTCCATCACTCAGGAGCAGAATTTTACAACTAATTTTTCCAAACCTACCAAAGACAGTGTTCAATAAACTCATCTCCTTGAAAAAGGTTCCAAATCTCCTATGATAAGATCAATGGACAAAAACTAGGTGAATTGGTGGCTGGAACACTAAAGGTGAAAAATAACTATTCTAGTGGATGCAGATAATAGTATAGGGAAAGATTTTAGCAGCCTTTAAAAAAAAACATTATGTTCCAAAGGTCTACTTCAAGCTGAAATTAGCTCAGTAAGTCACTTTAAAGCCAGGCCATCCCTAGAAAACAAAAAGCAGTAGGAAAATTCTACAAGGTTGGGGTGAAGTGCAGTTCTAAGACTGCCACAGACCTCCATATTAAACATGGTCTCCTCCTAAGGCAACAAAACTGGTGAGAACTCCAAGGAAACTCTAGAAATACTCAAGTTGTGCCAATGGCCCTATTCCTGAAACAGAACCCCCTATGAAAGAGTGTGGGATGTAGAGACTGTCCTAATAGGAACTCATCTTTAAAAGAGACCCTCCAAACTGAAGCGGCTTGAAATCCCAACCTCTTTAAGTCTGTTTCCTCATTTATAAAATGAAGGAGCTGAACAACATCAGTTTATTTCCTAAAATATATTCCACAGAATGTTGATATTCCACATAACTTGAAATGAGTTTTCATTAAAAAATCTAAAGCTAATGATTTCCCCCTTTAATACATTAAACATAAATATCTATAAAAATAATTACATAATTGCAATATTTATAATTTCCTCTATTATGTTCTAAAATACCCTAATTCCCCTTTATCCTGGGATTATTTCATATCTACCTCTGTACCCCCTAGACCACCATTTATGAGCAATATCAACATATTGTAGGCCCAAACATGTTCTGTAACAAATCAATTCAGAAAATATTAGACTAGATAATCTTCAAGGTTATGATTCTATAAGCTATTTACTCTATATTCTATTCAAGCTCTAAGATTTTATAAGTTTAGTAGCAATACTAATACTTAGGCTACATTATATTGAGTACTTTAACAGACCCTCTAATATCTATTCTTTGGGAGGCTGCTAAGTATACACAATTAAATGGCTGGCATACCACCTGACAACTTATACAACCTGAAACCCTCTAAGCACAAGATATTTGTTAAATACATTTGTTGTACTGTATTTGTAATTTGTAATATTCATTGAAATACACTTACAAATGTATTGTCTTCCAAACAATCCCCTTGATGACAGAGATGGTACCATTCATTTAAGGCAAAGTTACCTTTAGTATTTACAATCTTCTGCACATAGTAGACATTCATTAATTTAATTAAACATTTATTATGTGTGTAACATATATAAAACAACGTGCTAGGCACTGAACATCAAAGACAAAAAATAATCATTTCTAGCCGAAAAGAACTTATACTTATGTCACTAAGTGATTAGAATTTTCCTGTTTAACTCCAAATTACATACCCTTTGTTCAAAAACATTCATAACATCGGTTGAGTAGGTTCTGGAAAATAGCAAAGCTATTTAAGATAGATATGATGAAGTTATTTCATGTTAATCACAAATGAAAGTTGCCAAACTTAAAAATGAAGAGCTAAGTTAAACATGTGACAAGAGGTCTATATAAAATAAATCTAGGTAGGAAACGAAGAGTTAATATCTAACTAGAATCATAACTGGTAGCATAAACTAAAAAATTTGAATATCTCAGTACCCTGTTCCTTCAACCTCTAAAGACGATCCCACTTCCCTAGTCACAGAAAATCTGGGGCCTCTAACCAGTCTATCAAGATTTACCAGTAGTAGATCACTAAAGTCATGCTTAACAGATCTCCAAACTGGTTGCTGCTATTCCTGTCTTTCTCTACTTTTTCTAAAAATTTCTAGCAGAAATGAAAGCACAGTAGGATAGTCCTACTCATTAGTTTTTATTTCAGAAAAGTGTTTCTTACTGTCCACCACCCACCTTAAGTATTCAGGAAAATAAAAAGGAGCTTCTTCTTGCAAAAAAGTTGGTAATAAAGTAGATACACTGAAAAGAATGTCTACATAGCTATTTACTTCTCTACATTATGTGTGTGTGTTTCATGTTACAAGAGTTTTAAAGATAAAACAAGTGTGTACAATGGATAATATGTAGTTCAAGTACTAGTTTCCTGTGAAATTTTGATTGATTTATGATATGACTATTTACAGTACCTGTGGTACCTATTATGTAGTGCCCACTATGTGCCAGTACTGTGCCAAACACTTTACAAATATTATCTCATTTGATCCTCACAACAGTCTTCAGAGGTAGGATTATTATCCTCATTTTACAGGTGAAGAAACTGAGGCAAACAGAGGTGAAGTGATCTACCCAAGGTCACACAACTAGTGAAGTATCTGAGGCTGTCTCAGTCCACTACAACACCTACCTGCCCATGCTATCCTGTACTGTGGTGTTCTTATCTCCCTTTTATACATTATATTTGCCTGTGTACATCTTAGCTCCCTGCTAGGTCATAAATGTTCTGAGGGCAGTAAATGTTCCTTATTTGTCCTTATAACTCTAGCAGTTGGCACAGCACAGTGTATATTATACACACTTATTTTTTGGTGAATTTAAAAACATGCAGAGTATATTCAGTTTATCCAGGTGGCATTCAAACTTTTAATAAATTTTAAAATACTCTTTGCTTTCTTTTATAAAAGGATAAGAGCACTTATAAGTCACCCCTGGTTACTGTGTAGGTGAAGGTTGTTTCGCTGTTGCCGTTGTTGTTAGGTGAAGATTGTTGTTGTTGATGTTTAGTTGTTTCAGTTGTATTCGACTCTTCATAACCTAATTTGAGGTTTTCTTGGCAAAGATACTGAAATGGTTTGCCATTTTCTTTTCCAGCTCATTTTTCAGATCAGAAAACCAAGGCCAACAGAGTTAAAAGACTTGTCCAGGGTCACATAGCTAGTTAGTGGACAGAGGCCACATTTGAGCTCAGGAAGATGAGTCATCGTGACTCCAGGCCCAGCATTCTATCCACTAACACACCTAGCTGCCTCAGGTGAAGAATACAAGCATAAAAATACTTCAAATAAAAGCCCTATATGACAGACATACAAAAGTAGAGAGCTACTAACTCTCTATTGGAAATCTGCTTATTTTGAAATTAACAAAAGGCAATTAGCACTTTCTTGCTAAAATTTTTGTTTGGAGTGAAGAATTTTCATTTAAACAATCTTCAAAGAGCAGTCAGGACAGACTGAGATAGCATGCTGACTACTTAACCTTCAAGCAAGGTTCAAAGGAAAAGCACTATAGCTAAGTACCCCTAAAGGATTCTATTTGGGGCAGCTAGGTGGCGCAATGAGTAGAGCGTCGGCCCTGGAGTCAGAAGGACCTGAGTTCGGATCCGACCTCAGACACTTAACGCACACACAAATAAAAACCTAACCGTGTGACCTTGGGCAAGTTACTTAACCCCAACTGCCCTCCAAAAACCAAAAAAAAAAAAAAAGGATTCTATTTACTGCCAAGCCCATACAGAACCTTTGGCATCTTCTTCTTCATGAATCCTCACCTCTGTCCTGGGTAATCTGACACTGATTTCATTTCTGCAGGAATCCCATATTTTTTCATGAAAAGAGCAATCACTAAGGGCGGCTAGGTGGCACAGTGAACAGAGTGCCAGCCCTGGAGTCAGGAGGACCTGAGTTCAAATCTGACTTAACACACACAAAAAAAACTAGCCATGTGATCTTGGGCAAGTCACTTAACCCCAACTACCCTACCTTACCCCCTCCAAAAAGCAAAAAAGAAACCAAAAAACTATACACATAAAATATATATATAGAAAGGCAGCACAGTGCAGTAGGTAGATGGAGCTAAACTTTCCTGGAAGCTAGGAAGACTTCTGCTCAAGTTTTGATTCTGTTACATACAATCTGTGTGATTTTAGGCCAGTCACTTAAGTACTTAGAACTCTATGCAACTCTAAAACTACATGCTGCAGATGTCACCAACTTAGAGGGAGTTTACTGATGTGGGTATTCCCTATGCCAATGAAATCATAGGTCAAGTCCCTTTACCTACACAAAAATAAAATGCAATTAAGTCAAGGAGAAAGTGATCAGTGGGAATTGATAATACTAAAGATTTACAGCCTTCAAAACTAGCAATAACCCAACTATGTAACTGATTCTATTTATTCCTCAGTATTTATCTAAAGATTGAAAAAATTATTATTTTCTCTTGTAAAAGCTATTTATATTTATCTTCACTTCCAAAAATATTATAAAAGATCACATCTCACAAATACACTTATTTGCCCCTAATTTTATAAACCACCTGTCCCAAAGACCTTTGTAGAGTGCTTTGCAAAAAGTGATGCTCAATATGAGTTAAATGAATGGACAGCATTCTGATAAAATACCATTTCATCAAGTATAAATTTACATTCTAAAGGAAAAAAAACCACCTCGACAACTAGATTATTCATTTGGCTACAATAGTCAAATATGATGAAATGCAAATTTCCTATCTGTTAACAGTCAACATATGTCAGAACAGAAGCTAAAATGTCCAGATATTCTGGCACATACCTGCTCTGTTAATTCTGTCAATTTTATCCATACTAGGAGACTGGACCCGAAGCCGAGGGCTATTTTGACAGGAGCTCTCTGATGCCACATCATTAAATGAATCATCAATTGTCAGTAAAAGAAGTTCTTTAACACATTTATGACAGATACTGTGTTGACATGGAAGGATCAACGGATGGGTAAATAGCTCCTTGCATGCTGGGCAGATGAGCTCTCGTTCAATATTCTTAATAGTAACCTTAAATGAAGGAAAAAAAGAAATCAGAGACAAAAAGGCACTTCACTGTAGATAGTAAACACATGCAATATACACACATGTGCATATACATACATGATATATATAAACCTGTTATACATTTATTTTGGATTATCTTTCAAGTCACCAAGGAATATAACTTTAAAAAACAAATCTGAATCTTCCTATCATAAGCACCTCACCATCCCTAAGACCCATGGAGTAAGGACACACCATATGGTAAATGAGGCAAAGGCAAGTAATGTTAAAGGACTGTGTACACAGTGGTAAAACAAATCAGCAACATTATCAGGAATATATTGGGAACAGTAGATTATACCACAACCTAAGTTCAATAAATTTCCAATAAACTATAAAACTAATGCTGATTTGCATGACTTTAAGAAAAACAGGTAAAAAAATTTTTGCAAAAAACTTGAGATTATAAACCTACACAATATGAACAGCACTATGAATTAACTATTCTTCTTTACACTAGATTCAGCATCTCTATGGCTACCAAACACTTAGCATGACAACTTTCTAGATCTATTAAAACATTTAAGGACCTCTATTTTTTATCTATTTATATGACTGAATTCTGTAATTACAAATCTTTGAGACCTAAAATTGTGTCCACTGTTTTACACATGTTGCATATTCCTAGGTTAAATAAAAATCACTATATTTTAAAAGTATCCTATAAAAAATAAAAGAGCAAAAAATATTAGAGACTCATAAATATCATGATGGTCATATTTTCATTAGAACATTAGTCATACTTTAAGTCTTTATTAGTACAAGAAAATGTTTGGTGACCTTATGTAAGTATTCTGTCCTTATGTTTCCTATGCATATAGAATGAGGAACTCAAATATCAAACACTATGATTCTGTATTCTATTTAATGTTTTCTGTTCTATCATTAACTAGTGTGGTGTTAATTGTATCATATAACTAACCTTTCTGGGCCAGTTTTCTCACTGGTAAAATGAGGTTAGACATCACTATGGTCCTTTCTGGCTCTAAAAGTCTAAGATAGTCTAACTAGTGCTACAAAATCAGTAACACTCAAATATTAGCACTAGTAACTTTGTTAGTATTTAATTTTTAAAGATGTACCCCCAAGATTTTAATTCATACATTTGTTTTCAAGAAAACAATATATGCTATCCTTCTGGAAGTGGATAGCATTATAATAATTCACTAAAAAGTAGCACAATTACTTGGATCCTGATCTTCCACAGGCATTTTCAATGTACTGCATTTTTCTATCCTCTTGATGGTAAATAAAATCCATCCCCATTGAATATGGGGTATGAAGGAATACCCCATAAGGAATAGGCCTTAGAAAGAATTCGATGAATAATAATTGCTTTGATTTCCTCAAATGTGCCTTGAAACGTTGTTTTATGCTTTAAAACCCCAAATATTTACAATTTATCATGCAATCATTCACATCATACAAATATATTTCAACTCACTTCATTTTTTTAATGTATAGTCAATGATACAAATTTGAATTCTTTATCGTGATGGTCAATAGATCCTACATTTAAAGCAGGAAGAGAACTTAAAAGTTCATCTAGTCTGAGAGGAGGTAAACTATGGGCCAAAGGCCAAATGCAGCCACTGTCTTTTTATTTCTAAGGCCTGTGAGTTAAGAATGGTTTTTAATTTTTAAATAAATAAAACTTTATTTTAAAAAGTAAAAACCATTCTTAGTTTATTCACCTTTCAAGAATCAGGGCATTGTCCAACACACTCATTTTACAGATGAGGAAAATGAGACCCAAAGAGGTTAAGTAGCTTATCCCAAATAACAAAATAATCTTATCCAAGTGGGAAAAGTCTTGTCCCAATTACAGATCTGACAAAACAAATTACTGTTATAATGCAACCTGCTGCTTAAGTGACAAGAAATATAGTGTAGTTATTAACTCAATTTGTTAATTTCCTGTTTGACTCAATTTGACTGCCCCAATAGGCAGCCAGGTGGAGCAGTAGATGGAGCCCTGGGCCTGAACAAGTCATCATTAACCTGTTTGCCTCAGTTTCCCCAGCTGTTGTTGTGAAGTTTTCTAGTCACGTCTGACTCTTCCTAAGTGGAGTGGTTTGCTATTTCCTTCGCTAGTTCATTTTACAGATGAGGAAACTGAGACAAATGGGGTTAAGTGACCTGCCCAGAGTCACACGGCCAGTAAGTGTCTGAGGCCACATTTGAATTCAGGAAGGAGTCTTCCTGATTCCAGGTCCTGCATTGTATCTACTTCGAATGTTTCCTCATCTGAAAAATGGGAACAGCAGCTCCTAACTCCCAGAGCCGTTGTGAAGACCCCGGGGATACCCGTAAGGCGCTTAGCCTGGCACAGCACAGAAGTGGTAGCCGCTGTTATTGTTTATAAATGCCAGCCCTCCTGCTGGGACTACTCCGGTAATAAGACCCCTTGCGCTCCTCCAGAGGGGCTCTGCCAGCTGCGCCCGGCCGGGGGGCCCGCAGGGGGCGGGGTGCCTGGCCGGGGGGCACCGGGGCTTCGCACGCGTCTTCACCACGCGCCCCGAGGCCGCCCAGACCCGCAGGTGCGACGCGTTCACATCCGCGTTTCCTGGAACCAGCCCGCCCGGCTCGTAGGCTCACAAAAAGTCAAGCAAAACAAAACCATCTCTGATTTCTTTATTTAAAGGTGCCCAAGTACAGAAGACGACCCCGGTCCGCTGCAGATCCCCTGCGGCCCCACCCCCGCACCGCCCCCGGCTCCCTCCCCACCGCCCCCTCCGTCCGGGCCGGGCACCGGGAGCCTCGGCCGGGGCCGCCCAGACCCGACCCCCCCACCCCGCACAGGAGGGGCGGCCCCGGCCGAGGGTGTGGCGGAGCGAGGCGAGGTCCCCGCCGGGCGCCAGGGAGAAGCAGCGGCCGCCGCCGGCTCCCCGGCCGCGCCCACTGTCCCCCCCCCGCCCCAGGCCGCCCCTCGGAGGTGTGAGGCGGGAGCGCTCCTCCCGGCAGTGGCGCGGGCGGCCATGGCTTCCACGAGAGCGGCCGCCGCTCCGCAGAGACGAGCTACTCACCAACGACTCGACACAATCTCCCTCCATCGCCGACCCTCAGCCGGGTGTCATGAAGGGAGGTCGCGCCGGGCTGTGGGAGCCGTGCCGGATGGGGAGCGGGTTCACGCGTGGAGGTCGAAGGCCGGAGCGCGAAGCTAAACACGCGTGGACCGAAAAGAGGAGCCAGAGCCCGGGGCTGGGGAGAGGGAGAGGGAGAGGGAGAGGGCGAGGCCGATAACCGAGCTCTCCCCGGGTCAGTCTAAGGTGTGGGGAGGCGGGGACAGGCCGGGGAGTGGAGGAGTCCGGAGTGACGCAGGGCGGGGCGAGGGGGTGGGGAGGAGAGGGCAGCGGGGAAGAAAGGGAAGTGGAGCTGCCTCGGGAGCGCAGAACTGGCGGCTCCGCTCCGGGGGTCCGGCTCCCAGCTAGAGCCCCAGCTCCGGGCGATGACTGCTGCTCGGCTAACTGCTATTCCTTGCGGCCTGGGAGGGGGGCGGGGGCGAGGGAAGGAGGCTGGGATGGCCGACCGGGGGAGGGGCTGCCAGAGGGGGGTGGGGCAAGCTCCCCGGTCGCCTAGGCAACCGCCACCCCACCGCATAATGAGGGTGGGGCCGCCCAAAGCCCAGTTAAGTCCCGGGAGGGGATTACCCTCCTCGTTCGGGGGAACTAGGGGAAGGTGGACGAAAGGGAAGTCTGATTTAGTTTCCCCCTCCTTTTCCCCCAAGAGTATTTATTGTAGGGCATTTCCCCCTTCCCCGTGCAAAGCCAAAAAAAGGAAGAGAGAAAGGAAGGGCAACAGATGCGAAGCTTCAGGATTTACCGCTCTCCAATGTCCCTTCGGTTGGGAAAGTGGCTCCTTTCCGGAGCTTGGAGCTGTCCATCAGGACTAATTCGAGCAGTGGACCACAGTCTGCTACTTACACAAAGACCGCTCCTCACCCGCCCCCTCCTGGCCAGCCTACCTCCCTCCGGGTCTCCGAAACTACCTCCTTATTCCAAGTCTACAGCACCCTCCCCCAAGGGTCCCCAAAGCTTCTTCAGTGCAAAGGGAAGAGTCAGGTAGACTAGTAGAAATATAAACCAGATAATCCAGCACCACCATCTCAGACCCTTCTTTCCTCACCAAGGACACCCCATTTTCTGATTCTCGAATCTTTTCACTTTTTAACGTCGCCTTTATGTTCGACCCGTCTCCACTGTCTTTTTCCGAAGTTCTAGATTGGGTGGAGGAACTTCTCTCTTTTTTTTTAATGGGGGGGGTATTATTTCTCATTGGTTTTCCGAGGAACGCTCTATTCAATTCAGTTTTCAACTGGTAATGAGTAGTCGATCCTTGAATTCCAATTGTGAAAAGGTGTTTATTGTTCTCTACTTATACTCTCATTGAGGGCTCCTAGGAGCTGTGTGAAGTATTAGTTGGAAAGGGAAAAGGTGAGGCAAAGAATCCAATTAAGAGGTCATTGTAACAGTCTAGGTGAGAGAGAATGTGGGTTGTGTGAATGAAGAGAAAGATGCAAATGCAGGAGATGTTGTGAAGGTAAAATCCTGACAACTGATTCGATATGCGCATTGAGGCAGAATGATAAGTCAAGGAAGTCTCATAGATTGGTATATACTCTTCATCAATTGATTCACATGTGTATATATTTTGTCTCCCAAACTGCTTGTGTGCCAGACCCATTCCTGTGTGTGCCAGGTACGTGGAAAGTGCTCAGGAACTATTGTTTGATACTCATTAGTTACACATTTGACATTTTATTACCTGTGTGACCTTGGTAAATCACCATAGATACTCTGTGAAATAAGGGATTGGACCAGATCTGCTCTCTAGTTCTAGGAACATCACATTTCTAAGTAAGGGTCAGGAAGCTATGAGAATAGAGAACTTATGGAAATGAGAGACAATTGGGAAGAAAAAGCAGGATTAAGGACCTCAGTGGATAGGTCAAAGGAAAAACAGAGAAGAGCTTTTAAATACTATAAATAACAATTTAAAAACCCCAGCTAACTCTAGGATTTTGAACCTGAGAAACTAGAAATTTCTCAGAAGGCTTGGATGCAGTTATGATCTGTACTACTAGGAAGAGTACCAACATTTATGAGATCACAGATCTGTTTGAAGTATTTAAGTGTATTTAACTTCAGTACTATCTGTGTTTATTTTAACAATTTGTTTTAGTTCAAACTAATAGGTAACTTTCTTTGTATTTATTTACCTCTAGTTTTGTTTTCTGGTTCTCACAGGCTTTATCAGGTTTGTTGAATTGAGTCTACTGATAGTGGGAACTATTTAACCTAATCAATCAACAGAAAATACAAATAAAATTTCCCCACTTATTACACTTTTTCATTTTATATGCTTTTTAAACATACATGCTATGGTAGGAGCAATACCTGTCAGGTAAGCTAGACTAATTTTTCTTTAAAATGTTCTTGAGATAATTGGTACAGGATATTAAGACTTGGGCTGTAGACTTGGCTTTCTGATAAGCTCAAAACAAAACAAATAAAACAAACCCCTTCCCTCTCAAGATTCTGAGTGGCAGACAAAAATGACCAACAGAAATTCAGGGTTGCAATATAAATCAATCGTGTATCATTGAATAGTCCTTCCTTGCTATGGCTAAGTAAACTCCCTTTTGTTAAATTACATATTTCTACAAGAGACTCATTTCATCCCAATATCAAAACTGAGCTACAGAAGAACCTGAGTTAGTCCTGGCCAAAAAGAACATCGGCCTGGCAGTCCTGATGACTTGGGTTCTCTAGTTCTGGAGCTACCAATAACTGTCTCTGTGACCTTGGACAAATCACCTCTAGGTTTCAATTTCTTCATCTGCAAAATGAGAAGGTTGGGCAAGATGACCTCCATGATATCTTTCAGCTTTCACTCTGTAAATTAGATAGTGTCTATTACCAACGCTGTTATCTGTCCTGTTTCCATCTCTTAATCAAGGGAAGCCATTTCCCTTGTTCATAAAAATGGCTCAAAACATCCAAGAATTTCTACTCCTAAATCAATGATCTGCCTGATCATAATTTTCAAATAGAAATAAAAATAGGAGATATGTAAAAATTAAATTTTTAAAGAGACACCTAACCAGAATTCTGTTATATCTGCAGCCAATTATCTAATCCACCTTATCTATTTGGTGAAAAAGTTTAAAAGAAGGATTTGTGAAGGACAGGGATTATATAGCTTGCAGAAGTAAAGTTAATGAGTTGATCTAATAAATCTCCAAACATCATAGGTTAACAAATGAGCTCAAATTGTATAGTTTAGATGATCTGTATCATTCTGGAGTTTATGGATACCTACCAAGACAAACCCAGGAACTATATGAACATAATTATAAAACAGCTTATACAAATAAAGTCAGATTTAAATAATTGGAGAAATATTAATTGTTTATGGGTAGGCTAAGCCAATACAATACAAATGACAATTCTACTTAAACTAATTATTTATTCAGTGCCATCCCAATTAAACTACCCAAAATTATTTTATTCAGCTAGAAAAAATAATAAAATTCATTCGGAAGAACAAAAAGTTAAGACTATCAAAGGAATTAATGGGAGGAAAATGTAAAAGAAGGAGGTCTAGTAATACCAGATCTTTCATAAAGCAGAAATTATGAAAACTATCTGGTACTGGCTAAGAAATAGAATGGTGGATCAGTGGAATGGAGTAGGTATACAATTCACAGCAGTAAACAATCTGTAGTAGTAACCTTGTGTTTGATAAACACAAAGATCTAAGCTTTGGAGATAGAACACTCTTTGGTAAAATTGCTGGGAAAACTGGAAAGTATTCTGGCAGAAACTATGTATAGATCAATATCTTATACCAGTTACCAAGATAAGATCAAAATGGATATATACTCTAGGTATAAAGGGAGATAATAGTAAATCAGAAGAGCATGGAGTATATTAACTATCAGAATTATGGATAAGAAAAGAAGTTAACCAATAAAGAGGTAGAGAGCATTGTGTAATAAAAAGTGGATAATTCTGATTAAGGTCAAAAAGGTTTTATACAAATAAAAACAGTGTAACCAAGATTGAAAGGAAGGCAGGACATTGGAGGGGGCGGGGATTGTTATAGCCAGTTTCTTAGATATATCTCATATATATAGATAAATAAGTAAAACTTATAAGAATATGAGTCATTCCTGAATTGATAAATGGTCAAAGGACAGTTAAACATGACATAACATGATCAAAGAGACAGTTTGGGGGAGAAGAAATCAAAGCTATATGTAGTCATATGAAAAAATGCTCTAAATCATTATTGATTACAGAAATGATAATTAAAACAACTGTGTGGAACCATCTCACACTTGCCAGATTGGCTAAAATGACAGAAGGGGAAAATGACAAATTTTGGAGGGTATGTGGAAAAATTAGGATACTAATACACCATTGGAAGAATTGTGAACTGATTCAACCATTTTGGAGAGTAATCTGGAATTATGCCCAAAGAGTTATAAGACTGTGTATACCCTTTCACTCAGCAATACACACTATTAGGTCTGTTTTCCAGAGTGATTAGGGGAAAAGGAAAAGTACCTATAAGTTCTAAAATGTTAATAGCAACTCTATTTGTGGTGGCAAAGAACTGAAAAGTAAAGAGATGCCCATCAATTGGGGAATGGCTGAAAAGGTTGTGATATATGATTGTGATGGAATACTACTGTGCTATAAGAAATGACAAGCAGGTTGGTTTAGAAAAACCAAAAATGGAGACTTGAATGAAATAGTTCAGAGTGAAACAAACAGAATCAAGAAAAAGTTGTATATAATAACAGCAATATTGTTCAAAGATTAATCGTGAATGACTAAACTACTGTGAATGATATGAGAATTCAAATCAACTACAAAGGTCTTAATCAAGGAAAGGCTATCCACTTCCAGAGAAAGAATTGATATATCAAAGTATGTATTGTATGGGTACCACATACATATCTATATCAAATGTTGGCCTTCTCTAATACAGAGTTAGGAGGGGGACAGACAACTCAGAACTCAAAATGTAACCAAAAAATAAATTTTTAAGGTTTACAGGAAGGGCTTTCTGGATAACAAGATAGAAAAGCAACAAGATAGGATGTCTGTGAGCAGCAATATAGGAGACTACATTTTCTCTGATCCCCATGATGCCTCATATCTCTCCAAAACAGAAATTAGGTGCCAAAGATAAAGCAATGTCAGTTGTTTCCATGGTCTAGGATACCCAGAATCCAAAGAAGGTAATATTAAAAAAAAACAAAAAACCAACAACCCATCACTGCCAGTAAGCAAGACTACACTAGCCGACCCAAAGACATGACAAATGTTTGCATTAAAACCCATCCCTTATCTATAAGCATATGAAGAAATGCTCTAAATCACTACTGATTAGAGAAATGCAAATCAAAACAACTCTGAGGTACCACATCTCTCCAGTCAGATTGGCTAAGATGACAAAACAGGAAAATGACAAATGCTGGAGAAGATGTGGGCAAATTGGAACACTAATGCATTGCTGGTGGAATTGTGAACTTATCCAACCACTCTGGAGGACAATCTGGAATTATGCCCAAAGGGCTATAAATAATTTCATACCCCTTGACCCAGCAATACCACTTCTAGGGTTATATCTCAAAGAGATCATAGAAGAGGGAGGAAGACCCATATGTACAAAAATATTTATAGCAGCTCTTTTCGTGGTTGCAAAGAATTGGAAATTAAAGGGGTGCCCATCAATAGGAGAATGGCTAAACAAGTTGTGGTATATGCATGTAATGGAATATTATTGTTCTATAAGAAATGAGGAGGAGACAGTTTTCATATTTACCTGGAAGAGGCTTATACAAACTGATGCTGAGTGAGAAGAGTAGAACCAGGAGAAATTTGTATACAATCACAGACACATGTGTGATGACCAACTATGACAGACTGGACTCTTCTCAGCAATGCAGTGATATAAGTCAATACCAAAAGACTCATGAAGGAGAGAGATGCCTACATCCAGAGAAATAACTAGAAAGAACTGAGCTTAAATCCCGATGGAAGAAAACGAATTGATCTTTTTCTTTTCATTGTTTGGTTTTATTTCTTCTTTACCGTTTTTCATCCCATCTAGTACAATATGCCTTTGTAACTTGACTAATGTCTACTGTGAAAATATTTGCAGATCCTATACTGGACTATATGCCATCGTGGGGGGCGAGGGAGAGGGAGGGAAGGGAAATTTGAAACTCAAGGAACTATGGAATTAAATCTTATAAACTAAAAATAAATAAATTTTAAAGAAAAAACATCCCTATACCTTAGTAAGCCCTCCCTATTTCCAATGATGTAGAGATCCCAGCTCTATGCTAAGGAAGTTAGCTTTGGCCTTAACAACCAACTTGGCCACAGCCCTTCAGAGACAAAAGCCTGACAGGAACTGAAACCCAGAAGAAACAAGTGTGCTGCAAAACTCTGAATTGCCAATGCTGAGGGAAAAAACCTCTGAACTTCAGTGCCAGGCCAAAGAACTGAAGAACTGGGGGAGTGGGGCAAGTCACCAAAACAAGACACCATGTGGATGAGGGGCTCACTCCATTAAACCTGAGGGAAAGAGCAGAGCATCCAGCTAGTAAGTTAAGGAGAAAGTGATCAGTGGGAATTGATAATAAAGATTTATAGTCTTCAAATAGCCTATAAAACAAGGGGAAATGATCCAACACTTGATGAGATAGGACAGTGTGGAATGTGAGGAGAACACGGAAACAATATGCTCTTCATGTGTGGAGTAAAAGAAATAAGAATTCTGGGGAGGCTAGGTAGCACAGTGAATACAGCACTGGCCCTGGAGTCAGGAAGACCTGAGTTCAGATATGACCTCAGACACTTAACACTTACTAGCAGTGTGACCTTGGGCAAAACACTTAACCCCAATTTCCCTGCCTTCCCCCCTACAAAAAATAAAAATAAATTTTAAAAAAGAAATGAGAATTATGAGAGCAGAATTTATGTCTTGCAGAGCAAAAATATGAGCATAGTAGAAAAACTTGAGTCTGTAATGGGAAGACTCACCAGAAAACAAGAAAGAACATTAAATTGGAAATGCAAATAAAAGTAAAGGACAACCTAGATTAAGAGAAGCAAGAAACAGTAACATTAAAGGAAAATATGCTCACTATGCAAACAAAACATACTGAATTCAAAAAAAGGACACATACAGACCACCTGAAGGTTTCTGAGAAGAACATAACAGAGCAAAAAAAACCTTAACATCATAATAAAGAAGATGATAGAAGAGAAATGCCCAGAACTTTGAACATAGAAAATGAAATTCCAATGGAAAGAATTCAGATTACCTCCAGAAAAACAAAACACAACTTAAGGCTGCAAACCCCAAGACACGTAGTGCTTAAATTTAACAATATAATTCAGAAACAAGTTCTGAAAAACATCAGGAAAATGACATTAAAATGCAAAGGAAAGGATATTAGAATAAAGCAAGATTTTCACAGCCACTAGAAAAAGGAGGAGTGAATGGAATAATGTGCTTTGAGGAGCAGTGCAGTCCAGGATGCAGCCCAGAGTAACCTATCCTGCAAACCTGAATATAGTCCTAATACCTAAACCAAGGAAAGATAAAACACTGAACGAAATCCTAGATCAATTATCATTAATGAACATTGACTCAAAAATCTTAAAATCCTATCAAACAGACTAGAGTGATTTATCCAAGAAATCATTCATTTTGATCAAGTGGGAATTATACCAAGGATACAAGGATGGTTCAACACTAGGAAAACAATCAGTATACTAAAAACCAAAACATATAAAACCACATCACAATGGACACAGAAAAATCATTGACAAAGTACAACACTCTTTTTCATTAAAAAACCTACAAAATATATAATTGTTCAGTTGTTTCAGTCAAGTTTGATTCTTCGTGACCCCATTTGGAGTTTTCTTGATGAAGATATTGTAAGTGGTTTTCCTTTCTCTAGTTCATTTTATAGATGAAGAACTGAAGCAAACAGGGTGTCTGAGGCCAGATTCAAACTCAGGAAGATTGTCTTCCTGATTCCAGGTCAGGTACTCTAACCATTGTGCCACCTGCTTGCCCTTAGAGGGACCTTTTTGAATATCATAATGTCTTTAAAAACATCTATCTGTGATCAAAAGCAAGCATTACATGAAATGAGGATACATTAGAATCTCTTCCAATAAATATGGGAGTTAAGCAATATGCCCAGTATCCCTACTATTTTTTGACAGTTCTGGAAATGCTAGCAATAAGAATAAGACAAGATAAAGGAATTAAAGGAATAAAGATAGGTAAAAAGGAGACAAAACTGTTTGCTGGTGATATGACCGTTTACTTTCTGCATAATAAAATAAAGTTGTTTGCTTCTGAGAAAAATTTAAACATTATTTGTCGGATGGCTCTCTGGGAGGTGGAGGAGGAAGAATACATGGGAAACTATGGTGATGTTAGAAACAAAAAATATCAATGAAAAACTTATCTTTAAAAATTTAAGAGTTTATGGAGAGGGGGCAGCTAGGTGGCGTAGTGAGTAAAGCGACAGCCCTGGAGTCAGAAGGACCTGAGTTCAGATCCAGCCTCAGACACTTAACACACACAAACAAAAAAAACCTAACCGTGTGACATTGGGCAAATTACTTAACCCCAATTGCCCTCCAAAAAGCAAAAAAAAAAAAAAAAAAAAGAGTTTATGGAGAATGCTAATTTCAAAACCCCCTTTCTAAAGTTTTTTGTTTTGTTTTGTTTTTACCATGAGCAAGACAGAAAATTTATTAGTTTAGGTATAATCCTGCATAAAGGAACAATAGATCTGATTGTCAGGAAGACTGAGTTCTTTTTCCACCTTTGACACTTACTATCTGTGACCCAGGGCAAGCTACTTGAACTCTCTGTGCCTCTGTTCCCTCATTTGTAAAAACAGAGGGGTTGAACTCCATGTTTTAGAGTACAAGAAGTTTTTACATTTGCAGTAATTTTTGTTAAACAGATATAAAATTACCTTTTCTCAAGGTGTTGTCACAAACAGAATAAACTTCAAACTCTCTACCTGAGATTGGACAACTCACCTTTGCTGAGGTTAATGTCCCCATCCCCTAGCTGTAGTGGTAGATACACTCACATTTTTCCATTTTGCATCACTAGAGAGGAGATTGTAAAGGAGATTGTAGTTATCTGGATAACTAACTGGTTTCTAGATAATACAGATATCCTTTCCACATCATGGGGGCTAGGGGTGTGGCGCTCCCTCAATCTGGACAATCTATGTAAAAATTTTTGGTCCTCTTCTCAGAGAAGAAATTTTGTATATTCATGGCATTAAAAGATAAAATAAGTTGATATTATACAATACTATATATCTTTATGCATTTCTGAGTTTCTAAACTTTTTCTGTTTCATCTGCTGACCTTTGTGTGTCATCTTCGACCTCCACAAAATCCCCCCTAAATTCCTATTTAATTTCTTAAGCTGACCTGTGATATATCAAAACCATGATGGGGAAAGTCCCAAGGTGGAAAGAATAACTGAAGTAGGGATGGCCCTAGTCTACCTATCACTTTGAAAGATCTGTTTAAATAGGGAGTGGAAGGACAGGAAAGAAAGGAGGAAAAAAGGAATGCTCTTCCCCATTTTCCCCTCAGGCCTCTTGCTTTGCAAAAGTTTCATAATTATGATTTGGGCATAAAGGTCCTGAGCACATAAAAGAAGTGAACAGCAGACTCTGAGTAGGAAAAATCTGATTACAGATTTTATAAAATTCAAGATTATGGCAGAGGGGAATAAATAATCATAGCTTAGTGCCTTTATTTGTTTGTTTTTCTTTTTGGAGGGCAATTGGGGTTAAGTAATTTGCCCAAGGTCACAGGGCTAGCTTTTTGTTTGTGTGTGCATTAAGTGTCTGAGGCCGGATCTGAACTCTGAGGCCGGATCCGAACTCAGGTCCTTCTGACTCCGGGCCGACGCTCTACTCACTGCGCCACCTAGCTGCCCTTAGTACCTTTATTTGGTAGTATAATAGGTTACACATGGCAGAGGAAGGAAGGAAGGAAGGAAGGAAGGAAGGAAGGAAGGAAGGAAGGAAGGAAGGAAGGAAGGAAGGAAGGAAGGAAGGAAGGGAGGGAGGGAGGGAGGAAGGAAGGGAATTGTTGCCCAACTGGAACTGACAAGTTGGGTCCTGAGTGGGGCAGCTTCTACTACTCACAGGTTGTTGTTTGTCTTTTGTTTTTGAAGAGGACCGTGACATCAGGAAGGTGATGTCATAACTTGCAAGTGAATTGGATTTGAGTGAGGCAAGGCTGTGCAAAGTCATCAGCCTCAATCTCTCCTCCAGAGCCATCTGGGTCCTGTGGCAAGATAGAGATCAGGATGACTGGAGATGTCCCCAGATCTAGTTGGAGACCTTCTATGAGCCTGGGTGTAGAAGGATAAAAGAAGCACAGGAAAGGTGGCAGGGGCATGGGGGAGTGGGAGTTTTGAAGAAAAGAGAGAAGGGCTGAAATGAGGGAAGAGATCTAAATAAAAATTACCATAAAGTTTTCCCTGTAAAAAATGGCCAAGTTACTAAATAAATACTGTATCAGATTACTCAAAAAAAAGATTAACCCTGTCACTAAGAAGCTCTGGCTTTATTAGAATAAATAAATCTAAAATTGTAAAAAGTAATTAAATCAAATATAAAGCAGAGATGGAGTCAAGATGGCAGAATGAAGTCAGCATTTTTTTCTGAGCTCCAACAACTTAAAAACATGCTGAAATTAATTATGAGCAGAAAAACCAATAAAAAGTCACCAACAAACAACAAATCACAATGGGTCATTTTTCCCCCAGCCCAGGGCAGCTTAGAAAGACAGAAAGAGGGGTGGCTAGCTGGCACAGTGAATGGAGCACTGGCCTTGGAATCAGGAGGACCTGAGTTCAAATCCAACCTCAGACACTTTACAGTTACTAGCAGTGTGACCTTGGGCAAGTCACTTTACCCCAATTGCCCTCCTTCCCCCCCAAAACAAAGACAGAAAGAGAGGTCTGTGGATACTGTAGTCTGTAGCCAGACTAGCAGTGGCTGTGGTAGGGGGTGGCAGCAGTGCCCAGTGATTGAATGAAGACTGAACACTTGGTCAGAAAAGATCCAGGGATCAGTACTAGCACCAGAAGCAGGACTGGGTACCATTTTGCAGGTCTGTCACCCATTACCCAGTTCTGAGTTGCAGTTC
Source organism: Gymnobelideus leadbeateri (assembly GCA_011680675.1). Lineage (NCBI taxonomy): Eukaryota > Metazoa > Chordata > Mammalia > Diprotodontia > Petauridae > Gymnobelideus > Gymnobelideus leadbeateri. The sequence continues at coordinate 22,350 of WOXC01012391.1, read as the reverse complement.
CAGACCAAAGAGGAAAAGTCTCAGGAGGGAGCAGGGGCCCTACCTGAGTTAAAGACCAGAGCACAGGCCAAGAGGGAAGTGACCAGACATCTCTTAGGATCACACTTTGGAATGGAAATAGAAAGAAATATAGAAAGAGAAAGAAAAATACCTATTTTTCAGCTTGCAAGGCATCTTTACAAATATTAACCATGTATTAGGGCATAAAATGTAGGAAAGTATAAATATTGACTGCACACTTTTTGGATCATAATGCAATAAAATGTATTCAATATAGAGCCATGGAAGCAGAGATAAAAATTAATTGGAAACTAAGTAATTTAATGTACTATATTATTTAATATTATATTTAAATGCTAGCTATAGCTCTAAGACAAGAAAAAGAAATTGAAGGAAGAATAGGCAACAATGAAACAAAACTATTACTTTTTGCAAATGATATGGTGGTACATTTAGAGAACCCCAGACAGTCAACTAAAAACTAACTGAAACAATTTATAACTTTAGAAAAGTTGCAGGATGTAAAATAAAACTACACAAGTCCTCAGTATTTCTGTATATTGTCAACAAAACCAAGCAGGAAGAAACAGAAAAAAATTATATTTGATATTAAAGGATATGAAAAGGCAGTTTTCAGAAGAATATATCAAAGTTATCAATAGTCATATGGAAAAATGCCCTAAGTCCCTAATAATTGGAGAACTATAGGGGGCAGCTAGGTGGCACAGTGAATAGAGCACAGGCCCTGGAGTTAGGAGGACCTGAGTTCAAATCTGACCTCAGACACTTAACACAAAAAACTAGCTTGTGACCTTGGGCAAGTCACTTAACCCCAATTGCCCTCCAAAAAGTAATAATAATAATAATAATTGGAGAAATACAAATTTAAACAACTCTGAGGGACCACTTCAGACCCATCAAATTGACTAAAATGACTGAAAGGGAAATAACAAATGCTAGAGGAAATAACAGAAAACAGGTACACCAATACTTTGTTGGTGGAGCTATTAACGAGTCCAACCACTCCGGAGAACAATTTGGAAATATGTCCAAAGGGGCTATATGCCTGTGCATACCCTTTGTTTGACCCAGTAAAAATCACCACTAGGTCTATACCTCCAGGAAATAAAAGGAAAAGGATATATAAAAAAATATTTATAGGAATTCTTTTTGTGATGGCAAAGAATTGGAAACCAAGGGAAATGGCCCATCAGTTGGGGAATGGCTGAACAACTTACTCCATGTGAATATTTTGCTACAGGAAATGATGAAGGGGATGATTTCAGAAAAACCTGGGAAGACTTATATGAACTGATGCAAAATGAAGGGAGCAAAACCAGGAGAACAATGTACACAGTAAAAGCAATATCATAAAGATAATCGACTGGGGGGGGGGGCGGAGCCAAGATGGCAGAGTAGAAACAGCATTTCCAATGTGCTCTGCCCCACACAAATTTCGAACAATGTGAAAGGGAGCTCCAAACAACTTCTGGAGCCACAGCACCCACAGCACTGCACAGAGAAGCTAACCTCCTGCTGAGGACAGCCCAGGAGCCCTGCAGGGAGCGGCCAGCACAGCGCTCTGAGAGCAGGCAGCACAGCGCTCTGGGAACCGACAGCGCAGCCCGCAGCCCGCAGAGCCGAGCCCAGGTCCGCGGTTTTAGCCCCAGGGCAGCCGGGCCTTCAGCCAGCTGGTGGAACCCCAGAACACCAGCAATGGTGGCGATTCCAGAATTATCAGCACAGATATGCCTAGGACAAAGTGAGAGGTTAGTGCCCTATGGACTTTGGGACCAGTATTGGGGGAACACGTGGCTTCCTCCCCTGGGGGCAAAAAGCTGCTGAAGAAACAGCTGCACAGAAGCCATTTTGCAGCATCAGTAGTGGCTCTAGCTCCTGGTCTGTGAACTGTAGGAAGATCCAGCAATCAGTCTGGGGGTTAATCACTTTTGCTTTAAACTGCCTGGATCTGGATTGTGGTCTGGGGTGGGGGGGGGGGAGTTTGGGGTGGGTATCCAACTTGCCAGAGTGGGTAGAGGCTTTACAGAGGCCACCCAACTGGCGGAAGTTGTGAAGACCCCACATTTGGGTGGAAGCTCCCCTGTCTGGTGGCAGAGTCCTACTGTGGCAACAAGCCCAAATAACAAGTAATTAAGTGGCAATATGCCTAGGCAAACGAAACAAAATAAACAGAAAAGTTCAACATTGGACTCCTATTTTAGGGGCAAAGAGGCTCAAAGCATGGAGGAGGACTGTGAGGTCAGAACTCCTGCACCAAAAGCCCCAAATGAAAATACAAGCTGGCTACAGGCCATAGAGGATCTTAAGAAGCAGATAAGAGAAGTGGGGGAAAATTTGGGAAGAGAAATGAAAAAGATGCAAGAAAAGTATGAAATGACAGTCAACAGCCTGACTGAGGAAAATAACACCTTAAAAAATAGACTAACTCAAATGGCAAAAGAGGCTCAGAAAGGCAATGAGGAGAAGAATGCCTTAAAAAGTCAAATTTGCCAGATGGAAAAAGAATCTCAAAAGCTCACTGAGGAGATTCATTCCTTCAGAGTGAGACTGGAGCAAATGGAAGCTAGTGACTTTATGAGAAATCAAGATACTATTAAACAGATCCAAACAAATGAAAGAACAGAGGGCAATGTGAAATATCTCATGGGAAAAACCACTGACATGGAAAATAGATCCAGGAGAGATAATTTAAAAATTATTGGACTACCTGAAAGCCATGATCAAAGAAAGAACCTAGAAATCATCCTTAAACAAATTCTTAAGGAAAACTGCCCTGATGTTTTAGACCCAGAGGGCAAAACAGAGGTTGAAAGAATCCACAGATCACCTCCTGAAAAAGATCCCCAAAAGAAAACTCCCAGGAATATTATAGCCAGCTTCCAGAATCCCCAGATCAAGGAGAAAATACTCCAAGCAGCCAGGAAGAAACAATTTCAATATTGTGGAAACACAATCAGAATAGCCCAGGACCTGGCAGCTTCTACACTGAGGGATCGAAGGGCATGGAATATGATATTCCAGAGGGCAAAAGAGCTGGGAATAAACCCAAGGGTCACCTACCCAGCAAAACTGAGTATCTTGTTTCAGGGGAAAATATGGTCATTCAGTGGAATAGAGGACTTTCAAGCATTCTTGATGAAAAAACCAGAGTTGAATAGAAAATTTGACATTCAGACACAAGAAGCAAGAGATGCTTGAGAAGGTAATCAAGGAAAAGAAATCAAAAGGAACTTATCAAAGTTGGACTACTTACAATCCTACATGGAAAAACAATAACTGTGTTTGATGAAACCTTTCTCATTATGAAAATAATTGAAGAAGGGTACATGGCATATGTTCACAGGTATACATGGATAGAGGGCACAGGTTGAATTTGATGGGAAGGGATGATTATTTTTTTTTTTGGAGGGCAATTGGGGTTGGGTGACTTGCCCGGGTTCACATGGCTGGGTTTTTGTTTGTGTGTTGGGTGTCTGGGGCCGGATGCGAGCTCGGGTCCTTCTGGCTCCGGGGCTGGCTCTCTGCTCGCTGCGCCACCTAGCCACCCCAAGGAAGGGATGATTCTTAAGGGGTGAAGTCAAGAGGTGAGAGAGGAAAGTGGCAAGAGGAGATGGAGAGAGACAAGGTAGGGCAAACTATCTCATGTAGAAGAGGCAAGGGGAAGTAGTTGCAGGGGAGGGGAAGAACAGGAAGGCAAAAAAGCAAAAGCATATTCTCATTGAAGTTGGCTCAAGGAGAGAATCACATACATACTAAATGGAATATCTTACCCTCACTCACTCTCCTGAGTAGGGGAAAGGGGGATGAGAGGGGGATGATGGAGGGGAGGGCATTCTGGGGAGAGGGGAGGTTAGAAGTACCCACTATCAAAGAGGGACAGGATCAAAGTAGGGAATGGACCAGGTGGGAGGTGAGACAGGCGGGAGGGAAATATAAGCAGTCTTTTACAATATATCTACTATGGTAATGTTTTGCATAGATATACATGTACAATACATACTGAATTGCTTATCTTCTCGGAGGGAGTGGGTGACAATGGAGAAAGGGAACGGATCTGAAAATCGAAGTTTTAAAATTAAATGTTTCATAAGATGTCCAGGCAGTGGGGCTCAGAGATTCACCTTTCCCTAATGGCAAAGTCGAAGGGGGTATGGGAGAAGATATGGGAGAGAGCAGATTGGATGAGGGGATATCTAGTGGGACTGCTATTCTGGGGTGGTGGGTAGAGAAAAATGGGGGGAAATGTAACTCATAATCTGGTGGAAATGAATGATGTAAACCAGAAGTTAATAAAGCATTTGTTTAATTAAAAAAAATAAAAGAGAAAAAAAAGAAAAAAAAGATAATCAACTGTGAAAAACTGAATATCTTTCATCAATAAGATGATCTACCACAACTCCAAAGGACTCATGATATATAATGTTAATCAATTCCACTTGGAAATACATTTTTTTCTCTATTTACTTTTTTTTTTTTTGCTAAGATGAGGAAAGTGGTACAAAGCTAATGCATAAATATGTTTTGCATAAGCTCATAAATATAAAGAATATTGTATTTCTTATCTTCTCAATGAGTGAGGGGAGGAATGACAGAGAAAATTTGAAACTTAAATAAAAATAAAAAGAAGTTATGACCCCTTCTGGTTGTCAGATTTGTTTTTAAAAATGTATAAAATATGTTTTATTGTTATTCTTGAAACAAATATAATCAATTGTTCTTGACTTTATAAAGTCAAAATCAACCAAAAAATAATCAAACCTGAAGACAATGCTTTTAGAAGCATTGATGTTAGTCAATCAATAAACATTTGTCAAGTGTCAATATGTGTGCAAGGCACTGTGCTAAAAGCTGGGAATACAAAGAAAGGTAAAATACAGTCCTAGCTCTAGAGGAGCTCACAATCTATGGAGGAGACAAAATGCAGCTAACAACAAATAAGCTATATACAGGATCAATTAGAAATAATCTAGAAGGAAGGGACTAGAATTAGGGGTATAGTGAAAGGCTTTCTGTAGAAAGTGGAATTTTAGCTGGGACTTGCAGGAAGTCAGGGAACCCATGAGGCAGAGATGAGGAGGGAGAGAATTACATAAATGAAGAATGGGTAGTGACAATTCCCAGAGCCAGAGATGAAGAGTTTTGCCCAATGACAACAAGAAGGCCAGTGTCACTGGATCACAGAGTACACAGGGGTTGGGGCAGTGTAAAGTGTTAGAAAACTGTTAGAAGAAGATATTAAATATTAAAACAACTGGCATAGACAACAAGAAAAAATAGAGCTGACTATATCCTTTCAGTATGTTATTATGATACTTGAAAAGGAAAGGTTCACCTCACACAGTTACAAGATGCCCTTTTAATAAGCTGATTAAAAGTTAACATGTATTTCAAATCTTTAAATATAGAACTTGAAAACAAATATCAATTAAAAGAGAGACCATGGTATGTTGGAAGAAAAAAAAAGAATAGCAATGGTTATTCCACTGGTTTGTACCTAGAATGATTTTCCCCCTACATAATAATAATAACATCAATAATAGCTAATATTTGTATTGTACATTAAAGATTGCAAAGCATTTTACTATATTTAGTCCTCATAAAAATTCAATGAGGTAAATATTATTAATTAATTTTTTCAGATGAAGAAACTAAGACCAAGAAAAATTAAATTACTTCTCCAGGGTCATATAGCTAGTTTCTAATGCAGGATTTGAACTCTGGAGGGGAAAAATTAAGACTCTTTTCCTTGTTTAACTTGAAAGAATTATCTCATTTCAAAAAGGAAAACAAATAGGGGTGGCTAGGTGGAACAGTGAATAAGAAAGAGTGTCGGCCCTGGAGTCGGGATGACCTGGGATTGGTCTCGATCTCAGAAAATGAGCACCCACACATAAATAATGACTGGCCGTGTAACCTTGAGCAAGTTACTTAACCCCAATTGCTTTAAAAACAAAACAAAACAAAACAAAAAATGTCATCAAGTTGTTCTTAAAGTTCTATTTACTGTGAAATTAACAATATCCAAATAATATCATAATCAACCAAATCAATAACAACAGAAATTATATGATTATTTCAGTAAATGCAGAAAAAGCTTTTGACAAAATACAGCACCCATTCCTACTAAAAACATTAGACAGTATAGGTATAAATGGAGCTTTCCTTAAAATGGTAAGTAGTATCTACCTAAAACCATCAGCAAGTGTTATCTGTAATGGAGATAAGCTAGAAGCCTTCTTAATAAGATAAAGGGGGGGGGGGTGCCCATTATCACCATTATTATCCAATATTGTACTAGAAATATTACCTTTAGCAATAAGAGAAGAAAAAGAAATTGAAGGAATTAGAATAGACAATGAGGAAATAAAACTAGCGTTCTTTGCAGATCATATGATGGTATACTTAGAAAAACTAGAAAATCAACTAAAAAACTACTTGAAATAATTAATAACTTTAGCAAAGTTTCAGGATATAAAATAAACCTACATAAATCATCTTTCTATATATTACCAGCAGCAAGACATAGAAAGGGAAATTCCATTTAAAATAACTGTAGACAATATAAAATATTTAAGAGTCTACCTGTCAAGTCAAACCCAGTAACTATATAAACACAATTACAAAATGCTTTTCACACAAATAAAGTTAAGATTTAAACAACGGGAAAAGTATCAGTTGTTCATGGGTAGTCTGAGCCAATATCATAAAAATGACAATTCTACCTAAATTAATTTACTTTATTCAGTGCCATACCAAACTACCAAAACTTATTTTACAGAGCTAGAAAAATAATAATAACAAAATTCTTCTGTAAGAACAAAAGGACAAGAATATCAAGGGAATTAATCAAAATAAATGCAAGGGGGCGGCTAGGTGGCGCAGTGAGTAAGAGCGCCCACCCTGGAGTTGGAAGGACCCGGGATCGGGATTGGTTCTGGCCTCAGAAAATTAGCACCCACACATAAATAAATAACTAGCCATGTAATCTTGAGCAAGGTACTTAACCCCAATTGCTTTAAAAAAAAAAAAAGAATCTAAGAAAATAAATGCAAGGGAAGGTGGCCTAGCCATACCAGATCTAAAATTATACTATAAAGCAGCAATCATCAAAACTATTTGGTACTGGTTTAGAAATAGGGTAGTGGATCAGTGGAATAGGTTAGGTACATAAGACACAGTAATCAAGGACTATAGTAATCTACTGTTTGATAAACCCAAAGACTCCAGCTTCTAGAAAAAGAACTCACTATCTGACAAAAACTACTGGGAAAACTGGGAAACAGTATGACAGAAAGTGGGAATAGACCAACATTTCACATCATATGCAAAGATAAGGTTAAAATGGGTACATGATTTAGACATAAAGGGTGGTACCATAAGTAAATTAGGAGAGCAAAAAATAATTTATCTGTCAGATTTGTGGTGAAGGGAAGAATTTATGGTCAAACAAAAGACAGAAAGCATTATGAAATGCACAAACAAAACCAATGCAACCACAATTAGAAGGAAAGCAGAAAGATAAGAACAATTTTTACAGTAAGTGTTTCTGATAAAGGCCTCATTTCTCAAACATATAGAAACTGAGTCAAGTTATAAGAATATAAGCCATTTCCCAACTGATAAATGGTCAAGAGATAAAGATATCAACAGGCAGCTTTTAGATGAAGAAATTAAAGCTATCTATAGTCATATGAAAAAATGCTCTAAATCATTATTGATTAGAGAAATACAAATTAATACAACTCTGAGGTACCACATTACATTTATCAGATTGGCTACTATGATAAAACAGAAAAATGATAAATGTTGAAGATGTGGGAAAATTGTGATACTGATGCTTTGTTGGTGGAGTTGTAAACTGATCTAACCATTCTAGAGAGCAATTTGGAATTATGCCCAAAGGACAATTAAACAATGATCCAGCAATACCACTACTAGGTCTATATCCCAAAGAGATTATTAAAAAGGGAAAAGGACCCACATGTACAATAACATTTATAGCAGCTCTTTTTGTAGTGACAAAGAATTAGAAATTGAGGGGATGCTCATCAATTGGGGAATGGCTGAACAAAATGTGGTATATGAATGTAATGAAATACTACTGTGCTATAAGAAATGATGGGCAGCTGGATTTCAGATAAATCTAGAAAGACTTAAATGAACTAATGCTCAGTGGAGTGAGCAGAATCAGAGAACATTGTACACTGTAGCAGCAACACTGTGTGAGGATCAACTATGATAGACTTAGTTCTTCTCAGAAATACAGTGATCTAAGACAATTTCAAAAGACTCACGATAGAAAATATTATCCACATCCATAAAAAGAACTATAGGCATCTGAATGCAGATTGGAGCATAGTATTTTCACTTTCTCCAGTTTTTTTTTCACAGTTTTTTTCCCCTTTTGTTCTGTTTCTTCTTTCACAGTGTTTAACATTCACAACATGTAACATTTCACAACATTTAACAATATACATGATTGTACATGTATAACCTATATCAGATTGCTTGCCATCTTGGGGAGGGGGCAGAGGAGGGCAAGAGAAAAATTTGGAACTCAAAATCTGATAAAGGATGAATGCTGAAAATTATCTCTACGTGTAGTTGGAAAAAAATACTATTTCTATCAAAAAGTACCCAAAGAATAAAATAAGAATAAAAAAAGACTACAAGTCTTTTCTCTGACCATAGATAAGTAAATTAAAGTTGTTGCCATACATACTACCCCCAACTCTTTAATGATCTGAATTAGTTGGGAGATTTTCTACATGAGGAGCTTCCCACCCTAACAAAATCAAGTGCCCATGTACACAATTATACTGTTTCTCATAGCTGGTTCTCTAGTCTGGTTCTTTTGGAAAGGGAGATGAATAAATATGGTCCAAAACTGTAGAGAGCTACATATACCTCCATGATAAGCTTTGAGACCTTTCTAAACCCTCTTATCAAAGAATGCATGAATCTCCGTCCCCAAAGGTGCACAAGCCTTCAAGCACTCCCTAGTGTAGATAAGTATTTTACTAGTTGTACAACACATATTTCCTCAAACTTCATTTAAATGAAAAAAAAAAAGCCTCAGCAACTACTTTTCTCATCAGTTTGCTCAGAAGACTAATTTATAGTTTTAATTATGATGAGTGGCACAGAAATCATGTTGACTTAGCAGGTAATCAAAAAGTGTTTTTTATTGTTATTTCTACTATATATATAAAACATACTGTTTATAGTATGCTATACAACAGTAGTCATTTTGAGATTCTTCAAGATGACTTTTAATTATTAACAATATTACAAAAGGATTATAAATATACATACCATTTTTCTTGTTATCAGTTTTATGCTGAATTCTTTCTGAATTCTACCTATGTGAAGGTAGAACTTTAGTAAGTGCTGGACTCACTTTGGGAGGTTACCATCTTAAAGTCTGGGGAAGAAAAGCCATGGACTATATAGTTTAAGAATATATATAATTAAAGAATATCTACAAGACTTAAAATCAACCAACTACCTAACTGTCCAGGTTCCTTCCAATTCCTGTGAACCCCTGAAAGATAACTTCTTCAGCTGTTCATCCTAGAGTCTGACTGTCTCCTGCTTAGCTTCCTTTGAGGGCAATATCAAGAAAACTTAGCCAAGGTGAAAAACGGATATCCCACCCCACCCCCACTCCCTTGCAGCCTTCCTCCCACCCTAGCAGTAGTCAATTTACATACAAACCTGGCTTTGGCATTTCTCAGTTTCTTTAGTACTGTACAATAAATGAAAGTCAGCTATTTCACATTGTGATGTTGGGAGAAAGTTCAAGAGCCCAATTTCATTTCCTCTCCTTCAAAACCCATTTATAATCCAAAATGCTCTTGGATAGAAACCTTTAAGCTATCTCTTTTACTGTATATCTCAACATTCAAACTTACTCTGCTATTAGATACAGACCCTATTTCGAGTATCTTAGATCATCTCTTTCTTGAGCAAATATGTTTGGACTTAGTGGCAGTAAATCAAAAGATTCTATTCAGTGGCTAAATAAATTCGTTTTTATACAACCCTCCTTTCCACACCCTTGTGTACAAAGCAGCTGGCATGCATGCTCTTTCTCTCTCTCTCTCTCTCTCTCTCTCTCTCTCTCTCTCTCTCTCTCACACACACACACACACACACACACACACACACACCCCACTTCCCACTGTAGATCCAAAGAGGATTGCAGTTTCAGGGCCTAGCCAAGTCAAGGTATCAAATGGATGCAGTTCTCTGAGAACCTAGCAAAGGACACTCTTCTGCATAATCGTTTTTTCTCTGTATTCTGTTTCAAGGATGGAAATTTTATTTTCCCTGTATTTCTGTGTACTCCCTGTATTTTTCCTGTATTTTCAGCCTTCTTGCAGCTCAGAAGTCCCCAAGGCCCCTTTCCATAGGGGACCTGAAGATCCTAGTTTTGACATCACTAATATGCACACAGTTCTCTAGGCAGCATTTACAAACACTTTTCTACAAACCACTTATGAGCATTACTTGACCACTTACACTAATGTAAAGTGGTGCTGAGGTTCTCTCAAAAACACCTGTCAGGGGCACTCAGGCTTTACAGGCATTCTGCCAGAAAAACTGAAAGCATACTTTCTAGAACTGTCCTAAGGGTGTGGTCGGTATCCCCAAGTGGATTCTTACACCACCACTATCAGGTCTAGGAGGTGAAGAAAGACTCCTTACTGTATGCAGGGTCCTGGAACTTCAACTCTTCAATATAAAGCACTTTAAAATATTCCATTCTGAGGAGTCAAGTGTAAGGTCTAGATAGAAGCTGATAAAGCTCAATGACTTAGGGATAAAAGGTACCAGAAAAAAAAGAACCTTTGGAATATAAAACATAAACATGGCCCTCTGTGAGCCACACCCTTGTCTCCAACCTTATAGGAGAATGGATATTTTTTTTCAGATTTGGGATCTGACCCTGGAAAAGTCTGTTTTTGTTTGGCACATGAGGAAAGCTATATGCTTGTCAAAGTGTAACTCTACCCAAGATTTCACAGACCCCAGGGTTGTTCAAGTAGGTTTAAAATAGCAAGCAGGGCGGATAACTGCTTCAACTGTTCTTCCTACTATTTCACTCCCAGAAAACCTAGCCAGGCTGAAAAGCAGACTTACTTGCCTCTGACTCCCCTGAAGCCTCCCTCCCTCCCAATAAACAGCGAATTTACATATAAACGTGGATCCAACCTTTCTCAGTTTCTAAAGTACTGTACAAATAAATAAAAACAAGCTACTTTGCATTCTGATGTTCAGAGAAAAGCCAAGAGTCCTATCTCACTTTCTCTCTATCACACAAAATATTTGTGGTCGATAGAAACATACAACTAAAACCTAAGTTAGCGTGGGCAGAGTAGGGGACCCATGATTGCAGGGAAAATCAGAGGGGAAAGGAATGAGGGGGAGACTCCCCATATGATAGGCATATGTCCCCCATCCCCAGAATGGGCATGCTAACCCCGTTTTCCTTACCTTGCCCTTTGCTAGCAAATCCATTATGTAGCCAAACTCAGTTAATCTCCCTGACTCAGACATATTTATTAACATCGATTCCCATTTTAGTCTGAGTTTTTGTCCAATGCCTTCTGTTATTAATGAGTGAGAAGAAAGGGGAGGAGGAAGGGAAAAAGATAAAAGAGAAGACAATTCAGGCTTCAAGTATTTGTGAAGTGGTCCAGAGAAGTGATCTCTTAAAGGCACAGACAGGCAGTGGTGATGTAAAACTTTCATTAGACGAACAATAGACAAGTCCACTGAAACTCCGCCTCAACTGGGGTTTCTGGCCTCAGCCCATCATGCAGGATTCTTTTGCTCAAGGAAATAAACAAGCACAAAAAAGGGTCCACTTACAGTGAAGAAAATAAATCCTTTAGTGATCTAAGGTTTGATTTGTTCAGGTGTTTTTTTATTGGATCATGTTGATGACCTTCCAAGGCTTTCTTGAATCAGGATGCTAAAAGATTCTGATCACACCATATATAGCCTGTAGGTGCTGTAAGCAGATATGGCAGTAATCCAGCAGAGCCATAACAAAAGCCTTCGACAGAGAAAAAAAGCCCAGGGAATGGCAATAAATTCTCATGTCAGCCTTCCTGAAATCCAATAGTTAACTTCTAAACTGGATACAAATATAAGGACTATATATAAAACTATGTTTTGGAAGGTGGTTTGCTTGCAAACTACCTTGATATTATTAAATCTTTCCAAGGACTTCCCTTTTAAAAACAAAAACAGAAAGCTCAGACTTAAGATCAGCCTAACTTCACAAAGACCACACTCCTAATTCACTTTTTAAAATTAGTCTTTTAATTGATCACTTTAAAATTCGGTGTGTTTAACATATATTCTATTCTTTTGAAATGATAAATTTCCTTGTGGATTGTACTGAAATTATTTCCCCTTCTCACTCTGACATCAGTCACACATGAAACGCTTCTGTAGAAAGAAATCCTTATAAAATAAGCCTCAATACTTTGTTGACAGGTAGCAATAGCACCTACCTCACCAGAATCTTATGAGAAACAAATAAGATAATATATGTAAAGCATCTTGCCAACTTTTAAGTGTTATGTAAATGTTAAATATACTGAGTATTAACAACTTATAATTGTACATATGCTTAATTTTTAAATGAATGGAAATTCATGAATCCCTGAATACTTTTCTTGATCTAACAAAATACTTGCAATTAATAAGGGTTAGTTACAAATAAAAAAGTGACTGTTTTGAAAAGGACCAATGACATCACAGAGTGCTATCTTGACTGGCTCCTGTAAAACTAAGCAGAGCAGCTTTCCAGAGGACTGCTGCTGTGAACAGCTTAAAGGTTCTGATTACATAGTATAGTGAATTTTCTATTTATTCAGCAGTAAATTAAGGCAAAACATTCACAGAAAATCAAGGTACAGCATTCACCATGTCACAACTCAACAACTTAACACTAAAATGGCCACGTAGTTTTCACTAGAGTGGTCACATAGTTTTAACCAAAGTACATTCATTTAGTCAATCACAAAGTGCTTAATTCAATCACGAAGTACAAAAGTCAAAGTCCTCCACCCATAGGGTGCAATTAAGTTACAATTTCATCAGTCACTACTCAGTACCCTCTTAAGGGGTAGTGGAAAGTACCAAGGCCATCCACCCCTAGGTCACAAGTAAGTTACAATTTCATCAGTCAGCATTAAATACCCAAGGAGAGGTCTTTTCATCTTGGCTCAAGGCAGGCTGTCAGCTTCCATGGTTCCTCTTCCATGGTCCCAGCTCCTACCTGAATCCACCAAACTGTCACTTAGGTTCAAAGGCAGGCAGCTCCCAGTTCCTTGTCCAGCTCTCCTTGCAGTTCCTCTTCCATACTGAAGCTCTCAGTATCCAGTCCATCTCAAGTTCTTCACAGTTTCTGTTCCTAGGAAGACAAAGCTTAACAGAGCCACAGACAGACAAAGTACTGACACCACAGTCATGCTTCCTCTGGCAGCTCCAGCTGGCCCAGTCTTTGGCAGCTCTGGCTGATTCTCAGAATCTCTCAGCAAGAGTCCCCAGAAGAAAAGTCTCAGCAGAAGCTCCACTCTCAAAATCAAAATCACTTTCTCCAACTCCATTCTCATTTCTCTTCTCAGTTCTTCTCAATTCTCAGTTTAATCTTCAGTCCAGCAGTAGCAGCCCAGCCTCCAGATGCTCACTGAGAGAAATTCTCTCTCTCTCCCCCCCAGCAGTAGATGTTCTGTCTCCACAATGCTTGCCCCACAAAGTTCTGACTCTCCCAGCTGGGGCTTTTCCTTATATACAAATATTAGCTCCACCCCATTCAATCCCTTCCTGTTATGTCAGCAACAGGGGTTCATACCTTCTGTTTCTTAACAGGCTTGATATAATTAATTTGAAGCTAAGTGCTAAGTATCTCTTAGCTTGCCAATACTAAGGGACCTTCAAATTTCATTACTATTACAGCTACTAAACTGGATTTAAGTGAGACAGAGATCCACAAAGTCACCAGTCTCTCTCTTCCAGAATCATCAAAATTCAGTGACAAGTCAAGACAATTGGCAATGGCCTAGGATGAAGCAGATGACCTTGGCTTCATAGATGTCTGACCAAGCTCTAACACTCCTTCATGGCCTTTGGAACAAATTGTTCTCATCTGCTGATTACACTGGGGAAGTCTTCACTTGCTTGGGATTGACATCTCCCTAATTCACTGACCAGGTTTAAGATCCATCAGTTACCCACAATCTGGTTTAGACTGTCTTCTGAGACAGTTTTACCAGGGTGTGGCCAAAAGATTGACTATGGACTTAAAAACAACAACAATAACAACAAAGAATGGAAGGTTCAACATTTACTAGGATTTATTTTATATAGGTGGCTTTTTTCCCCCTCATGCCACCTTTTCCTAAGGTTTAACCCAACAGAGTCCAGTCCAGTTTTTCCTTAAAAGGCACTGAAACCATTCTGAAGTCTTAATTTGTTCAGAGATTTTAAGGCTTCTGGCTGGCATAAATAAAAATGCCAACACCTTTCCCCAAGGATTTACACAATCTTCTAACAAGCAAAACACCAAGAAGAATGAAGGAACAGAGAACCATTGCTGTATCATTTCCTGAATATCCTATCCATTTTTTAAAACTGATTTTATCTTTGGAAAGAGATTTTGTTATGTTAAAATGTAACATCTTCTAGAATATCAGAAAAACTTATATTCATTTGTGAATAGAAAAGATTAGAAAGTCAAATAATAGGGGCAGCTAGGTGGCACAGTACATAGAGCACCAGCCCTGAAATCAGGAGGATCTGAGTTCAAATCTGACCTCAAACACTTAACACTTACTAGCCATGTGACCTTGGGCAAGTCACTTAACTCCAATTGCCCTGCCCTCCCTGCTCCAAAAAAAAAAGTCAAATAATAGTTTTAGTAAGTATTATCCCACAATTTGAATTATCAGTGCCACTGACCCAGCAACTAGCACAGTGACTGGCCCATAGCAGATGAATTTTTTCTGTTTTCCTTTTTAAATTAACAAAACCCTGCAAGAAAAGATAGTAGGGGCATCTAGGAGGCCCAGTGAATAGAGCACCAGCCCTGGAATCAGGAGAACCTGAGTTCAAATCTAGCATCAGACACGTAATACTTACTAGCAGTGTGACTTTGGCCAAGTCACTTAATCCTAATTGCCCTGCCCTCCCCCCTCCAAAAAGCAAATAAAAAGAAAAAAAAAGAGAGATAGTAAGAGATACCCCATTTAAAATGAAATAATATAAAATATATGGAAGTACAACTACCAAAACAAACCCAGGAACTATATAAACAAAATTACCAAAAAAAATTTTTTTCATACAAATAAAATCAGATTTAAATAACTGGAGAAATATTGTTTGTGGGTAGGTCAATATAATAAAAACAACAATTTTACCTAAACTAACTCAGTGCCATCACAATTAAATTACCAAAAATATTATTTCACTGAATTAGAAAAAAATAATAACAAATTTCATGATTTGAAGAATAAAAAATCAAAGGAACTAATGAAAAAAAATGTAAAATAAGGAGGTTTAGCAGTACCAGATCTTAAACTATATTATAAGGCAATAATTATTAAAATATCTGGTAATGGCTAAAAAATAGAAAGGTGTAGGTGGAATAGAGTAGACACAATTTATAACAGCAAATAAATATAATAATCTTGTATTTGACAAGTGTAAAGACTTAAGATTTTGGGTTAAGAATTCATTATTGGTAAAAAAAAAAAAATGTTCGGGGCGGCTAGGTGGCGCAGTGAGTAGAGCGTCGGCCCTGGAGTCAGAAGGACCTGAGTTCGGATCTGGCTTCAGACACTTAACCCACACAAACAAAAACCTAGCCGTGTGACCTTGGGCAAGTTACTTAACCCCAATTGCCCTAAAGGGGCGGCTAGGTGGCGCAGTAAGAGCGCCGGCCTCGGAGTTGGGATGACCCGAGATCAAATCCGGCCTCAGAAAATGAGCACCCACACATAAATAATGACTAGCCGTGTAACCTTGAGCAAGTTACTTAACCCCAATTGCTTAAAAAAAAAAAATTGTTGGAAAAACTGGAAAATGGTATGGCAGAAACTGGGAATAGATCAATATCTTACACCACTCCCAGGGCAAGGAGGAGCACTAGCAATGGGAAGTGGGGTTTGGAGAAGGAGTTTTGATACAGGGACTCTAGTCATGGTTCCAGGGCAGAAGAGAGTGTTTGTGGTCATTCACAGACCAGGAGAACAATGACCACCCCTGTCCTTAGATCATACCACCTTGGAAGAACTGAAAACTTACAGACCCCCAGATCTAGATCTGAAAATAGCAGCATGAAAAATCTGAAGCTTGGGCAAGTGCCCCTTCCACCACCCAGAGCAAAATCCAACTTTATTTTTTATTTTTTGCTTTTTGGAGGACAATTGGGGTTAAATGACTTGCCCAAAGCCACACAGCTAGTAAGTGTGTCAAGTGTCTGAGGTAGGATTTGAACTCAGGTCCTCCAAATTCCAGGGCTGGTGCTCTATTCACTGCACCACCTAGCTGCCCCCCAAAACCCAACTTTAACATAAAGTTAAAAGTCAAGAACTACGCTGGGGAAATGAGTAAACAACAACAAAAAAAGAATTTGACCATAGAAATTTACTGTGGTGACAGGGAAGATCAAAACAAAAACTTAAAAGAAAAAAAAAAACACTTAATAGGTACCAAATTTTTTTAAAGTTTTTTTCTTGATCTCTAGAACAAGAGTGTGATGAGGTATTATGTAAAATAAACTACCTCCCCTCACCAAATAATAAAACAGAAGGCACAAAAATGAAAACTCTTCTGGTGATAGAGCAGAATTTTAAATAAATCAGTGTATTTTCTAGAAGAAGAAACCCAGAATTTTACTTTCAATCTTCACTAACTAAGAGGGAGGTCCCAGAAACTATAAATTATCATTCAAAGGTAGACTTTCCCTACATATTTAATAAAAAGTATGAGAAAGCACTTCCTTTTTCCTCCATCTTGGAGCTGTGGAGGCCTGCTGGAAACAGGACTTCTAGAACAGCAAAATGTCTGGAAGACTGTGGTCCAAGGCCATTTTTGCTGGCTACAAGAGAGGCCTACAAAACCAGAGGGAACATACTGCTCTTTTGAAAACTGAAGGCATCTATGCACGAGATGAAACCGAATTCTATTTGGGAAAGAGATGTGCTTATGTATACAAAGCCAAAAACAACATCATAACTCCTGGTGGGAAACCAAACAGAACAAGAGTTATCTGGGGGAAAGTTACTCGGGCCCATGGAAATAGTGGAATGGTTCGAGCCAAGTTCAGAAGCAATCTTCCAGCCAAGGCCATTGGACACAGGATCCGAGTGATGCTCTATCCCTCAAGGATCTAGAATATGAAAACTGATTAAATAAAATTACACATTTTTTGCAAATGTAATAAAAAAGTATGAGAAAATACTGGCAGATACATTTCTGCTGGCAGACATGTTTTTTGCTGAAGTGCATACCCTAAATGACAAATAATCTATATCTGATTGCTTACCATCTGAAGGATGGAGGAAAGAGAGGAAGGAGTGGGTGGATGGATAGAATTTGGAACTCAAAACTTTAAAATTTTTTAAAATTCTGTTTCTCATGGGGGAGGGTTTTTAGGATTAGTGAGGGAATATTAGAGGAAACTATTGTGATATAAAAAACAAAATATATCAATGAAAAACTTATTTTAAAAAAGAAAGTAATTAGTGGATTTCATCTATTTTTACTTTGGCCACTGATTCTAATAGAAATAGCCAATTTTTTTTGTTTTGTTTTGTTTTCTTAAAATAGTTGTCCAGGTTTGGGGTTTTGTTTTTGTTTTTTGGAGGGTTTTTTGGTCATGGTTTTCTGAGTCTGACTTTTATTTCTAATAATAGACATCTTATATTTTCTTCTACTTTTTCTACCTTTTGACTTTTTTTTTATTTCTTGTTCACTGATAATCACTGAATTCAGTTTGTTTCATTCTATTTTTCAGGGATTTCATTATACTTGGGTAATATTTTCTACCTCCTGCTTTAAGCCATTTTTTATTCTTCACTTTCCCTTTATAACTCTCATTTCGTTTTCTATCTCTTTGTTTTTTCAATCATTCTTGATCTTTCCTCTGAGATTCTAATCAAAGTTGGTGTTGGATTACTGACTTCTAGTTTTACCATTTGGATTTCTCTTACCCCAGCATATTTCTTCATTTTATTTAGTAGCTTCTCTTGCTCACTCATGCTTATTTACAGTCTCAGTTTTTAGGCTACAAATTCTATGTTAAGGGGCGGCTAGGTGGTGCAGTGTGTAGAGCACCGGACCTGGAGTCAGAAGGACCTGAGTTTGGATCTGGCCTCAGACACTTAACACACACAAACAAAAACCTAGCTGTGTGACCTTGGGCAAGTTACTTAATCCCAATTGCCCTCCAAAAAAAAAAAAAATTCTATGTTAAACTTAGTCTCTTCTAGAAATCTTGGATGAGTTGGATAGGCCTTAGTTATTTCTGTCCATTTTTTAATCTTAATATTACTACCACATCACATCTGGACGCGTGACTGCTATAGGATCCTACATTCTTTTTCATTCCCTAGCTTCCTTCTCAACCTCCCGTTGGTCAATTTTGAGTTCAGGCCATGACTGGCCTTTTTCTCCTTTTCTTTTTCAATCATTATCTGGTGATAAACAATAGGGTACCCTACTGTGGCCCTGGAGGATCAATGAAATTTTGGATCATATTTGTATCAAGCCTCCTGCAGTCCCAACATTGGCATCTTGGTGTAAAGTTGGTCTTATCTCCTACTTTGACTCCCAGTGTTTTCAGTAGTTTACATTTAGACCCCTATCTCCCTGAGCAGCTAGGTGGCACAATAGAGTGTTGGACCTGGATCAGGAAGACTTAAATTCAAATCCAGTCTCAATTACTAGCTGTGGGACCTTGGGCAAGTCACTTAATCCTGTTTACCTCAGTTTCCTCATCTGTAAAATGAGCTGGAGAAGGAAATGACAAATCTCTCCAGTATCTTTGCCAAGAAAACCCCCAATCAGGTCACAAAGAGTAGAACATGACTATAACAACTGAACAACAACCTAAATCCCTGTGTACTCCCCATAGGGACTGGTTCTGTTAAGTGCTTCTGTGCTAATAGGTCAGGCCTGGATTTGGATTCAGATATTTGATAATTGGAGTTGGCACTGGCTGTTCTGATGACTGGCTCATTGTTTATAGGAGTTTGTGCTAGCATCCTTCCCCACCCCCATTAGATTAAAATTTAAGAATAGGGACAGCACCTATAATTGTATTGGCACAGGGAACTCCTAGATGAGGAAAGTGCCCCGCCCAATTCAGGTTAGCACATTCTCTGCAAATTATAGTATTATAGAATTACTAGAGCACCAGGAGGCAATGGGATCTTATATCAAGGAATGAACTTGATCCCAGGTCTTCCTGGTTTTGAGGCCAGCTCTAATACTCTGTAAAAGTTGTATAATCTGTCACGAGATATTTCACAAGATGCTTTTTTTTTTTAAGAGATGTTATCTTGGTATTTGGGACAAACTCAAAGAGATTCTTAAAATCCTCCTTGGTCATCAACCAGTCTTGTTTGTTCTTAGATAAGGCCAGAGAGATCCTTCATTAAACCAAAAGCCATTTTGGATATCTCAGAAGTTTTAGGAACAGTTTTTCTCTTCATTCTTCTGTCTTCCTCAGGAAATCAAGATATAGTAGTTTCCAACAATTTCTTTTTTCTGCAGAATTGGCCAGATCCAAGTCCAGTCATTTGTTTATAGATTATCTATGTAAGGATCAAGAACCTGAAATCCTTGCTTTAGATCCTTTATTATTGAAATAACAGGGGCAAACACAACCTGGAATTTTTTTATATTTGGTAAATTTCTCCAACTTTCAAAGGAAAATAAGGAATGATATTGTGTCAGTTTTACCTTTCCTCAGGTCTAAGTATAGCATCCCTATAGCAATATTAGTCTAAAATCCTGTCATGCTCCGAACAAGGAATACATTACTGCTGTTGAGAGTAAAGCCCTTGGCAGCAATTCACTGTCAGGATAAGACATCCATCCTACACACAACATTAAGGGTATTTTTAATATATTGGTTTTTCATAGCATCATGTAATTTATTGGGCTTATCGATAATAAAGTAATACTACCTTGGTAGATACAGCTGGACTGTTTCCTACCGGGTACATTGTGAAACAATACACCATTCTTTCCAAAGAAATGAGATATGTGAAGAGAAACACAGCTTGTTATTAGATACCGAGGGATCTGTATCAAATAGCCAGTCCTCTTTTTAATGAGGTAGTCAATCACAATGCAGGCAGCCCAGGCTTTCAGTTTGGGATATATTTCTTGACTGATGACAACAATCAACAATGGGAAAAGTGGGATTGAGAAAAATTGCCATAGATCAATACAGAAGCACTTAACATAAATAATTTAAGTTTGCACAACATCTTTAGTTTCTTTAATATGCTTTTTTCATCATCTCAGATTCTGTAACTAGCCCTCCAAACATGCAATAGAAGACAGGAGACACTGACAAGGCACCTCCTTCAGTGCTACTCTGCCCACTTCCCAGAATCAGGAAAATCTGAACTCAAAACCTGCCTCTGACACTAGCTCTGTGACCATAGACAAATAATTTAACCTCTCAATTGTAAAATGGGGCAGAGAATTGTTTTAAAGTTCAAATGAGATAATTTATAGAATGGGCTTGTAAAACTTTTGAACTATATAAATGTCAGTCATGATCACAAATTATATTTGTTCAATCTGGCAACTGTGATAAATTGTGATTTTGTTGACTACTTTTGCTCCCATGAGTAATTTTTAAAAACACCCTTTGATATTCTAAGAACTCCTAAAGAAGGAATAAGGTCTTAAGCAGTTAAATCTTCTTTTATTAACACAAATGTAAATATAAGCACAACAGTACTGATCTATCAACCAACTGATCAGCAAATGTTTGTTAAGGGCCTGCTGTGAAAGGAAGTGCCGTGTAATGGAAGGTGCACTGGCTCTGGAATCAGAGGGCCTGGGTTCATATCTTGTCCCTGGCACCTGCTGTGACCTGGGCCAGTCACTTACGCTCCTTGGGCTTTAATCTCCTCAGTTGCAGAGTGATGTGGTCTAGTTGGTCTCTTCTTGCTCTTGAGCTATGATCCAATGTGCCAGGCACTGTAGGAGGTGCCCAGGATACAAATACGTGCACGAACTGCTCCCACTTTGTCCTTATACACGATTATCTCCTGCTAAACAAACCTACTGCAAACCTTAAATAAAATCACATAATAGCTTGATATTTCTGCTTGAGTTTTAATGTAAGATACACAATATTTAAATTGTAAACAATAGATAAGGAACTGAAGATCTTGACTACCCAAGATAACCAGGAAGAGAAAGCATTTTCCCTAGGAAGTGAATTGGATCCACAGATCTGTCTGGGTTCCTGAGCTTTCACTCTGTTCAGATCTGCTGATAGGCTCTCATAGTTTATCTA
This sequence comes from Gymnobelideus leadbeateri, assembly GCA_011680675.1. Lineage (NCBI taxonomy): Eukaryota > Metazoa > Chordata > Mammalia > Diprotodontia > Petauridae > Gymnobelideus > Gymnobelideus leadbeateri. The sequence goes on along the minus strand of WOXC01012391.1, from coordinate 764 downwards.
TCAGCCATCATTCACTTCCATGCTCACCTTTGAGTTCCTTCTTCTTGCTTACCCATCTCCCTTACTTTTACAGATAAACCCTTTTAGAGGGAAAAAAGAACAGAATGAAACCAGCTTGGGAATCAGTCCTTCCCACCTCTCTTTGCCTCAAAGTTGAGTTATAGATGCAAAGTGCATAATTGGCGTGGGAGACAAAGGGTAGAAGATGTGGAGATCAGAAAAAGCCTTATTTGTCACTTAAGTTGGGGCTGGAAGGTAGGAATTCTAAAGAGGTAGAGGTGAGGAGGGGGTACATTCCAGGCTCAGGGGAAAGACTGTGAAAGGAACAGAAATAAGATACAGAATCTAGGTACAAGGAATACCAAATAGGTCAGTTTGGCTGGACCAAAAGTGGGTAAAGGTAAGCCAGAACCAGATTATGAAGGATTTTAAATGCCAAAGCAAAAGAACTTGTATTTTATCCTCGAGGCAATAGGGAATGAGGCTTTATGGGCAGGAGAGTGACTGTCAGACCTTTGCTTTAGCAAAGGCAGCAAAGTATAGGTTGAAGAAGAAGAAAGGTGGCCTGAAGAAGGAAAACCAAATAAAAGGCTATTGCAATAGTCCAGGCTAATTAATGAGGGACTTGATTAGAGCAGTGAATTTGTGAATAAAGAGAAGCAGACAGATATGAGATATTTAAACACTGACACAGAGGCCATCTAAGTCCAAATCCTTTCTATCCCATGTAAATAAATTGAGACCCATAGATGTTAAGTGACTTT